>JAGPOW010001543.1:3463161-3480068 GCA_030014935.1 Caiman crocodilus | reverse complement strand
TGGCAGAGAAAAGCTGGCGGACTGGCCATCCTCCAACATCTCCCCGTCACCATCTGTTCCCAACGTATCCTTCATCCTGCATGCTCGTTTCTGTCTACAGACTTGCTGGCTCATTTTGTTGCCAGTTATCTGTAACTTCACAAGCAACTCGTTACCTGTAACTATGTAAGCAACCTTATCACCTGTGTCGTGGCCACCGGCGGCGTAAGTAAATTTCAAGTAAAAATTAATTTTTGCAACCAATACGCTGTGTCCGGCCTTTCCATCCACCAGCCCGCCTGACGACCAATTAAATCAGCAATCCTCCATAAGTCGTATTATCAACTGTCTCAGACAGCTAGAGCCAAAAGAAAAAAGAAAACTCATCACTTAGACTGAGGTATGCTAACCAGAATGAAAGTAAGAATAAAAGATTATCTTCATCAATGTTGTTTATAGATCTGTTTGAATATATAGAAGAAAATTTAAAACCCAATCTTGCAAAGCACTTGAATTTATGCTTTCCTGACTGGTGTCATACCAAATAAAAAACATACTAATTGTAACTATTTGGAGTAATTGCCCAATAGTGATTAAAATGCAGCATAGAAGGGATGAGAACAACTGGAGCTTTAAGGGTGACTGAGTTCTGGGTCTGTTAAAGGAAACACATACAAAATATCTTTAATGGTAAAGTTTAATTAATTTCCATTTGCTAAAAGCTGCTTTTTTTCTTTATGAGCCCAAGCATTGGACAACCAGATTTTCAGTTAATATAAACAAGTATATCTTCACTACAAGAGGTGATTTTTTTATTGGATCAATTGCATAGTTGGGGGAGACTTAGGTAACATCTTGTAACATCTTGAAAGCTTGTCTAACTATCACAACAGTGCACTTGGTCCAAGAAAATATATCACCGTAAGAAATCATTGTCTCTCACATAATTCCTGGACCATCACAGTTACAGCATCATTCTAAATTTCCACTGCTATATCTTCACTGAAGTTGATGGAGTCTGCCAATCTACTCCAGCTAGTAACCTGGCCTGTAACTTTCAACAAAGAGTGAAAAATTATTATTGGCACGTACATAACAAGAGGAAGTTGCAAAAGGAGAGATTGGAGAAAATTGTATTAATGTGAAAACTGTTTCCTTGAATGTTTTTCTATTCTCTTCCTTTCTGTAAATAATAGTACAAATAACTTTTGTGGAATTCTGCAAGCAGGAGTTGCTATCAACTAATTAAAGAATTGTGCTAAAAAAAGCTATTTGAAAAGAACAAGAAAGAAAGGGAAAATTAGGTATTCTTTATTGCTTGCTTTTTAAAATGCCAACATTTTGCTTGTCCATGTAGAGAGAACAAAAACCCCCAAACCAACCTAGATAGTCTTTGCCTGGAAGAGTTTGCAGTCTAAAAGAGATAAGAAGGTATGAGGAGATTGAAGGCTGTTGTTTTAGAATTCAAACTTTTAGAAGGTTTTTTGTTTGGTATTTAAAAAAAAAAAAAAAAAAAAAAAAGAGAGAGAGAGACTATAGCATATGGATTTGCAGTTCACATTGTAGAAGAAGCTGCTTTTCAGAAGACTGTATGCTGGGGGCTTGTGCACCTGTTCACAGGACCTGATCTACAATCATGTGCTTAAAGTAAGCCACATGACTGTAGATTGATTCCCTGCTTGTGCATGTATTCAGTGGTGCTGGGAACCAGGCCAGGAATGCAATCCAAGTAAGTTGGGGTGAGGGAGTTGGGGGCTAACTGGTTTGTGGAGGGGGTTGACAGGTCCAGGGGGGTAAGAATAGCCTGGTCAGGGGGAGAGGTAAGAAAAGCACAGTCCCAGGGCTTGAGCAAGCAGCTGGGCTTTTCCAGCCCTGGGACTCTACTCCAAACATGTACATATATTTGGTTAGATTAGGCTAACCTGTGTTTGATTTATGTAGTGCACCTCGTTAGGCAAGCTAAATTAGATCGTGGTTGGCCCAATCTAAACTCCCCCAAAATATGTACAGCTCAGCACTTAGATTGACTTAACCTTAGTTATGTCAATCTAAGCATGATATCTGCACATACCCTAGGATGGTATAAGTTATATATTCCATCATTATGGTTATAAGTGGATTTAAATTGCAGGCCCAGCTTGTGGTGTGGTGGCTTCTTTAATCTTGGCATTTCCCCCCACGCACCCGTGTCATCCCCCCTCCCACTGATTAGTGGAGAGGCTCCATTGGCCTCACTGCTCATTTCTGATGGGCAGGAAGTGAAAACTGCAGTTTTAAATACACTGCAGGTTTTTTTCTATCCAGTCAGGAGCAAGTGACAGGAGGCAAAATTGCCGCATGTTTAAAACTGCAGTTTTCACCTCCCGTCCATCAGGAGTGAGCAGCGAGGTCAACGGAGCCCCTCTGCTAATCAGCAGCAGGGGTACATGCAGGGGGAATGCCAAGATTAAAAGAGCCACCAAGCCACGAGCTGGGACCATGATTTAAACCAGGTACTAGTTATGAGTCTTGACAGAGAAGAGGACCCAAATGTATGAAACAAAAGAAGCACTGGTGCTGGCACTCTGAAAGAGCAAGAGAGACAGGGCAGTCGGAGAAGAAATGTGGGCAGGGCTGGAACACAGAACAGCACTATTGCAAGAGTAACTTCTTTATGTGTGGTTTGGTAGATAAGGGAGCCAGTGAGTGATCTGGGTAGCTTGTTCTGGTAGTTGATGGGGTAAGCGAGATGATTTTGGCTATGACATTATGAAAGGGCAAGAGAGAGGTAAGATGAAAAGCAACCAGAGAGGAAGAAGCTATATTATTCAAGAATAACCAAGGTTTAGAAAATAATTTTAGTTGAAAGAAGAATGAAGAAGAGTTGTATAGTTGATAAGCAAAAAAAGGAAAAGTTGTGGTAGGAGAGAGAAATAAAAATGACCTTTTGAAATTGTGAGCCTAAGCATCAAAGAAGTGTAGTGGCATTGGCTGTGACAGTGGCAGAGATGGTTTAGAAAAGATGAGCTCTTAGTCCCATTTCACTAGGGAATAGAGTGGAACAACTAGGTGGAATAATGTCAGAAAGTCAAGGAGAAATGAATCGGAAGAGAAAATTAAGTTCTAGATCTGAAACCTGGTCTCTCTAAAGGTGAAAGGTAAACAAGGACTTCTGGTGCAAGGGTAGGAAGTGATGCTGTGATCGAGATCAATGGTTTTCATTTGAAGCTTTGCTACATACAGCACTTCCAGAATCCTTCTTGCGAGTCTAAGGTACAGCTTTTACAAACTTTTTGGAGGATTTTGAACTCTTGCTTGCCTAAGGGATATTTCTGTGCCGCACTCATTCTCAGAACTCAATAACTAGAATTGCAACAAGGCATCTTATTTCTAATTTAACTAATTTATTAGGTTTATTTTCCCTGGCTGTCTGTCATTTCATGCATTCACAGTTGAGAAAGCACTTCATTAACGAACTTAAATCATGTGGGGAAAAGTATCAGGTGGCAATTACCGATGATTTTATGAATCAGACAGAGGTCTGTAGGACAGAACTGTCAAATGTGGGCGCTTAAAATCAAGCTGTATATGGCATCTAAATAAGTGGCCCAATTTTTTCAAAGTGGCCGAGTACTTATGCCTGTAAAGGAAGTCATAAAATATAAATATCACAGTATCATTATTATCATAGATCATTATTAGATTTCTTCATATCTAGGTACCAAAGTATGATGCCTTTGTGATCAACTGTTACTGGCTTTTTGTTCAACATCCATAATTTCCCATTCATGTTGGTGACATATTATTTTGAATTAAACTACTACACAAAAAGTCAGCGAACAAATAAGTGACTAAAGAAGTCTCCGAGTGTGCATACAACCAAGCCCAATGTGTATGAAGGATATCCATGCTGAAGTCCTGGACACATTGTAAAAAATGTGGCCAGGACTAGGATAGCATGGGGGGGGGGGGGGGAAGAAACTGTTGGATCACTCCAGGTCTATTTTGCCCATTAAGAGTTAAGGCTAGATTAATGTTCACAAGGACACAATTGCAGGAGGTTCTCAGCTTTGTTCTCACACTGCCAAAACTCAATGTTTCATTGGCCCCAAAGGGGATTTTGCCAAAGTAAGAGCTGTGTAAAAACTGAATAAGGACTTCATGACTTAGTCTATGCAGTGTTTCTGTGCATTAGTCAATTAGCAAATTGTGTAGCTGCTTTCAGGTTCAGACTGCCAACTATAAGCCTGTCTAGAAATTGCTTCCATCAGGCCCAGTCAATCAATCATTTAGATTGCAATAGCACCTTTTTCTCAGAATATGAGAGTACTTACCAGAGGCAAAGCCAAAGAGAATAAAATTAGAAACTGTTCTAAAAACGGAATGCTAAATAAATCCTCAGACCTCATTAGAGGCTGTGGACGGATGCTGAGTTCATCATCTTTGCAGAAAGGAAATATCATAGGTAAAGAGCTTTGTAAGTGCTTGGGCTTCCATCTTCAAGATTCTCTAAGAAAGAGACAGACAAGGAGATATAAAACAAAGAGTATCCATCTTTTTTTTTCTGGTCAAGCTTAAAATCTATTATACAGTAGGTGATCTTGTAGTAACTGCAGGCACCATAAAATTACTATGTTGTTTTATTGGAAGCCAATGAAAATCTTTTAGCATAGGGATAATGCACCTAAAGGTGTTTCAGGAAGCCTGGAGGCAACTCATCAGATGCAAACAAGCAGCAAGCAGAAGTCCCAGCAGCCTAAAATTTCAGGCATTTATCAGTAGTATGTACAACATATGTTGCATTGTTCCGGTGAGTGAGGGAATCCCAGAAGGAGACTAATCTTGAGAGAGTTCAAAGTGTGGCTAAATTATTTCCTATAGACAAACTATCCTTTTATATTAAGTTTGAGGTTTTATTTGAGAAAATGAATTTTGAATCATTTGCTGTTTCCCCTAAAGCTCAAGATATCTTCCATTGAAGTCAGAAAGACTGTTCTTTAATAGGAATAAAATCAAATCCTTGGAAAGTGTCCAAGACAGCAGTGAGAAAGTTCTGATTACACATGAACACAAGTTTTTATACTGATATATGCATGTGTATATATCTTATATGGTTAGTCTATAAAAGTGTATCTCACCTTCTGATAAGTAAATAGGCTCTAAAACAGACTCTCCATTTCTCCTTCCCTGTGCTTATTCACTTCAGGTTAATTTTTTCTTGAATGTAGATGACTAAAACTGTTCAGTGTTCCAGATGAGGTCTGGAATTACTTCCCTATCTCCAGTAAGATTAATTCTGATACATACATCATATGAGGGTTTTTGGTATGGCCACATGCTATGTATGGCTCATAGAATTATAGAGTAGTTGGAAGAGATCTCAACAGATCATCCTGCTGAATGAAGGATCATCCCTGATTAAGCATCCCATTCAAGTGACTGCCTAAACTGCTCTTAGAAACTTCTAATAATGGATATTCCACAGCCTCCAAGTAGCCTGTTCCAGTGCTTAACCACAATGAATAAGGTCTTCCTAGTCACCAGCTTAAATTCCCCCTGCTCCAGTTTGAAGCCATTTCTCTAAGTCCTGTCCCCTCCAGGGACAGATAATAGTCCATATCCATAGTCCAGGTAATCAGTCACCCTTCAGGTATTAGAAGGCTGTTATCAAATGCCCCCCTTCAGGTGTCTCTTCCAAACTAAAGAGTCCGAGTTCTTCCAGCTCATGAAGTCATATTTCCCAGGCTTCTGATAATTTCTGACACTTTGCTGAACTCTTTCCCATTTATCAACATCTTTGTTGAGATTTGTGGCCCAAAACTGTACACAATACTACAGATGAGACATCAGTGACAAATAAAGTGGACGAATCACTTTCCTCAATTTGAAAATGATGCTTTTATTAACATAGCCCAATATGCTATTGACCTTTTTGCAATTAGAGCATATTGTTGGCTTATTATTCAGGTTGCAGTCCACTGTGACCCCACGGGTCCTTTTCTGCAATACCTTCTAGTCAATCATTCTTCAGGGTGGATTCCCTTCCCCGCCCCCATCTGTAACAGGGGGGTTCCCCAGGCACTCCAAAGAGATTGATGCCCTCCCCTGTTTAGGGAAGTCTGCCCTGCTCTCACCTGCTACACCTTTGATGTAAGTGAATTGATGCAAAATGTGGGAGGCTGCCCATGTGGTCCTGATGTATTGGGCCAGTTACACAGTCCTGAACTGCCCTCATACTGTGTCCCATGCCTCACAGATAGCACCTAAATCCACTAACACTCCCCTGGCCCCTTACTGGGCTGCACTCAGCCCTCTGGCTTATGCAGGCCTCAGGTCTCTCTAGGTGGACCTTGGCCCCTCATTGGACCCACTCACCCTCTCTGAGCTGCACTCCGACCCATCTCTGGGCCACACTCTCACTCTGCCACCCTACTGGGATACACTTGCTCTACTCTACTCTTTGCAGCCCTTCTGGCCACCTTTCTGGGTCTTTCACCCCTCAGCCATCAGATTGCTCTTTGTGGATATTGGCCCCAAGCCTTTTCCCTCTAGAGGGATCCACAAGGCAGTGAGGGCTGAAGGTTTATGGTGCTCCTCCTCACCTTTCACTGGAGTGGCACAGGTGTGGCATTTCCTGGAGCCTGCCCCACAACAGGCAGCCACACCACACCACACCACACCACACCATCCAACTCCAGCAGGACTAGCAGGAACCTCCTCCATTCCCATAATTCTTACCCTAACCTCCAGGTGTTGTAGGAGCTGCAATCTTCAGGCTCTGCATTGTTGCTCCTCTATCTCCCCAGATGTAACTGCCAGCCCTACTCCCAAGGTCTGGGCTTATGTACTCCCTTCACAGCCCTCCTCCAATCAGGTGGCTCCCTGCAGTCAGATGACCACTTAATTGGGCCTGAACCCACCTGCCGGCTGCTCCAGAGCCTGCTTGACGTTCTTAAATGGCAGGTATAAACAATGCACTGCCACACTATCCCAAGTACAGGACTTTACACTTGTCCTTATTGATTTTAATGTTTGATTTCAGAACATTTCTCTAGTTTATCCAAGTCATTCTTAATTCTAACCCTACCATCCAGAAAGTCTGAAACGCCACTGAACTTGCTCTTGTCTGCAAACTTGCTAAGTTTATATTCAATTCCATCCTCCAAATCATTAGTAAGGATATTAAACAATATTGGAACCATGGGAAAACCCCTGGGAAGCCAAAATGATACTTCATCATAACTGGACATTGATCTCCTGATGACTGCATATTGAGCACGATGATCCAACCAACTATGTATCTATTTTTTTTTGTACTTTCATTTAGTCCAGAGCTGTATAACTAGCAGCCTGCCAAGACCCATCATGCAGCCCCTGGTCCTCTGCAGCCACCTTGCCTACAGCTCAGCAGTGTGGGAAGGCCATATGTTGCCCATGCACCTACACGACAGTCTGATCCTAGAAGTGTGACACTGCAATGTATGTCTGGCACAGTGTAGAGCCCAGAGGCCATGAAAGTGGAGAAGTTGGACAGCTCTTTTCTAATCCTAATTTCCTTAGTTTACTAATGAGAATGCTGTGGGAGACCATCAAAATCCTTGCTAAAGTCCAGGTATATCACATCCGCCCACACTTCCACCATCCAAAGAACCTGTCATCTTGTCATTAGAAGAAGTCAAATTGGTCAGGCAAGACTTGCTCTTAATTAATCCATGCTGGGTGTTTCTGATCACATTGTTCTATTCCACGTTCTTAGAAATAGGTTGTTTAATAATCTGCTCCACTCCATCATCTTCCCAGATATTAAGGTCAGACAGACTGATCCATTATTCCTTGTATCATTTCAGTCCTCAGAGTCATCCAATTCTTCTTCTAGCATATCCTGATTCTCTTTTGCGTTAGTGATGCCTCCCAACTTTGTATTATCAGCACACTCCTGCTTCATTCCAAGATTAATAAAAATATTAAGTAAGGTAGACCCCAAAACTGAACCTTGAAAGCAGTTCTCATCCAGCTAATGCATCTCTTTTGAAAAAGTAGTCGTCTCTACATAGCCATTTTCGAGTTCTTGTACAAACTCCTCATCTTCTCCAAATTTAACTACACTTGACCTGAGCCTTCAAGAAGCCAAGAAGCCTATGGTGCATTTTTTCATGCTGCGTTTTGTTTCATATGCTAGTCAATGCTTATTGGAATCTTCATACCATATAGGAGACATAATGCTCACACATCTTTATTTTTAGCATGTAACATTATGTAATAGCTCGTGCTAGTGCCATTCTTTCTGAAAGTTGATGTTGAGCACTAGAAATGGAATTGGAAATGACTTGGGTTTCAGCAAGTACTTCCAAATTCTGCTCTTGTGGATTGCTGACTGACTCCTTAAATATTTTTTCTCTTTCCCTTTTGTCAAAGAAAATAAATGTATTCACCCAGGTGCTGTTTTAAAATGTACTACTTTCTATACATCTGTTTTAGGTAACATAGCTCATTAATTTGACATTTGTGTGGGCACAAAAAGATGTGGTGATGAGAATAATAGGATTTTTATAATCATGCCTCTGGGAAAAAACTATTGTAACTCCTATATGTGATTACTGTTGTAGCCATTGAAAAATATTCCCCTATTCCTTCATCAAGGATATGGGAAGTGGAGGAAGATGGTCAGGTCTCAAATGGTTCTAATTCAAATGCAAAAGCACTTACCAGTGCCAAGTATGTTGAACAGAAAGGGCCTGTAGCATTCGGCTTAAACAAATGAAAGAATTTCTTATCTCCAAGGAATAAATTCTTTTTTGCTTAGCAGAACTGACATTTCAGCATCACGGATAATTTTAAAACTCATCACTGAGAATGTTCTGGCTGATTGTCATAAAACAAAAAGGAGCATTTTGTTTGAGCAGTTAAATAAGTTCTGCTGAGCAGGCATTTAAAAAAAATTATACCTGGAAATGGATAAGATATTGGAGTCTTTTTGCATTGTTGCTACTAGTTGTATCCCTTTCAGAATCCTATAGGAGTAGAACAAGGCAAATACAGACAACAGTACTATACAAAGCTATGCCCCTTTGGGTCCAGTATTCTGGTATCTATAAACAGTTTACTTTCCTAGAAGTGTGAAACTTATGGGAGGGTATAACAGGTGGTCTGTCAGCCCTGATAAAGCCCAGCTGTGTAGCATTTGGATAAACAGGAAGGGCCCTGCTGGGAGCTTCAATAGCACTACTAAGTGTAAGCAGAGGAGAAGAAGAAGCAAGTTGTGAGTGCTATAAGGAGGACCCAAGCTGCCAGGGCCAGAGCAAAGGGGGGCCCCATTCTAGTGCAGGGGACAGAGTAGAAGAATTTGATTTTGTTTGCTTGTTTAAAAGACTGTGTTTTGCTTGGGAGGACTGGCTGAGGAGCTCCTCTGGGAGCATACCTGGCTGCAAAAGTCAGCAGGCTATGCAAGCCACTTAGAGAGAGGTTTCAGAAACAGACATCCATTAAACAGGGCAAGTTGGAATTGGGTCACTAAATAAAGAGGATCTTTTTCAAGTATCTTGAATCCTGCATGATTACTGAACAACACAGGGTTCAATGAGGAAAGAGAAATTCAAAACAATAACCTGAGTTGAATGGAACAGCTAAAAGCTATGCCAGAGTTGAATTATCTCTGGAAACATGACAAAAAAAGTTGAAGATTTAAAAGAGCCATCACTTTTTGTATCTGAATGGATTGGGAAATGAAGGTATATGTGCCAGTAGAAAGGAAGGCAATCAGAATGAAGCCTTATCTCTAGCAGTAGCTGATTCAGAAGCATTTGATTTTTGTGATATTTTCAGTTCATGTAAGTAGATGAGGCTAACTATGAAACTATAATATAGCAATTTGAAGGGTACTATGCTCCATCTAAAAATGAAGTATGGAAGGTATAGTTTTAACCTAAGGGTAAAAAAGGAAAGAAAATCTATATGAGAGCTTGAGATTGATCTTAGGTTAAAAAGCCATTTTGCAACTGTGGGGGCCTGAGTCCACTATAAGGGATCAAAATGTGGTTGGAGTCGGGAACAAAAAAAAATCTGAGAGACTACTAGAGATCCAGAATTAAACCTTGATAACTTGTATAACATAGAGAGTGCTCATACACTACAGACATAAGTATGGATCAAAAATACCACAATAAGAGAGATTCATGGCAGAAAGGCATGCAGAACTGTAAAGAAAGAACAGTATGCGACAATCAGTGTATGGTGAGACATAGACAACCAGTGTAGGGAAAGGTGTGAAAACTGTAGTGGATTAGAGTTTAGAAGAGCCAATGAATTGTGCATACCATAGAAAGAGAGGATGATAACGGTATCACTACCTCAGATGAATTCGTCATAGCAACGCTTAATGCCATTATGCCCAAAGATAAACTGTCACCCTGAAAGCAAATGGGCCACTAGCACACTGGCTCAGAAGCCAGTGCATTGCCAGACACAGAGTTATTTGCTCTAAAAGAAAAGTCATAAGTAGTGAAAGCTAAATTGATAAAACTTGGGGCACAGGCACCAACTTTTGCTGGAAGGGAGAAGGGCATAAAATATTGCATATGTGGAAAGTTTTATGCATTTCAAGTGATAGCCCTCTTTCCAAGGGGGAGCAGGGCCCTGGGGCCCCCATGTACTCGGCACCTCTGTGTCAGTGATAGGGGCTGCATGGTCATGGCCCATGCCTACCCAACATCTTACCAGTGTATGCTGACAGTATCACCACCAATCTCTGATGTTCTTTTCTCATCCGCCATGTCTAGATATTTGTTAACTCTTGTGAGCTGGAAGTGTAGGTTGGTGGGGATCCTGGTGGGTCCTCTTGAAAGGGTTTCTTAGTGGGACTCCACCTCCCCTCACACTCCACTCTTACCACTTCCTGGATGATGCATGTTGAGGCCTGAATTTTATATTGCCTGACACCACTGGGAACTCAGTGCTTGCAGACCCAAAAAATACCTAGGAGTTTAGATGTATTGACTTGAGCACCCTCCCAAGGCCATTCTCCTTATTTAATCAATAAATAATTATTTATTTATTAAGTATTTATTGATTTCTAGATTCATAGGTCCTTCAATTAAGACCAATCCATCTAAAGTCCACAAGGCCAAATAACCCCTAATCAATTCTTTCCATATTCCAGGGCCAACCAGTCCAGGTCAGTCCTTTAAGGCCCCAATCAAATAATCAAGTGAGTAAAAAAAATAAACTTAAATCATCTCTCATTTCCTGGGTTAGTCAGCTCATCTTAGTCCTTTAAATATCCTGATAAAATACTTACAAGTCATTCAAAACAAATGAAGTCAAATGCCTTCCAGGTTCCTGGGTCAATCATTTCAGATCAGTCCCCTTTAAGGATGACTCTGCCCATTGAACAAACATGAAAAACCATGCTTCTGGGCTCTTGCCCTAACTCATTTCTTCAGGGTCAGGACCTCTGGGCACTTCCCATGAGAGGAGAGGGAAGGATGATCCCCACAAAATACAACAGAAGAGGAAAAAAAACATAAGAGTGGAAATAAGTGGGGCCATGCCCTTGAAAACTCACAGTCCAATGCTTGGAACTCTGCCACTTTAATCTTCACCCAGCTGTCTTCAAGTGATTCCTGGCATAGCATGTTCAGAAGCTTGTCCATGGTCCTCCAGCCACTCTGCCTAGAGGATCTGCTTTCCTTTCCTGCTGCTGGTGACTGGCTGCTATCTGCAGGGGAAGGATTTGGCATCTCTTCAGTCCACCAGCCATTGTTCTCTCTTGACCGCCCCTCTCTGGGGCCAGAAATAGCCTTCTGTGTGCTCCTCCCACCTGTCCACGGGGAGCACACTGCGAAAATGTGTGCTCCACCACCCTGGTCGGGCTTCCCACTGCACTTGAGGTGAATGTCCCTCATTTCTTGGGACTTTCTTCTTGCCCCACTCTTTTACCCTTGGGGTTTACAGGGCTGAGCTTATGTCCTGTAGGGGAACATGAAAACTAGATACATAACAAATTGGAAATACTAGTTTGTAACAGTACTGTGGAAGAGGGCACTCATTAGTGAGTTACAAGTATGTCCTCTTCAAAAGATTGTACTCACCTGAAGTGCTGAAGACAAACATTTGAAATAATTTTCTTGGGTCAGATATACTCTCAACAGACTACAGAATGGAACAGAAAGAGCCCAACTGCCCCACCATTTGTGGTCCTAAAGAAGGTTCTTTCATTTTAAGATGGAAAGATTAAAAAAAGACTGGATAGAGCTGTTCTGAGGGATCATAGAGAGTGTAGGAGAGTGCAGAATGGGCATACTCATTATAGAAAATCTTCCAGAAAAATTAAAAAAACCCCTAAACTTCCCTGTCTCTATAAGGGAAAACAGCTAGCTCAATTATCTCTGCATGGGACTGTTGTGTGCATGCATCCTGAGTTTGCCCATGAGGGTAACGGTGGTGTCCACTGACAGCAGTTTGGTCAAAATTGGAGATCAGCATCTTATACATTATGAATGCTTATCAAAATTGAGTGTTAATATGTTGTAATAGAGAATGTGGTTTTTGAATTAATGGCGTACAAAGCTTCCTTTCTTTATGAGAAGTCAATGTTAGCAGAAACCAAACATGAGTCATTTATTGCTATTGCTAAGAGGGGCCTGACAAGCAAGCTGTTTCTTAAGGAAATTATCTATTTTTTGAGCTAAAAATATAGGAATTGCAAATTAAGTACAAACCTAAGAGAAATGGTGGTGTAGACATGCTCTCAGAGCAATTGGCACAAGTATACTAGCTTGAAGTACAGAGCCAGGCTTAGTTTTTTTTAATATCAAACTGACATAAGCAATATCAGTTGTTGGTTGCAATGTGGACTGTGACTGTTGGAGCAACAGCTCAGAATAAGAATCTGCAAAAAGTGATGAAAGCTATCTGTGCATAGTAGCTGGGTCAGCATGTTCCCTTCCCTCATCAGTTCAAGGGAAGCCCTGGTTGTAGAAGGTATTTTATTTAAAGACACAAATATGGTGATCTCTAAGTTGCAAATAAATAGAAGTAAAAGGAAATGGGAAGATCAATTAGGGGTGAGAATCTGTAGGAAGAACTAAGAACATTTATACTGGGCTCACAAAAATATCGTCACAATGCACTGAGATTACAGGCTTAAATCAAAAAGTCAATGTGGTGGCTCAGGAGTAGTTGCATACATTTATTTCCACGTCTTGGACCAATTGTTCTTAACAGCAGTAGTACTGAACTTCCAAGGTAGAACAGTAAGTTCAGGGTACTCCAGAGACTGATTGAGAAGTGAAGATGTAGTCATGGGAATTACAGTAGAAATAGATTCACTTCCTAGACCCAGAAAGTCTGAACAATGAGTGCTGTAGAAGCACAAGTTTTATTGTGCAGAGACAGTTAGAAGTGTATCACTGAATCAAGAAGATCTGTCTTGAGTACCATGGTCCCAGCATGATCACTGAACACCACAGACTATTCTCATTCATGCTGAGTTTTACAGCAGTTCAGTTTCATTGCCCTTCTCTTCAGAAGTGTTTCCGTTAATTATAAAAAACAACTTTTATGTTATTACTCACATTTTTCTTATTTTTTCAACATTATACTAGCACTACCATAGTTCTATTGATGTAGCATCATTTGGAGCACTAATGTAAAGATGCCACTCCTGTCAGATGCAATTTAATCGTTACTTTCTCTAGCTCCAAGCTAATTATGAGATAACAAACAGCAAGTCTCCCACGGTTACTACCATTGTTGATAGTGCAAGATGGGAAGGAAAAATGCTAGTGTAGACCAAGGTTTGCTTTACTGTTGTTAATGGCCTTATTCACAGTGTAAGAATGACCTTGTAAGAATTGGCCTCCTTAACTGTCAGATGCAGAGAATCTTTCTTTTGATTACTACTGAGAAACAAGGTTCAAAACGGAGATGGAAAGCATTATGAGTGCTGTTTCAAATTCCACAGTAAAGGAAAATTAAATATCTTGGATGACATGGGTTCAACTGATCAAAATCCATGCATTGAGGCTGATTTATTCATGACTCTGGAATGAGTTTGTGAGTAGCAATATCAAAAGAAAGTTGTACCTTTAATTAATTAATTTCTGATTAAGGAAATTCTGAAAGTAAATGATCAAAAAACACAGTGACAGTGACATCTTCCATAATGAGTCAGGTTGTACAGGCATTGTAGGATTTTTTCACATGGAAAGACTGTTTCCATTACCCTATGAGCTGACTCAAATGTAAAAGACAAGACCTGTATGTCAGGCCAGACAAGAAAGGGATCTCAGAGTATAAGAAAGAAATACATCGGTATCTGATTAGAGCTGCATTAGAACTTATTACAAGTTACAATATCATGTGATGCTTCAGTCTTCCAAATTCAGTGCAGAAAGGTGAGTTAGTGTCTGATATCATAAATTTGAGGGCCAGTTAGAAAGTAATGCCTCCTTATTTTTATCTACTAAGTAATCCATGGACATGCAGGGTATTCTTGTTGATTTTTTGCCTAAGGGAGCCACAATAAACTAAGAGGTCTACATCAAGAACCTAAAAGAAACAGAAACATCAGATAAAAAGAGCTTGACAGAGACATGTTTGAGGTGCTGCTTCTGTACAACAAAGCTCACCCACATGCCAGCTTGTACATCACAGATGCAATGTTATCATTTGGATGGATTGTGCTGCCCCAAAGAATGAAGGACAAGACTACAAAGACAACACTTTCAGGATGCCTGTTGTAGTGTGTCATCTCCAGGGGTAGTCATGAAGCCCCTGGAGACCAAAAAAAAATGTTTTTTTTACCCTGATCACTCTCTGGGGACAATCACCCCTTCATTCACCTGTCATGTCTTGAAGTATTTGATGTTTATAAATGGGAGGCTGCCCCGGAGCATCCCTGACCTGATCTCCTTCTAATGACCACTGGTGCCTGTTGTCCTTGCCTTATAGGCTAGTTGTGTGATTCTTGCTGGCACTGGGTTTGTGACCCAGATACCTTGTTCTGGGTGGAACCAAACTCTTTCACCAACCATGACCTCTCCATTTGATAATAGGCAGATTTTATTGATACAGAGTGATAGCAAATAATAATGCAAACAATTCTGTATCTATCAGTCCTAGAGCTATCACAGAGAAAAGGTACATCTGGCCAGTACATAAGCTTCACCCTAAGGTTCTCTCTTGAATGTCAGATGTCAGCAGCCTGGAGGTTGAAGGCCGACACCCATGTATGCCACTGGGATGGGGTGCTCTGAAATTCTTCCTTTTGTATCCTTTCTCCCCTCTGATGACTTTTCATCTTTGGATGTCGTTGATTGGTCTCTCTATGTTCATCATACTGCCCACATTCTGTCCTGTCAGCATATTCCTTTGTTCCCCATACCCATCGCATGCACATATCCTAATTTGATTATTTACTAGGCCTCCTAATTTGGTCTGCTTACCAAAACTGGAAATCTCAAGGGTTCTGTACTTGGGCATTGTGACATGGCGCCAGTGCTGCAGAGTCTTTTATCCCTGTTATGGATAAGTGTGGTACATGTCTTCAAATTCCCAGCCTGTGTGTCTACTGGCTTCAGACACAGTGGGCCTTGAAGGAAACTTTGTCACAAACAGGATTTTAGAAATCAATTAAACCTTTCATTAGAACAATGGTCCAAGAGAAATGCAGTCTGCTTTACCTATAAGCTAATTCCCAAAACCAAACCTTGAAATATCATTTTCTAGCCAACAGCTCTGTTCTGCCCTGAGCATGCCCCAAGCCTTATAGGTGTCATCATTCTCTGATGTTCTCTCTACATTCTTTCAGCCCTTTCTCTGGGCCTCAGCCCTCTTGGTCTCACTCTTGGCTTCTCTTCAACCCCCTTGGCATCCTCCTTTTGGTCCCACTCTCTCTCCCAGCCCCCTCTGGGTCTTGGACCATTTTGACATCTTCCTTTTGGTCCCACTCCCTTTTGGCACCTCTCACACCCATCCTTCATAGATTATACTGTTCACTATCGAGCTGCCTCTCTGTCTACATCCAGACACACTATGCTTCCTGGCTACTCCCAGATGTGGCTCCCCCTCTCTACAGCCAGGCACTTCACCTATCTTGGCTATTCCTAGGGATGGCCCTCTCTGCTAACACCCAGACACTTTGCCCCTCTTGACTAGTCCCAGGTGTGGCCTTGGGTTCCTGACCCTAATCCCACCTTTCCTCCAGTACTCAACTCATGGATCCTTGGATTCCTGTCTCCCTCTCAGTCCTTGGATCTTCTAATCCCACTCCCAGTTCCTCTCTGGACTCTGGGTTCATAGATCCCCCAATCCCATTCTCTCTATGGGCCCCTCCAAGTGCTTTTCTGGTGGAATGTGCTGCCCTTGCCAACCCCCTCCACGGGGTAACTCACAAGACAATGAGAGCTGGGGTTTTCAGGCACCCCATACTCTCCCTGCCCTGGAGTTTGTCTCCAGTGGTCCATTATAGGGGTTGCCCTGACACAAGCAGCCCCACCAGCCCTGCCCTTTGTACACACCGCCCATCGCTACTACCGATTGGATGGTTTAGTGAGGTCCTCGGATCGGCCCCGCCAGGGTCGGTCACGGCCCTGGCGGAGCGCCGAGAAGACGGTCGAACTTGACTATCTAGAGGAAGTAAAAGTTGTAACAAGGTTTCCGTAGGTGAACCTGTGGAAGGATCATTTTTTTTTGGTTCAAGGTGGTGATCCTCCCCATTTATGCGGCATTGTTCAGGCCGCAGATGGAGTACTGTGTCCAGTTCTGGGTGCTGCACTTCAAGAGGGATGTGGATGGCCTCGAGAGGGTGCAGAGGAGGGCCACTAGACTGATATGTGGGCAGCAGGATAGGTCTTATGAGGAGCGTCTGAGGGACCTTAATCTGTTCAGCCTCAGTAAACGGAGGCTGAGGGGGGACCTGGTGGCTGCCTATAAGCTGCTGAGGGGTGATC
>JAGPOW010001543.1:3406532-3457583 GCA_030014935.1 Caiman crocodilus | reverse complement strand
TCCAGTACCCCCACAAACTGCACAGCAGAATTGATCAAAGACAACAATACCCACTACCTGTGGGGGCACGTTCCTCACCAAAAAAACACTTCCTCCAGTCTCTTGGGCCTGATCCTGAGTGGGAACAAGTTACAGTGCGAACCTCTTTTCAGAGCTGGGCCTATGAACTGCACTTCAGGAGCCTCCTAGGTAGTAGGTACAGAAACTCATGAACTCAATGTACACAGTGCAGATCTGGCACACTGCAACCTGCTGGACATCTGCCATACCAGGCACCTCCGCACTTTCACCTGCACTGCTACATCCCCTTTTCCCCCATCCACCACCCCAGCCTGTCCCTCCCCCTCTGATGCCTCCATTACCATTTTCACTGACTGGCTTTCTTGCCTGCATTGTGGGCCAGGCCAGCCTCTGGCTTCTTTACTATTCCTTCCATCCACGACCAACTGCAGGTACTTCCTCAGTCTGACAAAGGGTTTTTCAACCCTAAAGCTGGCAACATGGGCAGCTAAGCTGAGCTCACCAGAAGCGTCACAACTGCATTGCAACCAGCAAGCGTCGGGCCTATCAAAGACATGACAGGTCTGGGTATTCCCCTCCCCAGCCAATACTTTGTGCGTGCGTGCGTTAGCTGGAGGTTATGGCACCTCCTACCCGCCTTTCACCAGGGGATCATTGGTCCTGGTGTTTACAGGGCTGCCATGCTGCCCGCAGTCCCACCAGGCCCCCCTACCCTGGCAGGGTGCAGTTTTAGTGGTCACGCCCAGGACATGGGGCCTCTTCCTTCCCCATAGCCCCAATCCCATACCTCCAAGTTCATTCTGGCAGGGGAATGAGCTTAGCAGGGACATGTTCTTCCCCTGCTGGCTAGTGATGCTGTTGGTACCCCCTCCAGCTGACAGTGGGGCATTATTCAGCTTTTCAAAAACTCAAAGAAGGAAATTGGTCCAGACAGAGGAAGAGGGTGGCACTCAGTCTGTCTGCAGGTGAAGCTTGAGGAATCCCAGCTGCGGGAGGTTCACCGTCAGCAGCATCAGCTACTCTACCAACATAGGATCCCAGCAGGTGTGATGGGGTGTGACAACATCCCCAGCAATGCTGAACACCCTCTCGCTTGGAACACTGGTTGGTGGACAGGACAGGTATTGCCAGGCAACTGTGGCTAGGTCCTGCCACATCTGGCTGCAGCTGGCCCAGTAGGCCAAGGGGTCACATTCCAGTGGCTCCACATCATCAGCAAGATAGGTAGCCACTGAAGCCTCAGCACTATCTGCCCAAGGCTGGGATCTGGTGCATTTGGACGCTGGCATTGAAGCCATGCCTACATTGGCAGTGGCTGGCATGGAGGAGACTGGCTGGCACCAGTGCTGGTGCTGGGAGTGCTGGCATGGGAACATGCATCCCCCTCTTCCACATCCCCTCACCTCTGCACTTTGGCCTCCCTGACTTTGTTGACCAACACCTGCATCCAGTGATTGAGGGTTTTGCGGCTGCCAGTGCACGTGTTCCCCTTCACCCTCAGGTCACATATGCCTGGCATCATGCGGACTGTACTGAACCGCAAGGGATCCAGCCATCTCCTGATGCCCTCCTTCAGCTACCTCACCAGTGCCTGCACAGCCTGCCCCAGCCAGGAACATTGATCCCCTGGAACTTCTCCATTTGGTTCTCTGGTTCCCTCACTAGGGGGATCACCTGGCTGAGGAGGGCATCCCCAGCGCTAAGGGTCTCGGTGGCCTCAAGGAAGGGTTTGAGAACCACCGAGATCTGGGAGATGGTACTCTGCTCAGGGGGCTGCTGATCCTAATCTCCCCAAGCAAGGCCATCTCATGGATGGCCTTCTGTTGCTCCACCAGCCTTTCGAGCATCAGGTATGTCTTCCACTGAGTCTCCGCATGCTGTATGATTCTGTGCTATGGGATACTGAGCTCTGCCTGTTTCTCCCACAACATCTTGCCCCCTTTGATGCTGCAGTGGAAGAAGTCCGCTACCTTCCTGCATTTCAAAATCAGCTGGCTTGTAGCAGTACTGGTGGCGGCGCCATCACCATCAGCCCTGCCCCCCTCCAAGGCATCCCTCACTATTAGGTGCAGCCTGTGTGCCACACAGCAGATGGCAACAAATCATGGACAGCATTCACCATATTGGCCCCGTTGTCAGTGATCATGAACCCATGGGTCAGCTTGGCCTGCCCAATGAGCCATCCCTGCACCATGTGGTTCATGGCCCACATGATCTCCCTTGCCGTGTGGGACTCATCCAGGGAGAGGTAGGCATGATTGCCACCCCAGCTGCTCCAGCTGTCAGAGGTAAAGTGCAAGGCTACCTGTGGCCCTGCCTTGCCCACTTCTGGGTTGAGGGCAAGAATCCTGCCTTTTTCCCCTTCTCAGCAGGCTGAGGCTGAACTGCAGGAGGAGCTGCCTCAGCTGAGCCACTTGCCTCCACAACCTCAGCCTCCTCTGAGTTGCTGCTTTCCAGAGGAGACCTGGGTCTAGGGGAAATGTGAGGGGTGTGGAGCACTAACTCTGATTCCCCCTCGGTCCCCAGAATTGCCCGAGCCAGCACACTTAGTATCCCTGGTTCCAGCTCCAGCTTCTCCTCTGGCAGTGGGAGGCCCATGCTGAGAGCTGAACTTGGAGTAGAAGAGACAGTGATTCCACTGCTGGTGCCCACTTCTGGACTGAGCTGAGGTGGTGCAGGTGAAGGGACATTAGGTGTAGACACTGGTCGCACCACCTGGCTTCCACTGGCAGCATGGTTGCTTGGGAATAGAATGCATCTGTGTTTGGGATGGGGGGGCTTGCAGCTCGAGCTCTCTCCTTACCCCCTCTCCCTCTCCTGCCAGAAGACCTGACACCTGCCTTTCCAGCACGCTTCATATTGATCTTTCCTGTGCTGCAAAAGGTCTGTGTGTGTGTGTGTGTGTGAATCCTTTTGTATATCTGTCTGTCTTGCTCTCCTGTGAATATATGTTTGTCTTGTGCTGTGAATGAAATTATTTTTGTGTCTTCTTTCTGGCTCTCACAATATTGTCTATCTTGCGGTGTGAATGAAATTATTTGCGCGTGTTCCTGTGTCTCAATGTATTATCTGTGTCTTGCTTTTCCGTAAATATCTGTCTGCCTTCTTCCACTGTTATTTTTTTTTCCAAATTCTGGGTCTCTGTGTGTGCGTGTGTGCATGCATGTGTGCATGCGTGCAAGCAAACAATCTGTGTCTCCCTGCACAGTGATAGATAACATTGGCTGGGAAAACACAACTGTCTTTTTGCAAAGTTTCCAAAACAAGTTCCCAACAAAATAATTCAAAGAAATAAAATGAATTGTGCTACTACTAATAATTGAATAGAATAGCTAAGCTAAACTAAGCTAAGTTAAGCTAAATTCGAACCACTCCTTTATAACATGAAAAGCAGCAGGCAGGTCTCAGTCGCAGCGTTCCTCTCTCACACAGTTGCTGACAGGGAATGAGCTGCAAAAGGCACAGAAGGGCTGGAAAACTCAGCTTTTATACTTTTTATAGTCCCACCCCACAGACACTGCCATTGGAAAGGTAGCCAGGGAGAAATCCTTCTCACTGGCTACCTATAGACGTCACTCTTCCTCCCCTGCTCCCACTCTCTGTCTCTCCCCTGCTCCTCCTCCCTCTTCTAATTGCCTTAAAATGGCCAAAGTGGTTCCGAAGCATCCAAAGCGGGTTCAAAGTACTTCGGATGCCCCCAACTCGCTCTGGACACCATTGTTGCCTTGGACCCAGAAGTGCCACTTTGGACGCTGAAGCATCTGAAGCGGGCCTGGATCCAAAGCGGAATCCAAAGACTTGCACAGCCCTAAAAGACATATACCATAGAATATGGAAGGCAAGAATATGATGGTCATTGGAGAGTTAGTTAGTCCAGTGCTCACACAAAACAAATGAAGACATTTTAATAAATATACTTACCAAGTAATTCCAACCAAGAAGGGAGAAGCCAGAAGATAGAAAAATAGCTTTACATTTTACAGTAAAACATGTTGTAGTATTATGGTTGGAATATTGTTATAGCCATGATGGTCAAGGAAGTACATGAGAGGCCCGGCTTCTTTATGATAGCTTTTACTGGACTGTAGAGTAGTAGACAAATTATGTGGTTAGTTTAACAAAAGTTATCACAAGAAAACCTTGCCTTGTACAATAAAACATCTCATGGAGAATAGAATAAAATATGCTTTGTCCTTCTCTAGCACCTTTCTTTGGAGAATAACAGGCTAGGTACAGACATTCAGAAATCCCATGGTAGAATCCATCTATGTTATGCACTTGTTTGTAAGCAGCATAGTTTAGATCAGTAGTGAATAGAACACACATTCACCTTTCCATTGGGAGGGTAAATCTTACACTGGGTTCCACCATTTTTAAACCAGTCTATGTATGTCAAACTTCTGTTCTGCTATGGGCATAGACCAGTTTTGTGTGCCAAACTTTTGTTCTATTATGGGTATGGGTAAAAGTGTAATATCTGTACCTGGCCTTAGTGGGCTTTACAAATATGAATGAATGAGGTCTTCTAATTTCTTATATTAGATGCAGATTAGTTTCAGCTGGTCCAACTATTTGTCAGTTACATAATTTGCTGTATTTCATCATTTTTTTAATTGACACTTTGCTTTTAGTATTCAGTCAGCTATATTAAGTATTATTATCCCCATTTTAGAAATGTGAAACCTAAAGCACAGACAGTTTTGTTTTTTAACCCAAGAACCCAGAGGAAGCATGTGTAACATTCAGGAATAGGTCTCCTGATACAGCACAGCACTAAAGCATGTTAGAGTCAAGCTGAATAAAAATGGATCTATGCACTAGCTTAAGTTCTTTGTTAAATCATCAGGGCCTCAATCTTATATTTGAATCAGTTATATTTGCTGATTTTCTGAGCTTGTAAGTGAAAGACTGGGAATTATTGTTGCTAAATAGAATTTGCTCATGTGCTAAACTGAAAGGGAGCTGCTTGCTCTGGATTTTGCCAAATGGACCAAAAGTGGCATTCTGCATCATAAATGTAAAATTAATGAGATTGAAATAGCTGCTATTAAACATCCCACAAATAATTATGCAATAAATAGACAGATCAGGAAGATGCACAAGACATTGACAGCTTCTCTGACAAAAACACCTGACAGGCAAGTGTTGACCAAAGATAATTAATAAGAGAAAGAGATCGTAAATAAAATGTGAGAATATATTGCTGTTTTGGATTTTCTTTTTGGAATAATGAGAAGTTAAAACTCCATTTTGCCCTCCTTTACAAAAGCAAGAAGAATCATCAGCAAGATGTCAGAACTAAAGACAGATCACTGAGTAACTGAGATTTGTCTAAATCAGAATGATGAGTGAGACATTAAAGTATAGGGATAAAGCCTATAAAAAGAGATTCAAGAAGACAGAAGTGGGTGTTACAATACAGATGAAGAAAATATTACATATGAATATAGGAATAGCATACTATACTGGCATTAATAATCAGGGAGCTTTGGATTGATGTGAAAGACAAACAGCAAAAAATGAAACTTAAAAACAAAATGAGACAGCCGAATGAAGAGTATTGATGCTGATATCAAAATTCTCATTTTTGAATTCCTCATTCTCAGATCGCCACTCATACTAGCAATAGTGCAAACCATCCAAATAAGATCATAGATCATGCTTTTACTGCACCTAAACAAACAATTCTCATTGTTAAACAGATTTTCATTTTTAACCTCAAATTTATGTCTCAAAAGGCGCATCTACACATGCCTCTTTTAAGCAGACTTAGCCTAAAATTGCCATTTTAAGGCCCATTAAGGGCATGTGTGTCTACACATGCATGACTTTAACGCACTTTAAAAAAGGCAATTTAAGGCTATCTAAGCCTAAATTTGATACCTTCATGAACCAGGTATCAAATTTAGATGCAAAAAGCTAAGTCATATTAGTGCATGTATAGATACACTAATGCACATTAATGTGGTGTGCATCAATAGATACACATTATATTAATGTGCATTAGCACATCTGCTTGTGCACTAATGCAGCTTGGCTATTGTGCCTAAATGTAATGCACCTTAATGCACATTAGCACATCTACATGTAGACACACGTCTAAATCGCCTTAAGGTGCCTCAAGTAAAGGATCATTAAATTTAGGTGCATGTAAATATATGTGTAGACATGCCCAACATGTTTTAAATTCTGAAAGACTGACATCTGGAATCAGTTATCCAGATGTCAAAAATCAGCTGAAAGAATGTAGAATATTTTAAAGGGAAGAAATGTCATACAGTAAGCAATAGAAAAATGTGTGAGGAGAGCCCTTTTGAGTATGAAAGTAGAGAATTAATGAGAGAGGTTGAGAAAATAATAAAGGTATTAAACAAGTATGGTGGACTATTACCTAAATCAAAATAGGACTGCAAGCACAGAAATAGAGAAAGTCATGAGCAATATCCTGCTCTAAATGGCTATAGATAGCTCTTAAAGTCTGCTGAAAGTTTTATAATCAGAAAAAAAAATATTGTATGTGTTTGAAAAGGTTGTAGGTGATACTGTCAGAAATGCACAGAACTAAGTTCATAGGAAGTTTCTGAAGCCTCAGATGTGGCTGAACTTAATACAATATGTACTATTATTGGAGGTGAAAAAAGCTAAAGAATCTCCAGGATATTCTAGGCCATTCAGCTGAACTTTTGGTTTAGGAAGTTTTAGAAACTAGGTTGAGACATCAAGTGAGAAAATATCTAGCAAAGCACATTTTGATCAAAGATAAGCAACATGATTTTATGGAAAAGAAGCCATGCCATACTGACTCCTGGGTAGACAAACGACGGCTTATAAAAGTATCACGCTCATATATTTCAAAAATATCCTATTGGATTCAAGGCAAAAAAATTGGAATAAGAGAAATGTTGGCTCAAAGATCTGAAAATCAACTAAAAGGGAGCAAATTGAGCGTATTTCTTGATAGCCCTTTCTACCAAATAAGCAATATGCTTATCTGCAACTACCTGCTTATCTAATGCCTTTAGCATCATTCCCCACAAAGTTTCAAAATTATGTAAGTGAAGATGAACCACCAATAACAAAGATTAGGCCACTAAGGGAGGGAAGCCCCAGCAAAGAATTACTTAAAAATCTGGAATAATAAAAAGCTATACATTTCTGTACAGATTAAAATAGGATCATTTGTATCTGGGACACATTGAAAGCATACCTCAAGAAAATGGGATGCCAACATCAAGAGCTGAGAGGAGCTGGCTACTAACCAACTCTAATGATCTGCAACCTCAACCAAGCACAGCCCATTTCAAAGATAAAGAGTCTTGTCCTCAAGGCACAGAAGAGAGAGTGGAGGAAGGAAAAAGGAGAGAAATCCCAGCCTGTAGTCTACTCTCCTCTGTGGAAAGATCTGCCACTTTTTAGTCTGTGGCTCAAGGATCGAGCTCTGACTTCACCTCAAGACTCATCAATGAGTCATGTTAGAGATCATCCTTGAACTGAGGGATTGTCAACAATGGTATCTGGGTAGTGAAAGTAAAGCAGGGTTGTCTGCTAGATTAACATGTGCTGCCTTAGACTGTCCAAAAAAGAGTTAGGTTCTTTTGAGATGAATCATAACACTTTCCTAGACTCCAAAATCTACATAATACAAATTACCCAAAATTAATCTCCAAGGGGAAAAGCTATTGAACACTCTTTTAACTAATGAATATCAGTGTAATTTAGGAGCACAGAGCAAAACACATGAAGTAAAGAGAGGAAAATACTCTGCTGAGTTCCTCATTCTTAATTGGCAGGTTTGTACATCTATTTCTAATAGTACGAATTGTTCTGCTGCTGCTTCCTGGTGCAAGAGGGTGTCAGGAAGCCCCAGGCACCTATTCCTGTTACTTTGATGGCCTCATTAAAGCATGTCTGTGTTTAAATACAACCATCCAAAATTGAGTTTCATGTCTTCATTCAATAGAATTCAATGAAATAGCACAAAACTGGGCAGGGAAGTACATAGATGAGAGGAAGGGAGACTTAAAAATCAACGCCCTTGGGACTGTTCATTAGTTCCTGTGCAACTAAACTCTGAGTGTGCGGTCTGCAGCATGGGATTATGATGGAATAGAGAGCTTGATCCTGCTGCCCAGTCAGAGAGTCGCGGGCAAGCAAGGTCCACCCATCTGGCTTTCTGAGAGGTCTCAAGCTTTTCTTGTATTTATTCTTACTGGAATTTTGTGTGTACATATAAATCGAGAGTCCTCTGACTTTACCGGCTTGAATGCAGGTAATGCTGAAACTAGACTCACACTCTGGTTTCTGTCTCTAACTCAGTCTAGGAACTCCATTCTAGCTGATTTTTATGATGTAAATTTCTTAGTGGAGGGAATTGATTTAGCTCCTTATTCAAATCTACACATTACATTCATGTGTAAAAGTGCTGGAGAATAGCTTCTATGTTTGCGATAGCTATTTTTGAGAACAAGAGTAAGGACATATTTTACTTTACACGCTATGAATAGTCCTAGGGCCTTCAGTCAGCTGACTCCAACATGAGTAAAGTTAAATGTATGTGCAAGTCTTTCAGAACTGGGGTTGAATTTTCAAATGCAAATACATTGACTGATGAGTATTGTAGGTTTGCAAATACTGTGGTGCACATGGTCATTTTGTCGTTTTCACAGATGCTGAGCCCAAATAAATTGAGTATGTAAATATTTGTAAATTTAGCTCATGCTGTTTGCAGTGTCCTAGAAGCTCTGCAGTTATTTAAGTGGCACCGTATATGATTTGATTGCATCATTTTGATTTTTTGCATATCTTGGGTGATATTGTGCTCCACTGATAGATACCAAAATTTGGCTTCTTTTGTTTAGATCTTTGTTTCCTGATTGTTTCCCACCGAGCTTGTTTGAAAGCTCACTTAATGCTGAGCAAACCTCTTACTCCAAAATTTTTCAGATGAGAAAATGATATAAGTGCTTAGGATTTTTGTATTCTGACAGCTCTCCACCAAACTCGTACACTAGTTAAAGTGGAAACGCCCACCAACTGTTAACTATGGAAACTCAGCCAAATAGAATTTGAGGCACAAGGAAAAACATTTGATGCCTTTGGGCTCTATTCAGCAGAAGTTCATTTAATTTTGGACAGTTCATGGGCTTCTGCAGTATAGCACAGGGTGTCTATATCTTTGGGTGAAGGAAGAATAATCTTTCTTTCAGTTAGGGAACTCTTAGCTACCTCAGCAGCTCCCTTTTCTCAGACCACACTGAAGTCGATCAGGGTGCCCACATGTGGGAGGACTTCTAGAGTCTGAATATTTCCTATAGACAGGCAAATATGCTTTATGTCAGTTTGTCTTTTAGGACTATTGAGAACAGATATTTCCAAGCTGTTTCATGATATTCTCAATTGAAATGAAATAGAAAGTATTTTAATGCCTAGAAATAGGGTTCACTGCTGATGGTGTGACAGATGATCTTATTTTTCTGCAGCATTGTGATTATCAATGGACTAACTACATGTATTTGGTAATAAATCGAGAAATGAAGTAAAGCATCGAAGGAACATTTGCTCTTCTTCTTTATACAGTTCAAAATACAGTACTTGTGGCATGGAACACATTTACTTATATCTTGTGAGTTAACTTAATCTTATATTTTACAGAATTTTGTTATGAACCATATAATTAAAATGTTTTGCAAATTAATTCAAGATCTTTCCTTTAACATTAGACATTTGTCCACTAGAAGACTTCTTTTTTGTGCACTCAGTGAGCTGATAAAGGAAACTGCCAACCTACTCGTTACACTGAGCTTACTATAATTAGTGAAGAATTACAGCACCACTTTCTCAGTTTTAATGAGTCTATCAAGTAATGCCATTAAATGATGCCAAGAGCAAACAGGCTGTCCTTCAGCAAACTTGGGCACCAAGAAAGAACTTCTGAGCTTATTTACTTAGGAAGGATCATTTCTGGATTGTCATCTGAATCTGGGGTCATTTCCTGGCTTTACACACAGAATTTCTTTGTGGCCTTTGGGAAGTTACTCATGCTTTGCCTGAGTTTCCTGTAAAGGACATAGAGCTCACTTCTTGTAACTTATGAATGCAGTAGGAAAGCTGTTTATGGGAACAGAGAGGTAGTTAGCCATGTTAGTCCAAACCAGGCCTATTTCCTATATTAGGCCCACTAAGAAAACTGTAAATTCCTCCTTCAATTCGGGAGGCCAGTAGAAACTTAATAAAATACAGGGGACAACAAATGAGAAACCAGGGATGGAAGTAAACAGTGTTAACTAGGGACCTACCTAAATTATGATTGCACAGATTTCATGGAAACCATGATATTGGGAGATTTCTGCAAAATCTGCAGGGGGCAAAAAGAATTACCAAAAATAAAATGCTGGCTCCCCAGTGGGAGCCAGTAGTCCTCCTGGCTGCACAGCCCACTGGGGAAGGGGGCTACCAGCATGAAGGCAACAAGGGAAGATGGCTGCCACCCACACCCCTCAGTACTGATTGGCTGTGAGGGCTGCCTGTTGTGCTGACCACATGACATAGCCCTTTTAGCCAATCAGTGGCAAGGAGTGGGACCATATAATGAACAGCCCTGTCCACCAATCAGCTGCAAGGGGTGGGGGCACCAGGGACACTCAGACAATAAGAGGCTGGGGGAGGGGTCTAGCCATGATAAGCCCTCAAAAATAGTGGCTGGCTCCATGATCTACCTGCAAAATAAGCTGGCCACCTCCTTGAGTTGGGTAGACCCCTAGTCATTCTGATATTATAAAAGCCTTAGTCTGTCTGTCTGTCTGTCGGTCCATGATGCTTTAACTGTACTCTGATTGGCTGTTTCAGAGTGCTCCTTGGAGGCAGAGGGGGATGGCAGGGACTAGAGAGCTGCCATAATGGAGGGGACAGAGTGGGGGATGAGGCCAGCAGTGCTGGCCTTGACCCCCCGGGTCTGTTCCTTCAAGTCAGGGGCCAGACCCCCCACCCCGTAACAACAGCTGGCAGGGAGGGGAGGTGGCGGGGAATGGGGGGGGGAGGAGAGTGGGAAGGGGAGTGAGGTTACCAGTGGGTGTGCCCCACTGCAGCCGTGACTACCACCATGGTGGTCACTGTGGTCCCTTTACTTTGAAGGGAACGGGGAATGGCTACTCAGAAACAGGCATCAGCTGTTACATGGTAACTGTTTTTTTTCTGTGTGATTCTCTTCAGTCCCTCTAACTTTGATCGCCAAAGAAGCAGAGTTAAAGTTGCACTGTTTTTGCTACACTTGCTTATACAGCCTAGGTTTGAGGCCATGGAGAATGATGGAAATCATATCGCAGTTTTAATAACTAATGAAATGACATGAGCTGAGCTCCTTGTAAATATATAAAAAAAGTTGATTTTGAAGATAAGACCAGTAACAACATTTGGTAGAATCATAAAGACAGGAAAAACTTCAAGAAGTCTGTTTTACCAAGTAACAAGTAGAGCTTCATATTTGTGCTGTCTGGTTAGTCACCTAACTGACTACTTTTCATCATTGCCTTTTTACAAAAAGGAATGCATTTTGTTGAATGGGACATGTATATTTATTTACTCATGTTGATAAGTTTTCATTTACTTCACTAGACTAATAGTTCCTTAGTGAGGATTTGGGGAGGTCAACTGGTATATGTTGCAACTAATATAATACTCATGTAGCAGGCTTGCCTTTTGGAACTTGGGTTGAGTCCCAGGCTTGAAATCTTGCTGGTTTGATTGGTGGAGCTCATCCCCTAATCAGGAGGCAGCAAGAGGAGTTCAGTCATGCCCCTTTCCTGAGGTGAGGGGGAGAGCCTCCCCCCCGTGGACCTGATTGAAGACTGCAACACTCAGGTCTGGAAGTCTTCAACGATGGAGCCCTGGAGAGTATAAAAGGACCTGTGTGCCCAGCATGAGGGAACACATCTGGGAGAGAGAAGAGCGGGGCTTAGAAGAGCTGACGTGAGCTGCTCAGCAGGGCAAAGCGATAGCCCAGAAGTGCCCCAAAGACTTCCATCAGCGAGGAATGGCAGACGGCTCCAGCAGCTGGGCTTTCGGTGTGCAGCACGGCATCCAGACCCTGGGAGCTGCATGAGGCAGCTCAGGTCTGCAATCTCTGGCATGAGGCCAGAGGCACCGTGCACAGGCCAGCGTGTGGAGTAGGACCTTTGGAGTGCTTGGGCAGCTCAGGGCCTCAACCCCCAGAGCGAGACTGGGAGCTCGGTGCAGGAGACGCTGCACGGAGGGTCCAGGAGTGGACCAAGCCTCGTGCTGAATGAGGCAGCCCAGGCCTCTGACCCATAGCAAAAGGTTGAGTCCAGACAGCCAGACGTTGATTGGGCTACTGAGCCAGCAGACGAAGCCAAGCCAGAGGCCCCAGAAGCCCTGCATAGCAGAGCCCTGTTCCAGGGGACAGTGACCCCCTCACCGAAGCCCACTGCAGGTGAGAGAGCAGCCTGGCGTAGAGGATGAGGACCACCCTCCAGGTCTGGGAGCCGTAAGTTGCAGGGAAAAGAGGATTCCCACAGGGGAGGGAAGTCCCCCCCACCCCCCAGTTAGCTAAGGGCTCCTGAAAGGGGAGGTCCCACTGGGAGGGCCCCCCTAAAGTTACCAGCTTCTTTGTAGGACTTGGGAGAAGCCCAAGGGCATTGGGGTTTCCCCTCGGGATTACGTTTATTTTTGGGATTTATCTGTTTCAGATCAGATACTTACCTGTGTCTTACCTGTATCTGGAGCACTGGTTTAAGGTTTTATGTCATTTACCCAGACGGTGTTGTTTATGTTACTGGTTTAGGTATCTTATATATAGATTGTACATATGTTTTTATCCATGTTCCTTTCCCTTGTGGTAAGTTAATGTAAATAAATGTCTATATAGTTAAGTCCCCTAACTGTCCTGGTCTGGTTCTATAAGCACAGAGGGAAACTGAGCGGTCTGTAGTCCTCATTCCACAGCACATCTGCCAGCTAACAATCCCCTTCAATCAGAGAAGGGAGTATATACCCAAGTTACCTGGGCTACACTAGTCTTCCCAGGAAACACTCTAAATTGGTGATTCTCAACTAGGATGTCCAGGTACCCTTATGTGCCACCAGATCTGGGGCGGGCAATTATTTTGGGCAGAGGGTCGCTTACTGAGTTTTGGCAAGCTATTGAGGGCCACATGACAGGCAGCCAGGGGCAGATAAATATTAATTTTCTAAATGTTTTAGGGGCCCTGCGGGCCAGATAGAATGGCCTGGTGGGGTGCATCCAGCCCCCGGGCTGCATTTTGCCCACCCTTTCCCCAGATCATTTGGAGGGTGCTACAACATGTGAAGAGAGAAGCAGGTAAACACAGTCTCAACCCTCCAACCTGTGCTGCCTAGCCCCTCTGCAAGGAGGTAAGCACTGTGATATAAACATTAGGGTTTTTTTAAGAACTTGGTGCCACTCAATTCACAAAAGTTGTGGAGGGTTTTCTCAAGTCCAATGAGGGGCACCTAGAGTCTAAAAAGGTTATGAATAACTGCCTTAAATCTATAGCATTGGACTCTAAATCTTTTAATCATTCAGAGGAGACAGCTTTATGGCTGGTAGCTAATAGAATGCTGGACTCCCTTGAAGGTCTACCTATTGAACGCCCAGTCTTTGATAGCACCTCCTTTTTAACTTTTAAATTCAATGGATTCACTTGTATTGGGTAGTATGTTTATCTTTATGTTTATCTTTTTCTGATTCCTTATAATCTACAACTGATTTAGAGAAAATAGTTTTTTTTACTGGTCGTGTTAAGTGCTAAAACTGTTACTTACTGATTCCTTGGTGTTTGCTTTGTGCATTGGTTAAACAAAAAAGAAGAAAAAAAAGAAGTCATGCATGAAAAATTAAGTTTCACTTTAATGAAACCAATATGTTTGTTCACAGCAAATTCAATATTAATATTCAGTTGAATCTTAGACTTTGTACCTATCAAATTCATGATATAGTTTTGCTTTTTTCCAGTGGAAATCTTTTCCCATTTAACTGAGGGACAATACATTGTGAAGTGCAAGAGAACACCCAATGAAACAACTTAGCCATCTAAACCTATTGACAAAAAATCACTACCCATCTGTGAATAATTGTACACTGAGCCATTAACTGTTATGTATAGTATTATACTCCAAATCCATTTTTATTTCATCAGGATTGTAGAGAAGGTATCACTTTACACTTTACTTTTGTGAGAATTTTTATATATAGATAGATGAGAAAGAAATGAATAGAGAAAAGTCAAGAATCAGATACTATATGTCATGCATAAATAACAAGTCCAACATGTGGGCTTGATCCTACAAAACTATACAAGAGGGTTGTTTATTTCATAAGGAGGAACTTGGTCTCTGGAGGAAATCACACTTAACGTTAAATTTCCTGTAAAGTCAAAAGCTAATAGCAGAGGTTTCCAAAGTGACAAACGTAGCCCACAAGCTCTCTTGATGCAGCCTGTCATTCAGGGCTGCTCCTTCAAAATGTCTCTGCAGGGGCAAAACATTGGGAACCCTTGACTTACAGTAAAATAGAATAAAAGACATAACCACTGTAACCAGTAAGTAAATTGCTCTTATAACTAATTATTTCAGGACTTGGCAGACAGATATTTCAATAAATAGCATTTTCTACTACTGTAGATTGTGTGTGTGTGATACTTTAAAAATATGTTCAGGTTTTATGGGCTGGATTTAATGAAAGCTATCCACACGCACTCCAAAAAGTTATTGCATTACTGTGGCTTCCAAGCTATGCTTCTTGAAGTCTCATTCCTAACAGACAAGAGATGAAAGAATGAGGCCTGGGAATGAGGATGTACTATTATTCCCATTTTACAGATGGGAATAATAGACAACTAAGGGGCAGAGAGATTAAATGTCTCACTTAGTGGTTCATAGACTTCAAAGTGCAAGGGATCATTGTGATCTTCTAGTCTGACCTCCTGCATAATATAGACAAACAGAATTCCTTGAATTAATCCTGACTTGATTCCCATAGCAGTAGTTGAGAGCGAATATACCTTTGAAAAAATTTCAGTACTGAATTTAAAATGCCAGATGATAAAGCATCTTTCACACCATTGCAAATTTCAGAATTGCACCTTTTTTCTACTCTGACTTTAGCTTGTAGTCGTTGGATGTTATTGATGCCATTATATGCTAGGTTTATGAATTCTTTTATTATCAAATGTCCTTCCCTATGACTATGATTAAATCACCAGTGTTGCTCCTTGTAACTCTCACTATAAGACATATGTTCTAATTGTTTAATCCTCCTTGGGGTGCTTCTCTGTACTCTGTCCAGTTTTAAAACGTTCTCCTTGAAATGTTGATGTCGGAACTGGATATAATAATCTATGTCTCTGCCAAATATAGACTGAATATAACCTTCCTACTCAGAAGTAACAGTTACTTTTTTCCAGAACAGAGTTCTTCATCCTGTATGTAAAATTTTCATTCTTTGTTCCTAGAAGCATAACTTGACTTTGGACCATATTGCATTACGTAGTTTATGCTCGCTCCCAGCTTACTAAGTTGCCTAAATCATTCTGTTACAGTGATTTCTCATTCTTATTTACTTGTGTCCTGCTCTTTGTGTCATCTACAAGCTTGATCAGTAATGATTTTGTGTTTCATATCATTGATAGAAATATTAAATCATATAAGGCCAAGGACTGACTCCATGCATGACCCCACAAGAAATAACCTTGCTTGATGATCCCCTCTTTACCAATTACATTCTGAAACTAATGAGCTGCACCAGGAAATATGTTGTAGAGCTGGATACTGAACCTAGATCTTCTGAGTCTCTGTGCAGGGCCTTAATCACAAGGTTATATTTTCTGTAACTGGTTTGTACTTGTCACTCTGTTGTATTGCAGATACTGTGAGAGAGGGGAGAACATTTTATTACCAAGCTTACTGTGGTGCACCATAAGTATTCAGGGCAGGACACCAAGTGTTATTTAGTTTGAGTGAGAAAAGCATCAGTGATGTATCAGAACCATGAGAGAAATGGTTTAGATAAATATTCCCAATTTTAAAGGCCAGATCGGCTTCTGCTTACAAATAGATGAAAGTCAATGGCGCTGTGTTATGGAGGGCTGTGGAATCACATGCTTATTATTTCAGCTTGTTCAAAGCATCCTTAGGTTGTAAACCAAGATGAAAAGATAAGAAGAAAAAGATGTGCATTAGAATGGGGCATCTTTTAGAGGAGGAATGACAGTTTACAGTACCTGAAGCCCAGAGGCCATGTGGATAAATTCCCATGAAGTAATGTAATATTTCTGAAGTGTGACTGAAGTGACTGCTCATCATTAGAAAAGGGGCAACATGAATGCTATGCTTCAAGAAATGATCTCCAAGATATCCAGTTATGCCAGCTCACGGGACAGGGTACTCACTACTATAGGTAGAGCCTGATCCCAATCCTGACCTCAAGAGAGAATGTTTAATGCTACTATCACTAACATTACCTTATTTTTATACTGCATCTGTGATATTGGGGGGTGAGGGGGGTATGGAGAGAAGAGAGGGAAAGGAATAGTGCTACCATACTACCTACAAACCAGATACATTATTCACACTTAGATATTAGCCCCAACCAAAAACCTAGATATAAATAACCTCAGATTTACAAGATTTTAAAATCTGGATTCACTGTTTGTTGCTTGAACCCTTTTCAAAGGGTTTAACTTGCTGCTGCCTGAGCCTGATCTCCTGAAAAGAATTGCTTAGCTCCTTACAATGTAAGGCAGCAATTAATGTAGCTTTTAGAAACTACTTACTCCACAAATAAAGAGAAAAAAAGGAACCTTACCATGGCAACCACAGTAACATACAGTAGTGTATATCTTCAGAGAAACAGAGGGTGTTTATGAAGAACCACATTTACCAGTATATAATATGAACTGTGTTTTGGTCTTTTTTTTAAAAAAAAGTAGAAGTGTACCTAGTTTAATCAAACTGATATTTTAAAACTAATGTTATGACTAAGTTTTAAGAGGAAACAACATTTCTAATGCTTATTTTTAAATCAGTATTATATGGCTGCCTGTTTGTCCAGTGTTAAGAGGACAAGTATATATTAAAGTGCGAAACTGTTCATAGACCCCATGTACTTTCAAGCTGTAAGCCAGCCGCAGATCACCAGCAAGTAAACCTCTGGCTATTGATTAACCCAGAACCTGTGCTGCTACCTGGCCTTGCACCTACCTCCTTCCTTGCCACAGAGAGTATGGCAGAGCTCCCCACAACTACAGCAGTCCTCTGCTGGTCCATCAAGCACAGGCCTGCAATAGCTTTTAGGGCTGCTGTGCCCTTGTCTATTTGAGGGGGTTGGCTGGCAAATTTGCTTACTCATGGACCAGTAGACATGACCCCTTGCCAGTCTCAACCTCTTGCATCCTGTTCCTCAATACCACTGCCTGGCCTCTTGTTGAGGTAATACAGAGAAGTTATTTTTGGTTTATACAATATGATGTTTATGCCAATCATTTACTTTATTTCAATATAAATAACTATAAAGATACTTATCTAAGCCCCAGGTGATCTGATGACATTGATTCATGAGTAGCATTACATCATTTGACAGGAACTCTGCCAGCTGCCTTGGCATTTCTGTTGTCCCTCTCCAAAACAAATGTCTTTTTCAATGTGCTCAGAAACTCACCAGATTTGGGGGGTTTCTGTCCAAAGATGAAGGAGAATTTCCTAGTCTTAGAGATTTTGCAGAAAGCAACATGCCAGCTTTCCTTTCTCTTATAATAACTTACATCCAGTTTGAGCATCCCTTACGCCTGCAGCTGGTGCAGTACATCACAGTGAAAGTGACAGTTGGATGTTGAGACCTCTTGCTATTGCTGTTCGTTGTGTGACCATTACAGTAAAAGACTCCTAAAGTAATGAAAACTGTACTGTGATCAAAATTCATGTTAAAATGGGAATCTAAGTTCTTATTCATCATATATATTCCTGCTTTGCTTTTGCAGCTAAAACTATTGTAGGATTGGTTCGTATTTATATAGGAGGGAGTTCTATTTCATTTATTTGGATTTTTGAAAGATAAGACTATTCTTAAAGAGAGTAATATATTTCATAGATTACAAGTCTAGAGGGGACCACTGATCACCTAATCTTATGTATAAAACACCGATCATAGGATTTCTCTGAATTCATTCTTATTTAAACTAGTGTTTTTCTTTGAGGAAAACATTAAATCTTGAATTCAACATTATTAGGATGGATTATTCACCATGAGTCTTGATGTGTTGTTCCACAGATTGTTACCCTTACCATTAAAAACATGGCATCATAGTTCTAATCTGAATTCGTTTGGCTTTGATTTCTAGCTATTGATTTGCGTATATCTTTGTCAAACTGGAGATCCCATTACCAACATTTTGTTTTCTGTGTTTAGGTGCATAAAGACTATGATCAAGTCACCCCTTAAATTTTTGCTTGAGTGTTTCGCTCTCAGACATGTTTTTGTACTGTCAGCTGTTCTTGTGTTTTTTCTCTGAATGCTCTTCACTATATCAGCATTGTTCTTTAATTGCTGACACCAGATAAACACTTTGTGAAATAAATTACTAGAACCCCCTCCCCACTGCCTCTTTTTCCCAACATTTTCTCTATATATTTGTCAACAGCAGGACTGGGATACCCAAGCCTTGAGGAACAATTGGGGTTACTGGATTGGAGGGCTGTAGCATCAGAGCCTGGGAGTTGAAACTAAAGTCAAGGCTGCCTCTATGATTGAGGGACCATGGCTGAGGCATACCATTGTGGCTTAGGAGGCCTACTTGTGTTTCATCTCCAGCAGTAGACACGGTGGAGCTCAAGCTCACTGCAAAACTGATTACAGGAATTTTAGGAATTGCAGTTTTCAGGAGTTCCTCTATTAATCCTTCACCAGTGGCTGCACCCAGGTCTGCAGGGTGTCCCATAGTAGGCATTACTTCTCAGGAGGCTACTCAACGTATCAAAGACCAGTCATGGGTGACTGGTGCCTCCTTGCTCTGGGGGGTGGGGGACCAATGGTCCCTCCCAGAAGTGCTGGTGGTACTTCTTGGGGTGGGGGGCCCCAGCCAGCATTCCCCACTCCCCAGCCAGCAAGGCCCAATTTCAGAGGGGGCACATGCCCCCCATGACCCATTTGCACATCACCTATGGGACCAGGACCTGGAAAGTCACTGAATTACCATATGTACCCAAATCCAAAACAACCCTGAATTCCTGAATTTAGATTCAATAATTAGATTGTATACAAGGAACATTTATATATGTCTTATAATTGTCCATGCATAGAGTATAATTATTGAAGGGTTATCTTAAACGTGTCATCCATCCCTCCCCCACTGCTGCAGCAGTGGGGCAGGCAGTAAGGAGGCAGATAGTATGGAAGTAGAAAGGAGCGTTGGTAGTGGGGGAAGTGGTGGTAGGGATAGGGAGTATGGGGGACCAAGCAGCTTGACCCCTGCCCCTTGCCCCTCCCACACCTTGTCTCCTTTTGCCCATATCCTCCACCACTTCCCCTCCCAGTTCCTGCCCCCATAGTGCCTGCTCTTCTTGCAACCTCGGGCCCCCCACCCTGCCTTCTGCCCTGCCTCCTCCACCATAGCTTCAGGCCTTTTGCCGCACTTTCTCTCCTGCCTGCCTCCCTGCCACCTCATTCCTCCCCATCTACTCCCCACCTTTCCTCCTCCCCTGTTTATCCTGGCTGTACCCTAGCAGACTCCATCTCCAGCAGCTCCAGCTTGGGGCACACAGTATGGCCCAGCCTGGCCTGGTAGCATTAGTCATGGCGGAGCATCCAGCCCTGGGGCTGAACTGGAGCTGTGGCCATTGCTGCTGCTACCAGACAAGGGTGGGGCCATGCTCCATGCCCCAGGGAAGAGTGAGAATGAAGCCGACTGGCAGTGGAGCAACAATAAGTAGAGAGTTATGTGTGAGACAGGTGGGGGACAGAGGAGATGGGGAAGATGGGGCAGAAGAGGTTGGAGGGTGGCCTGATGCTATAGGGTGGAGATGAGGAGATGGGTGGGCTGAGGCTGCAGGGGGGCAGAGGTGGAGGAGGCAGGCAGCAGCTGTGGCTCCAGCCCTGACCCTGGGTTGGGTCTGGAGCGGTAGTGGCTGCCTGCCCCACCATACCTGAATCCGAGATGAGGGGCTTTTTCCCCCTGTGTTAAATTAGGAACTTTGTCTTGGAACCGGGTAAATACAGTAGAGTCATCAGCCAGGGTTTCAGAAGCAGGGCAGGCAGGAAGTAGGGGTCCTAACTAAAGTGGCAGGCCTTGGTAAGTTGATGCTGCTCTGCAAAGATCAGAGTTCAAGCTTCCTGTCATGACAACATGTTTGCTTACTTATTGATCAATGTACTTTTTTCAAAGACCATAAAACTGCTTCTCGATTGAGAAAAAGCCTGAGAAGTCCAGTGGAGAAGGAAATTGCTTTGGAAAGTTATAAGATATTGAAAATAGGATCTTACAATTAAAGTACGAGAATAGTAAAGTCCAGTTCAGTAAGAGCATTCGAGCAAGAATAAACAAAATTGCAAAGTCTGATATGGACAGTGCAGAACGTAGAAAGGCATCCAAGTGAGTAAACATCAAATGAAGGATAATTCTTACTGCTGAAAAATTCATTACAGTAAGTTACATAAGAAACCTCTGCAAGTAGCAAGGCTATGTACCAAAATAAAAACAATTGCATTACTTTTTACTAGTAGCACTATAGCATATAGTTTTATAGTGAGACCTAGAAGTAACAATTTGAAACGCAAAGAATGTGCACTGTATAGATACTTTTTTTTTTTCCGTAGGCGTATTCTCCAAGCATCTGATCAAAGTTCACTGAAATCAAGTAAAAGACTCCTAACAAGTTCAATGCGTTTAGGATCGGAGCCCATGTACTGACTCATCCTAATACTGATTACCTGTTAAAATGTAATGGTATCAGTCCAGCCCCACTCTTTAACTGTGATGTACAGACAGTTAAAAATTGGTTTGTTGATTCTTGCTTCTCCTTTCTTCCCTTCTTTTTCCCTAGTGGAAGGATCCATGAGATATATGACTCAGAGATATAAATGATTCAGTGATGTGGATTCTTCAGCCTAAATTTTCTCCCTTAAATGAGTGATGGGGGTGGAGTATTCTCTGATACAAATTGTAACAAACAGTGCTTTTCTCCAAACTCCTGATAAAAGACATACTAACAAAAGCAAACACAAAGACAGTTTAAAGCTGTTGGAATAAAAATAACTTCCCATGACAATTAGTCAGGTTTCATGTAGGCATGGAGCTTCAGTGGTCCATAGAGCCTTCTAGGTTAAACAGCATAGACAATACCCACCTTTCTAATGCAAAGAGCAAATGAGAGGGAAGAAGAAATCGTTCATGTGTGTCTTTATATATCATAAAGAGTCAAAAAGTCTTTTATTATTCACTTGGGCTTTTTTGTTCTTTCCATGTCAGTCTTAAATTGTTAGAAGCTTGATTCTGTTCCACTAAGGACAGTGGCGATTTTGCAGCTAAGGAAGGTCATTTTTGAGAAATTTATAAAATTAAGACAATATTGGTTCAAAGGGCAATTACCATCTCAGTCCTTATTATTCCCCGGGCAGTGAGACTATAACTAGTATATTTTAAAGCACATTCTGACATCTTTTCCTACCAGTCATTTTCTAGGAAGCCCATCTTAGTAGTACCTATACTCACACTGTATTGTCCTTACTCAAATATAAATTGCTCTGAATATAAGACCACTCCCCAAATTAGATTATATAGATGGAAAAAGTATACATTTGTTATAATTTTCCAAATATAGAATCTAATTATTGGAGGTTTGCCTTGAATTTGTCCTCCTCCCACTGCTGCAGCAGGAAAAATAAACCTAGAGAGTCAAGTGGCCCCTTTGCCCTCTGCCACCACCAACTTCTCCCACTACCTTCTCCCCCTTGCCCTCTGTCACCACCAACTTCCCCCACTACCTTCCTTCAACCTTACTATCTCCCTAAACACATGCAAGTGAAGGGAAAATTTGAAAACACTGACTTTGAAATAAATACATTGGCAAATTGGTATGGGTTCCCATAGACATAGGTCATTCAAAATTGATGCATTTTACCTTTTTTGAAACTGCTGAAAGTTTTAGCACAGATACTCCATAAACACACTTTTAAGCTGTACTTTGTACCTACTTATATATAGCATAAACTGTGCATGATAGTCCAAAGCCAAAAGCTAATGATTTACCATATAGTTCATTGGGCTGCAGCAGAGTCAGCAACATTTTAAGCCATGGACTCTGCAGCTCAGCACTGTTCAGTATGTGTATGTACTCCAGATTTCTTCTGCAAAGGAGCTATGTGCTAATTAGCCTCCCACTCATGACTGGAAATGGGTGTTCTTGTCATGAGTCCTGGAATCCTTCAGCAATTTATATGCAGATGAGGTGTAGGACAACCTGGTCTGGCTCCACCTTGTGACAGTGTCGAACCACACTAATCATATGTGACAGTCTGAGAGAGGGAGTGACAGAGGGATTCTGGGTGAACTGCTTGGGGCCCTGTTTGGTAATGTTTACCAGACATTGGCTAGGGACAGAAGTTACATATAAACTGGTTTAAGTGATCAGAAACCAGTTTAAACCTGTAACAGAACATGAGTTCAGGGCAAATAAACCAGTTTCAAAATTGCCCAAATTGGTTTAAGATATACCTAGTTGAATGTAGTATCAGACTTAACTGATTTGGGACAAACCACTTTATGGAACTTGTGTCCCAGCCCCCTTTCCTGGTTTAGGTTAAATCACAGTCCTCCAGCATCCCAACATGCTTTTCAGCCCTGGACTGGGCTAGGCTAGGCTGTCTGCTTCAGAGAGTAGGGTTGACCCTGCCCATCTCCTATCTGGCCAGAGCTCCAGCTGGCTGAGAAGAGGGTCGGGGAAACTGCAGCTAGGAGACAGCAGAGTCTGCCTGGCTTCCCCCTGCCCCATCCTCCCCTGGCTCACTACTCAAGCAGGGCTCCCCCTGTCCCACAGCATGGGGGTCCACCCCAGTGGCATGGACCCCAGCCGGCATCTGGTTACACCATTGCCATGCTAGCTAACGCTGAGAGGTATCTGTGTGCATGCCTCCAGTTTCACTGGAACAAAGGCTGACAGGGCAGTGTTCACTTAGGGCTTTTTGGAACTAATCAACAGGTCAGCTAGTAATGACCCCCATTCTTTCTGTGGGAAAAGCTGTTTAAGAAGAGTTTTAACTAACGAGAGGCTTTGTTTTCTTGATGAGCTGATAAGCTCCCTGCTGGCTTGCTTGCTTCAAAGGTTGCAATCTATCAATGTTCAAGAGGGAACAGAGAGAGGTGTAAGAAATGACCTGTTTTGCAATGAATGCAGTGCCTGTTGGGATGTGCAAAGTGGGCTGTATTCAGATTGGATTCAGATTCAGCCTGATTTGGGAGACAATGATTTGATTTGCTGATTTAGTTCACTGTCCCGATTCAATTCAGCTGAATCTGAAGATTTTATTCTGATTCAGAGCATCAGTGACTTGGCCATAAATACAGCTTTATGTGTTTTTTCTACGCACGTTGAAGTACCAGGCATGGTTCATGAATGCTGAGATGGTGGAGCAGATGGAGCAACCCATGAGAGTGCAGGGCTGGTCCCCTGCAAGCTCAGCAGTGGATCTGTATGTGGACCAGAAATACTTCTGGTCCACTTCCAGGTCTGCTGCCAAGCATGCAGAGGACCCCCCACCCCTGCAGCTTCCCAGCTCAGCAATCAGCCATGTGGGGCCCCAGGTGCCCCCCTGACCCAGGAGGCACCAGTTGCCCAGCTGGAGGGCAGAGGCAGGTTGGGGGGGTCCCCTGCCTACTCCGCAGCAGACCCAGAAGTGGACTAGAAGTACTTCTGGTCCACTTCCAGGTTTACCATGGGGCGCTCCCATGGGATGCTCCATCCACCCCACCATCTCAGCGTTCATGAGCCATGCCTGGTACCTCAAGGTACGTAGAAAAAACATAAAGTTGTGTCTATAGCCAAATCATCAAATCTCTCCAGATCAATTCAGAAGCTTCCAGTTCAATTTGGAGAGATTAAAGGGTCTCCTTATTAGATTCAGATTTAGAGATTTGGCTGCCAAATTGTACCGAATCTCATCCGAATCGAATCAGGAACCAAAGCTTTGTACAACCCTAGTGCCTGTCAGTTTGCTGCAGACAGTATGATAAGCAGGGAGAGGGAGATTGAAAAAGCTCAGTATCATCAACAGATGCATGCACAAGCATTTCTCCCTCACTGCACCTCCCTTTGCCTCAGAGTGCTAGCTGGGAGGCCCGGGTCTGGCAGCACTCCCTGCTCCTTGAGCAGGGAGCTGGGAAAAGACATGGTGAGGGTTGCGTCTCTCTCCCCCTTCAGGCACTCCCCAACTGGGGACTGTGCAGACAAGGGTCAGGATGTAAACACTTTCCTCGTCAGACCATCCTGCCAGGGGCTGGCCATTCTGCCACACCGCAGATCAGCACTGTAGAAAGGAAGGGAGGGATGCTCTAGTACCCTCCGGCTTCTAGCCTGAAGCACTGCAGGCATATGCCTGCATTTCCTGATTCAAAAGTGAATGTCTATTCACTTGCAAATCAGTTCAAGCTCTGCAGGTTAGACTAACCTGCAAAGATTGAATCAATTCAGGCTCAGGCACCTTGTTGAGTTCATCTGAGCCAATACCTTCTTGCCCATGGCTGGGGACTGGACTTGATCTTTATGAGGTCCGTCCCAAAGAGGCCTCTGGGAGGAGGCCAAGCTGGCAGCCTGAAGTGGGGGGGGTCAGCTTCATGGAATCCAGAGGCCACGAGACAATGGCCTAATACGTCTGCTGATCAGCTGAAAATAAGATAAGGGGAAAGGCTTTAAGCAACTAACTGTTCAGGAAACTACCAGAAATAACGGCCGTGGAAAGGGAAACTGCAGCAAGGCCTGAAGTGACCCTGATTAGCAGTATACAATGAGGCTTACTCTAACCCATAAAAGGTGATAAGGCTAGAAGCTTTGTGTGATTGGAGGATCTCATGGGGATGGAAGGCAGAAAGGTATAAAGGTCATAAGAACAAAATCTTGGGTGGAACTACTTTGGGGAGGACAATGCTCAGGACCCGAAAAAGGACGTAGTCTCGCCACCCTGGATGCAGGATGGGGTTCCCGAGACCTATCAGGTAATATCAGGGGTTAGGGTGTGGAGTGCCTTTCCTCCAGCCTGACCCGCTTGCAGCTTCTAAGACTATCTAAGTATGTGTTGTTAATTTTATATTCCTTGCAATAAACAATAACTATTGCATTTTACCTGGTGTGTGACTCATGAGTTACTCACCTACCCCCTTTGGACAGCGAGGGAACCCCAACAATCTTACAGATCCCTTCTGGTTCTATGTTTCAATGAATGTCTGTCCCTAGCCATTGTGGTTGTTGAAGAAACAGGAATAATTAGAAAATGGAAAGAAAGGCATAGCTTAGCTGTGAAAATAAAGAGGAAGTAATAATGTATTCAGTGTAGTGGCACACCATGACTTGGAAAAGAGTTGGTGTTGAGAGGGCCTGCGCTTAATGTGTACTACCATATATTTTATTCGGATGGGCTGCACTGGCCTATCCTTAGGTAAGTTCCCATGAGCATGTTTACCCAATGTGGGCCATGTGTTTTATAGTCATGCTCAGTGTTTGCTGCACTAACTCAAGTTCATATTTGGTTTTCATTACCGAGCACATGCTGCTTTTGGCAGCAGCTTAAAGATAGACATCATATTTAATGAGATTTCCTTGTATGCAAACGTAAGATGAGGGGCTTTTTTCCCCATGCTGACTGGGGGAAATTTGCCTTAGCTTGTTTATTTGAATATATATAGTATCTTTTCTTCAGGAAGCCAAAAATAAAGGTTTGGAGGCAATGTCTATATTTATTGCAGATAAAATAAATATTTCTCCCTAGGACATTAAATGTATGCATGAACCTTTCTGAATTGCAAGCATAAACATTTAACAACTGGAGACAATCTTAGGGGAGAAAGTACCAATCTTGCTTTTGTATGTATGTATTATTACAGACACATACATATATATGTAAAAAATCCCATAAAAATCTTTCAATCCTTGTAATATAAACAGTCAAATTTTGGTGAATTTTAAGAAAATATCCCTTCACTTATGAAGAACTTTTTAATTTAAAAATAACTATTGAGAATGATGATATATTAAAACAAATCCTGCTTGTTCACCCCCATGAAAAGTCCTCCTGAAGGAAGTAGGGCTTTTTTGTGAGAAATATGAGAAGTGTTTAACCCACTTTCTGAAGTGTGTGTGTTTGTGTGTGTGTAAGTATATGTGGGCTCCGTTTACATTCCAGTCACTTTACAGAGCGGTATGCGGGCAATTCATGTACAATGTATTACTTTATTAGACAGAATGCAATTCTCTTAGTCTTAGCAGCAACCCACTGCATTTATGATCTTTCCAAAGACCATTTTTTTCTTAATGACTGAATCCTATAAAGTTCAGAGCACTGCCAAAGCCTATTGAAGGTAAGTGTTCAGCATCTTGCACAATTGAAGGAGTGCTCTTCAACATTTAAAGGGAAGATGTTCCTTAAAAAATAACAGATCTCTGGTTTCTGAACTTTTGGGAGTTGTGTGGCCTTCTTTAAGTTGTCACCGGCTGTGTACCTCTGATTCTTGATTATGGCCGCTATTAAAAAACCTCAAAACTGTCACTACAACCATACTAACTTTGCCAGCCATACTAACCTTGAGATATAGGCCATGAACAGACATTACATTTGTGCTTGGAAAAATAAAGTTGTACAGCCATTAAAGGGCTTTCTTGCAGAAGACAACCAGCTTTTCTGGAAGTTAAATTGGTTACCTAAAATCCCACAGTCCTTTGCTCTCCCACCTTCCCACCAGGGAGGAGAGCATTAGCTCCCTAATAGCCCTCCCAAGGGTAAGTTGTCAGGGAGCCCTGTGGGTTTGATGCTAAAATTTCTCCCCTCCTGCCAATCAGCTGATCAGTAGGGATGGGGCATTCTCCTTAAGCAGGAGCCCTTCTGGAGCCCCAGGTGGATTGCTGCTGAGACAGAATGTCCCTCTACCCCTCACTGCTCCGTTTTCACCAGGAGGCATATGTGTGGGGAGGGGAGGGATGGGGGGAGTGGGAGACAGCTGTGTTGCCTCTGTAAGGATCCCGGTGGTCAAGGAGTTTTTCTACTGTGGCACAATTATTGTGCTTCGTACTGCTTCGAGTCATACTGGAGCAGTGCAAGGAACAGAAGCTACTCTCTTATGCGGGGAACTGGGAGGGTACTCACCATACAGGAATGCTCCCCCAACCCAGCAGTCAGCTGATTTTCAGACGGGGGGGGGTGGGTGCCTTTTCTGAGGGCTGGAGCCCTCCTGGGACTGTCTGTAGCAGCTGCTGCTTTTCAGCAGCAGCCAACTGCCAGTTGATAGCGTGCTTTCTTTGCAGGAAGGGGAGAGGGCAGGCCATCAATCGGTGCCCCCTCAAGGGCAGGGGTGGCCCAGGGAGTAACCCTCTAGTCCGTGCTTGCTGGAGAGCTCACCTGCGTAGCTCTCCAGCCAGGGCACTGGAACTTATGTACACTCCAGCTCTTGGGTTGTTTTAATACCAGTAAGAACCAGAGGGAAATTCTCACCAGTAGAAATGAACATTTGACTACTGTAAAGTGGATTTTTTTTAATTCTTCCTTTTTCTGTATTTATATTTCCCATTTCCTTGTTTCTCATCCCTATTTCTTGCATACCTTCTAGAAGTTTGCCAAGTTTAGGAACACTGGCCTAAATCTCATAGGGGCTACTATAAAATATTGTAACATAGTCCTTATTTTTCATCTGTCAAGGAATAACTTACATAAATCCTTCATATATGTCTACTTATCCACTTTCCCATTCTCTTGGTCTCTGTCTGTCTTTCCTGACCTTTGTTTTTATGTATCTCTATGAAGGAGAAATGGAAAATAAGACTCACAGGCAGTGGCATGGGGGCAGTGAGAGGAGAGCCACCGTTTCAAAGCAGCTGCTCCCTGTGGCTAGAGTGGTCCCAGAGGAGAGGAAGGATGCATGGACTGGAAGTGGAGCTGGGGAGTGAGGAGAAGAGTCCTGGGACCTGAGATGTCAAGTGGGACTCTCTTAACCTTGAGGAGCCAACAGGAGTTGGCAAGAGAGCTCTGGGGGCTCAGTTTAGCTGGGAGAACCTGGCAGAGAGAAACAGCATGGGAGGTGGGGGAACTCCTCGGTAGAAGCGCTGGCCCAGAGGCAAACAGGTGGGCCCAATGAGCGAGTCTGTGATTTAAGTTGGGGTTTTTTCTGCTGTTTTATTTTAGCCCTGAGTAAGTGAAAGGGGAAAGTGGGTCAGATTGCCAGACATCCTTCCCAAAAGAAGAAAGAGGGATAAAGATTGAGCAGGTCAAGTAACCCTAAAAAGGACAAGGGGCAAGAGCCTGAGAGTGGTTTGTTTTTCTTTCTCTTTTTGCTTTTTTATATTGATGAGTAGCTTCCGCAGGAGGAGCATGCAACCCGTCTCTGAGAGAGAGGACACCTAATTAGCCGGACTCATGCAAGACTTACCTGAGGCTCAAAGAAAGCCTGGTAATCTGTGTTGTTCCATTCTGTTGAGGCAGGTGGTAATGAAGATCACGAACCTAGAAGAGACAAGAAGGAAGTAAAACAGATCACCTGGGAAGACCTACAAGTATACACAGTGGCACATAACATCTGGGTGGTGCGAGGACAGGGTGTAGGGGAACTTGGAGCCCCAGAAGAAAGCCCTGGTGGGTTGGCCAGGTGCGGTGTAAATGAACAGCTCCCAATTGTTAACTTGAAAGAACACCAGGTCATGGCAGGTGAGTCGGGACTCACTGCAGTGGGTACCAGGCAAGTGAACGTATAACTTGCAGGCTGGGCAGGGAAGGTACTGGGCAGCCAGACATGTTGACCTACCTGGGCTAAGCCCCAGCAATCTCTTTTCTAATCCTGTACTCATTTATGCTCTTGCTTAAATTTCAGGTTACCTTTTAAGGAACCCACAAAGAGGCTAACCTAGGGAATCATTGGCATGATATTTTTTGTTGTCGGCTATCCTTTTTCTTATCAAATTATTTCTTCTTTACTATTTTCCTAGTCTATAAAGAGGGATGGGAGTGTTGCTTGGCAATTAGTCATGGATAAATGTACCTTCAGTAATTAATTTTTGGGATTTCTGGGTCAGAACTGACTTAACATTAGCCATGCCCACCAGTTTGCACCAGCTGAGGATCTGCCTTTCTTTGTGGAACTGAGTGATGATTGGGTTTACAAGGCAACATAATGTGGATTGATTGAGTGGTGCATGTGCTTTTTCAAGGCAGCCATTTTAAAAGAAATTGCTGTATGCAATGGTTATAATGACAGTTTGCTAGATTAGTTCACATTTCCCTGTGAGAATGAGGGGATTTAGGAATGTCTGTATATCTTGTTTCAAAAAGATTACCTGATATTTCAGAGAGAGATTTCAAACATGTGAGGTGACTTGTCCAAGGGCACAAGGGCAAAAACCTTTCTAGTGAGTCATATTTTCCTGTACAAGGAGCTAGAACTAGATCATTATACAATTCTTTTGTTTGACATTTCATCCAGATGATAATGAGCTGCTTTGGCTGAGGGGAAATAATTTAGTTTCTTGACTGGTAGCAAAGGACCAGTGGAGTATTCAAAGAAAAAAATAAGCTGGCATTTAAAAAAAAAGAAGAAACAGATTGAACTGTAAAATGTTCCCATGGCTACCAAAGTTCTCCAACACAACAGATAAAGTAGCAAACAGATTCTTGAAGTATTACTATTCATGATTTGCATGAAACATTCTCTCCTTTCTTAGCTCTAGGTATTTCAGAGATGACAGAATTAATTCCTGAGGACACTACTGTGTATAATCTAGTGTAGGACCTTGCTGATGTTTTAATGTAGAGTGCAGTGAAACCCTCTTAAAAATTATTAGACTTGTAGTAAAACATCAAGATATAAATGCAATCTCTGTTTTTCTAATAGCTTAGAGAAGGGAAAATCACACCACAACCTTTTCTGTCATTTCCACAAGGCAAATATGATTAAAGATTCCCAGAAGTCATACTGAAAAATCACCACTCATGCAAACTGAAACCAAATGTAAGAATACACCAATTCTATAAATAAATGGATGAATGCCTAAAATAGGAAGCACAATTTCTTTTTATTTTTAATTTTTTTATGATAATGTTTATATTATACTTAAATTGAGAATGATCTCAATACCTACTTGATTATGCCTTTATAACAGTAATTAACAATGACTAGGGATTTTTGGAGTGCAGTAGTATGCTTATTTTTCTATGTAGGCTTATGTATAAATCTGTCATGCATTCCCCGTGGAGGACAAAAGATATGTAACAGAAATATTACCACATTTATTAAGATATATTATGTACCAAAAAAAGTTCTCAGGGATGTTTTTGATTATTTCAAGTTAAAATTGAATACCGTATTTGCAAGATTTTGCTTTTACTACTTAATACACCAAGTACCTAAAGTATTTCCTTTTTGCTGGAAAGAAGTAGCACTAAAGTTTGTTGTAACTGGGTAGCTACTGAGACCTGGTCTGTTCAGAACTAACACATCCATTTGTTGACTTCTGAATGTTGAAGAAGCTGTCCCTGGTTATAGTGTAGACACCGCTCAGCTGGACAGTAAAAGGGATTAAGGTGTTCCACGTTAAAAGGGTGAAATGTTTTGTTTTTGTTTTTGTTTTCCAAATATGGCTTTACCTTACAAGGTTTGGAAAGAGAAATCTTCATCTGTCACTGTTTAAAAATGGTCATGAAGAAAGAGATTGGGAAGGGACAGAGCTGCCTTTTTTGGTAAGGGGCGGGAGATAAGTTTTCTTTTAACAGTCAGAGATTGTCTGTGCTGAAGCACTTTGAAGATAAAATAGGTAGTCTCAAATGTGCCTTAGGAAGATTCCTTTGCCCTGTTGTGGAGAACACAGAGGACCTTTCTCCATATAATAAAAATAGAGAACTTCTTGTGTGTTTAGGTGTGGGATTGTTAACTAAGTATCATCAACCTCCTGCCTTTCTAGTTAATAGACAGTCGCAGAAGCTAGATGCCACATGGAAGGTGTTCTTCCAACACTGACCTTTGATTTAGTCATGCTAACAGAAGGCTCAGCTCTCCTTCCATATGGTTAAACGATACTGGGTGAGATGCACTAACACTGGCATATCAAAGTACTGTACTAATATTCTCTTCCCCTGGTCCAATTAGACACAATTTATCTTTGACACATTTTAGAATTTAGAGGTAATCTCTGAAGGGAAACAAAAATGGGAAGGGCCAGTTATTCCTAGTATGAAAGACTGAACAGGTTTGCGTTATGGAGAAGCTGTTTGTTTGTTTGTCCCTTCTTTGGACATTCATAATTTCCAAATGTCTTCCCTGGAAGACACTGTGATATGTGGATGTGTGTGGTCCCATGACTTGATGACATTACAGGAATCAAGAGAGCAAACAATAAGCAAATGAGACGAGCAAAGATTTTTAGTCAGCTTCTTTCAAATATTTTGTGCTTGTTTGTTTTTCAGTTTGGAGCTAGAGCTCACAGTGAACCTCTAAGGACTGGCTTGATAACTCTGATATTCTGCATATTGAACATAAGTAGAGTATTTCCACAGACTCCTTTTTAAGCATAACATAGCAGAATTGAGCACAAGCTGAATATGAAAAGTATCTTATCAAGGGAAGCTTTAAAAAGAAAATCAACTTATCTCCCTTAAGACTAACATAGTTAAGATTACAGTTATAAAACAGTAGCAATTGCCACAATTTCTGTATTTCTTTGGCAATACTTTGTGTTTTTTAGCTTGTTCTCTTATATTCTTCTACATTCCATATGTTGTGAAAAGGAAACTGAGATTGCTCTGTATTGTCAAAGTGCATATACACCAGGGCCTAAGAGGTGCAGAGTTTCCTACAACATTTCAAGTTTGTTGCACAACTGTATTCCAGAATTTGATTTTTTTTAATTTTATTTTAATTTCTAGGGTTGTCGTCCTCAAGGTTTCAAGCAAATTCTTTCAAATGTGAACAAATGCTTTGTTGCTTGAGTGACTGCAAACATCCTGGACTATCTCTGGAGTGTTGTATCTGGAATCCAATAATCCAATAATAGTTAGTTTTCACTAACTATTTCACAGCTAGGTACTTAGGAGAAATAGTAAGACAATACGTTTATTCTACGGTACCAGTGGCAAAATCTTGACCCCATTGAAATGAATGGGAGTTTTTGCCGCTGAATTCAGGGAGTTCAGGATTCCTCTCACCTCAGTTCCCTTGCTTTCCAAGCTACATATAAGTCCCAACTACCAAACCTTCCAGCTTCCTTCCTATAAACTTCCCAACAGTTGTTTATATCCAGCATGGTATTCGGCAGTAGATTTTAATTAAGATATTCATAGACATCATAAAATACATTTAACACCACAGACTAACACAAAGATATTGGATTGATTATGTTTTCCATTTTATTTTATTTATCATACATAAATCAGTAAAAAGCCTATTCTAGTGTCATTTTATTCACCTGCCACTGGATTTGTGGATTGCTGCCCAAGACAGCTTGTGGGAGGGTTTCTGTAGAGCTTCCCATGGAATATATAAGATATATAATATAATGGACATGCTTAGTACTCCAACACAGTATAAAGCAAGGAATGATCTTCTGTATAAATAAGTTAACCAACAGATGAAGCAGAGGGCCTAATGCTGCTCTGTGACGTGAGTCAGTGAAGTCCCATTTTTAAACAGAGAACACCAAATCTGAATCTGACACTTCGATGCTGATTCTGTGAATCAGCGATTTGGACACAGGCACAGCTTTAAAAGTTTTTTCTACATACCTTGAGGTAACAGCGCAGCTCATGATCACTGTGGTGCTGAGGTGGATGGAGTGTCCCACAGGAGCACAGGGGACTCTCCAGCACGCTTGGCAGTGAACCTGGAAGTGGACCAGAAGTACTTCTTGTCCATGTCTGGGTCTACTGGGGAGCATGATAGGAGGCCCCCCCATGCCTCCCCCGGCCCAGTGATTGGCCACAGGGGGACCCGGGTGCCCCCTGGAGACCCAGGCAGCACCAGTTGCCAAGCTGGGGGAGTATGGGGACCCCGCCTGCATGCTCCCCAGTTGACCCAGAAGTGCTTCTGGTCCACTTCTGGGTTTGCTGCTGAGTGCACTGGGGAGCTCCCCATGCTTCTGTGGGTTGCTGCAGTGATCAGAGCCCCTGCTACCCAGAGGTATGTAGAATAAACATTTACATCTGTATCTACATCCAGATCACTGAATCTGTCCAAATCTCTCGAAATTGAGTCAGTGGGTTCCAAGTAGATTCAGAGAGATTAAAGGGTCCTCTGCTTCGATTTGGATTTGGAGATTCGGGCACCGAATCAGGCCAAATCAAATCGGGGACCAAAGTTTCACACAGTAGTATTGAAAAGCTGTGTATTTTAGTGGCTCCTAGATTCACGGGATTACTTGTTGCATTCATCACTGAGTCAGTGTATGGCTATAAGCAAATTGCTTGATCTATCTTTGGCAAAGTCACCCACCTATGAAGTGGCATAGTAATACCTACTAGTGTCAGGCAAGTAGTGAAATTAAGGAATTGAAAGGTTTTCCACAAATTCTGGGTTGCTTTTCTATTCAGCCATCTGATCAGGCCTTTTGGTTATTGTCACGGTGGGGTCCTACAGGAGGGCCGTGATCTCCTGAAGGCCCTCCACCCATGCCAAGTGTGGCCCAAGGCACCCTCTAGTCTCGCCCGCCACAACTTTGATGGGAGGCTACCTTATTACCACCTTGGGCGCGGTGTACCGGGACCTTCGTCCCTGTGATCTCCCAGACCCACCGGGACGTTGCCCCGTATGATGGGTGCACTCCAGGCACCCTGGCCTTAGGGCCAAATGTGGCTCCTACCACCCCTGATACCACGTCCCAAGCCTCGCTGAGATGTTCTGGACGTTGGTGTGTCAAACATATGCTTGGCCCTCTCTAGGGCTCTCAGTCTTGCCCTCCTCTCTAGGGCTCTCAATATACTCACCGGCTCTCTGGGCCTTCTCTCTCTCTGGTCTCTTAGGCCCACCGCTCGGCTACCCTCTAATAAGGCCGGGCGTACAGTGCTGCTATCCCTCTATGAGATCGGGGACCACCACAGCACCTGCCCTTTTCTAAGAAGTGCTCTGTTGCTAACCCCTGTCTCTCTCGGGGTCCATCATAGCAGCCAGCCTTGGGCCGGGGTCTAATGCCGTGTTAGCCTCTTGCCGGTTTAACCTGCCCGTCCTGGGCTCCACAGTGCTGCCCCTTCGCGGGCCTCTCAATTATTGCCTCTTCGCGGGCTTCTCAGATAGTGGCCCCTGCTAGGGCTTCTCCCAATGTGTCTCAAAGATACTGCCCCTCGTCTGGGCTCCTCAAAGATACTGCCTCTCTCAGGCCTGGGGTCTCCTCACCCTGTATTGCTGCACCCTCGCTGGCGCTGAATCATGCCCTCCCAGGCACCAGGGCCCCACACTCTGTGGGTCCCGATGAGACCTTCTCCTTCCCCTACAGCCTCACCCAAACCACCGGTGTAATGCAAACTAACGAACCAAAATGCAAGTCTCTGGCTGTAACTTAAACATAAGGCACCTGGCCATAACAAAGTAAGCCTCCCGCTACCACTCCACATCATTGCTCCAGCCTCTGGAGCCACACTCCATTACTGTCTCTGGGAGCTCCTGCCCCTCTGGCAGCTGGCAGGAGAACTGCCAGCCTGACTCTGGCTCTGGGCTTTATAGGGCCAAGCCCTGCCCCTTGGTCAGCTGCCTCAGCATCCCTCAGCTGTGCTCATTATCCCACTTCTGAGGCTTCTCCCCAGCAGTTTTCACACACAAGGAGCGGTGCAGCGAGGTGCGCCGTGACAGTTATATTTCTTCAAATAGTTTTGTAAGTCGGTTATACAAATGCTGAGAAACGACGTATCTATATCCTCATTCAAATAAGGGTAGCCCTGCCTGAATACAAAAATACATGCTCCTTTTGTGTAATTTCAGACATCTAAGCAGGAAGAAGAAATGTGATTTAGGTGAGGAATTGTATTTAACAAACTGTCAGGTATATTAAAGTTTAAATAATCAATTTAAATGCTAATATTACTTCTTTTAACTGGAGCAGCTAGGCCAAAATACAGGTTGTTGGGGAGAAAAAGATGATGGATTCAGGTGTTTTTTCAATCCACGCTTGTTTATTTACAAAGAATTTATTAAATCTCAGTTCTCTAATGTTAGTAGGAGTTAAACAGTGGGAGATCATCTCTTTGCTCACAGCTCCAAGCACTTTTCAACCAGCCCCAAACACCTCTCACTCTGAGCTTTTTTAAAGGTCTTGCTCCCAGTGCTTGTTCAAGTTGTATTTGTTGTATCTTTGCTCTCAGGCTAGGGACAGACATTGCACATAATTTGGTTTAAGTGATCAGAAACTGATTTAAAGCTGTAACAGAACAGATGTTCAGTGCACATAAACCAGTTTGAAAATGGCTGAAACCAACTTGTAGATAAACCTGGTTGAATGTAGTATGAGACTTAACTGATTTGGGTCAAACTGATTTATGCAAAGTCTGTCCCAAGTTAAATCTCCTAGTTTAAGTTAAACCAGACTCCCCCAGCATCCCAGCATGTTCCCTTGTCTGGGCAGGGCTCTCTGCTCCACAGAAGAGTTGGCCTCTCCCCTCTGCTCCCTGGCTGGACCTTGGACAGAGACTGCAGGCCCTCCCTCCCCCTCACCACTCTCTGCTAAGCAGCTGTTCCACTCCTCCCCTCTACCTTGCTGAGAGGTCTGTGTATTAGCTAGCAGAACACATGCTGGCTACGGTCCCTGCTGTGGCAGACCCACTCCTCCCCTCTACCTTGCTGAGAGGTCTGTGTATTAGCTAGCAGAACACATGCTGGCTACGGTCCCTGCTGTGGCAGACAGGACAAAGGCAGAATCAACAGGTAGCTGTTAATGTCCCTCTGCTATTTTCTTAATGGGGTGATAAAGACTGAATTCAGGATGATAAACAATGTGTTATCAACTCCCTGATGGGCTGCTCAGGAGTGGGGTAATCACTCTAATCAGAGCATCCTGCCAAGGCCTGGTCACGCCCCCTCAGCTCAGCACCATAAAAGGGGAGGGAGGGCTGCTCTAGCGGCTCCTCCCCTCCCCCACCCAGTTTCTAGCCTGAGCCATTGCAGACATGTGCCTGCATGTCTGGGATGTCTGTGCAGTTATAAACTTATTTAGCCTAGCCAGGTTAGAATAACCTGCAAAATTTGAATCGATTCATGCTTAGGTTTTTGCATGTCTGTCCCTAGCCTCAGACTATGGATAAAAGATCAGTTTGCAAGTACCTAAAATGGGGCAGGGACCATCTGCAAAAGACCTGCTCCACCATAACTATTCATCTGCCTGCTCTTCCCCACTCTAAGTGAAAGCAGTTTCATTAAGGGGCCCATTGCCTTGCTTTAGCTTTCACAGATCAACTCTGAGTCTGCTGTCTGACAGCCTGACAGCTGGGTTGAGGGGGTGGGCATAGTCCCCTGACAACCCTGACATGGTTAGGTAGTATGCTGTGGGGCATCCTGGTTGGATACAGCACAGGCTGTCTGCAGGCACGCAGCCAACCTCTTGAATGTTTGTCAGGGTTCTACTGGAAGGTTTTCCAGATACTCAAACTAAACTGCTAAGCTTCCACCAGTTCATTTGTATGCTTGCCTGCATGGTTAACATTTGTAATTAGTCTTGAAATCATCAGATGGAAAATATTATTTTTAGTTACTTAAGAAATGCACACACCTGAAGATCACACATACATATAATGTGGCTTAAACAGAATTTCCTATAGAGTGCTAGAATTGATTTTAAAAGTTATGATAAAAATGTATATGGTCTGAAGTATTGCAAATGCTTCTCCACTTCTGTGGGCTGATGATGTAAAATGGCTGCCTCTAGTAAATGTTCAGCTCGGTGAGTGACTCATTAGACTGCTGCATAGCATTTACTATCCAAGATTCCTATGATAGGCAATAAGAAAACAGAAAATAATAGCCTGGAGGAAATTTTAATAGACTTCTTTATTTTCTATAAAACCTCAAAATATTTCTTATATGGCTTGACCTACCATTAATATGAAGGGAAAGAAAAATAAATGACATGATAAGCCTAGCAAGCATTCTTAAATGGTATGCTTATGTGGTGTCTGTACCTCTGACGGACACTGTAACAGAAGTTCAAAATATATTTAACCAGGGAATTTCGGCTTGAATAATACATCTGCCTCACAGAAGCACCAAGATATCAAGGGGCATGCCCAAAAAGTATGTGTGTACATGTGTGGGAGCTTGACTAGCATATATTTGCATTCAATAAGTAGCAGAATTAATAACGTTATGTATTAATTGTTAATTAATATTAATATCCAATAAAATTTAGAGATTCTGATGGGATAAGCCCTATTTTGCTGGATGCTGCACATACCTAAGACAGTCCCATTTCCAAGTAATTTACGACACAAACAAACAGAAGGAGAAAGAAAGGTAGTCCTGATGTCTTTTTTAGTTATGCAGATGAGATTTTGGAAGGTAAACTGGCTTGTTTAAGATTGCTCCAGAACTGTATGGAGGAGCCAGGAGATGAACCCAAATCTCCTGAGACCCAGCTTAATACCTTAAGCACAGTCTGATGTCTTCCCTTGCACTTCTTCAAGGGTGTGAAACTATTTAATGACTAAACCTGGATGTAATTATTTCTGTGAGCCCCTTAAAGCTGATTTTTCTGGTATTTTAATTTCCATGCAGGCTTCATTATAGTCAAAATCTAGGTTATAACAATGAGCAAAAGTTGTTTAAAACCATTGTTACTTAGCTATCTTTGCTATACCTGCAACTCAGTAACCTTTACCTTGGGAGCTGTATGCATGGGGATTAATTTGCTCTAAGTCATGGCATGGATTCCTTCTATTAAGCCTTTACTATGATGCAAGAGGAAATGGAAGGTAGAAACTGATGTCTCTTAGTTCAGCAACCCTGTTAGCCCCATGGTAAATATATAAAATTCTGTACCTTGGGACTGGAGAATGTGGCAGTTGCTATGATTAAAGCAAATACTTTATCTGAGGATTGACAGCGTAATAAGAACCTCAGGTAGGCTGGAGTCCTTGTGTGGGTGGAATGGATATATTTCTTTGTCACATTTTCATGTCTCTCTAACCTTGGTTTAATTGGGTGCAAACTATTGATGGGGCACTCCTGAGATGCAGGTGTTCAGCTGTACTGTTTGAACCTCTGATATCTTCAGTCTTATCAGAATTCAGTTTCCTGGTGCTTTTTCAAGGGGGAAATTCCACAGAACCCCCTTCACAGGGCTAGATAGAGGAGGAAGAAGAACCTCCCTAGTATCCCTGTGCAATTCTGTGTGTGCAAGAGTAAGTAGCTGCTCCATGCCTACCTACTACTTCCCAAGGACTGAGGAATGGGGGAAACCTTGCTTGCATCTCCCCTCCTTGCTATTCAGTGCAGCTCAGCCCAAATGCAAGGGTGTGGTGGTATATCATAGTTTGATATCTGCTTTATACAAATAGTAAGGCACTATATTCCCTTCCCCTGAAGGCCAAGAAGGAACTGAGGAACGAACAGTGACATGGAAGTGTGCCTCAGAGGCAGAATGTATTTGTGCATGCCACTTCACTCTAATGCAGTGAGACTCCTTCTAGCTCAGGAGCTGGTACATTCAGAGTGGTTATGGCATGTCTCAGCACAGATCTCCCTTGCAAAGTGTAGGCCCAGTCTTTGAGTCATAAGGCTCTTAGAGCTATCCCTTGTGTGGGACAGGACTGATATATGTACTCCAGGAGAAAAGTTCATTGAACACTTAGAATCATAGGAATTAATGGCTGGAAGGGACCTTGAAAGATCATTGAGTCCAACCCTCCTGCTATAGGCAGGAATATTGCTAAGATCAAATGATTCCAGCAAGGTGTTTGTCCAGTCTCCTCTTAAAGTTGTCCAAGGTTGGGGACTGCACCACCTCCTTGGGAAGTCTATTCCAGATTCTGGTCACCATTACCATGAAGAAGTTCTTCTTTACATCCAACCTGAAACCATCCTCTCACAGTTTATGGCCATTGCTCCTTGTCCTCTCCTGGGGTGCCCTAGTAAACAGTTTTTCTCCCAACTCTTTCCACTCCTTACATGTTTATAGATGGCCACCAAGTCCCCCCTCAGTCTTCTCTTCCCCAGGCTGAACATTTGCAGATCCCTTAGGTCTTTCCTCATAAGGTTTGTTGTCCAGGCCCTTAATCATTAATGTGGACTTTCTCTGGACTCTTTCAAGATTCTTCATGTTTTTTCTGAAGTGTGGAACTGGACACAGTGCTCCAGCCGGGGCCTCACCAATGCTAAGTAGAGAGGAAGTATCACTTCCTTAGCTGTGCTTGTGACACAACAGCTAATGCAACCCAGTATGTTTTTGGCTCTGTTGACTACAGTATCACACTAGCAGCTCATGTTCATCCTGTGATCAACCATAACCCCAAGGTCCCTTTCAGCCATAGTACCAGCTGGGACATCTCCTCCTAACCTATACTTATGTCACTGGCTACTTTTCCCCAGATACAGCAGTCTGCAGTCATCCTTATTCAACTGCATCTGGTTTTACTCTGCCCACCTTTCCAACTTGTCTAGGTCTGCTTGGATCCATATCCTATCCCTGAGCATAACTGCTTTTCCCCATAACTTAGTATCACCTGCAAACTTGGTTATCATTCTTTCCACATCCTCACTGAAATCATTGATAAAGATGTTGAACAGCATAGGGCCAAGACCCAAACCCTGCAGGACACCTTTGATCACTTTCCACCAAGACAATAGAGATCCATCCACCAACACACTCCGGGTGTAACCCCTTAGCCAGTTCCCAGCCCACATAACTGTGGATTCTGTCAGCCCCCAATCCCGCAGTTTTTTTTATATGAGCATCATAGGAGACCATATTGTTTGTAGAACAGAGGTGTCAAACATATGGCTCACAGACTGGATCCAGCTCACAGAGGTGGGTCATCCAGCCCATAGACTTTCTGGCCACAGCTGCCAGCAATGAAGGAATTAATGCTGCCACCACCCAGTGCCCATTGCAGTGACTGCTTCAGCTGCTATATCAGGGCAGCCAGTATCCAATAAGCAAACAGTACTGCAGAATTTAGTGCAATCTGGACCCTATTGTAGAATATCCCTTTTTGTGACAAGTTGGCCTTTAAATCAGTAACATGCAGTTTGTTTCCCGGACCATTCTCCAAAATACAGCTATACAAACTGGTATATTTTAAAATGAGAAAATAAGTGTGATGGGTTAGCTGGCAGTGATTTAGCCCAGGGGTTTTGAAAGGGCAAAAGATTATTGGAGGACTTGAAATTCCCTTTCCTCACTAATCAGGCCCCAGAGATGCACCCTCCATGTCCTCTTATTGGCCCCTTGGGTCACCTGGAGGGGGATAAAAAGGGCAGCACGGCTGACTCGGGGGAGACCAGAGAGGGACCACAAGGAAGAAGCCTCAAAGAAGCTGGCAAGAGCTGGGCCAGTGGGGTGTGAGTTGTTGCCTCAGAAGCACCTGAAGGAGTGGGACCTGCACACAGCAGTTGGACCCTCAGCAAAACGGTGTGCCACCGGCAGGAGTAGCTCCCTGCTGGGCTTCAGGATCCCCTATGAGAGGCTGTGGCCAGCAGGAGAGGCTCCCCAGCTCCAGCAAGGATCTGAGCAGTGACCTGAGAGGTTCCCAGCCCTGCTTCCAGCTCCTCCAGTAAGTGGCTGGGAAGCTCGATGTGAGGCCGGTGCTCTGGGAAGGTCAAGACCCCTTGCAGCTTAATACAGTACCAGCACTGGTGGTTGTGTGGTAGAGGTTTCTACCTGGGAGCATCAAGTTCAAGTCCCAGCTGGGGTGAGGGAAGTAACATGGAGAAATCTGTTTTGCAGTGGAAAGGGCTGATTGTGTTTTCCCTCTCCCCCCCCCCTGCATTTCTAGGTACCTAGGCCCTATATTCCTTGTTATTTGACATTTTGTATTTTGTGCCTTTTATATTTCACCGACCAGTATTGTTTGTTCTGCTCTTTGTGTTTTATATTTTGTTAACCCTGTCTTTTGTCAATGATTGTAAGTGTCTAATCTTTGTTGAATTCTGCCCCCTCGGGGCATTGTAGTGTCTCCTATACCCCCTGGTTTATGCTTGTTATATTCCCAGTACTGTTCTCTCATTAAAAGGTATATGGTTAAGGCCCCATTGGTGGTCTGGCTCTGCTCTGTAGGGGGAGAAGAGTCCCTACACTTCCCACAGCACTTGTGCACCTCTTCCGATTCCTTCAATTGGCAAGGGAGTACATCTTGGAGTACCACCCGGGTTACATAAGCTTCTTATGGGAAAGAGAAGAAGTGAAAGAAGAATCCCAGAGTCTGCTATGAAATGGGTGTGCCTACACATGCAAATGCTGTAAAGTGGGTTTACTCTAGAGTAGATTACTCTAGAGTAAATCCACCCTGGGTCTACACATGCAGGAATTCAGGAGAAGATTTGCTGCTTTTAGCAGCAGTCTGGTCCTGCCCCTCCAGCCCTGCACTGGCCCCCTTCAGCAGCCAGGAGGAGCTCTAGGCTTCCCCTGGGTGCTTACCCAGGAGCTGGCAGGGAGCACAGGGCCAGGAGGCAGCTGTCTCCTTGTGGGGGCTAGGAGACTGTTTCCTGTCCTCAGGAGCTGCCTGCTGCCAGGGTGGGCTTTGCTGGTGGACCCCAGGCAGGGACAATGTCCCCCTTCTTAAGCATCAAGTCACTCCTTGTCCTGGCTCCCCAATCAGGGGAAGGGGTCTTGGAAAGAGCTGCAGGGGAGGGGTAGGTCCCAGTCACCTGCCCCAATCCACCGATGGGACAGCTAGCAGCAAGCTACTCCATTTTGGGCAGTCCCCAGCCAGCTCTGGGCTGCACATGCAGACTTCTCCCCAGAGCCCTGGGCTGGCTAGGAGCTGTCTGGGTCAGGGGACAATCCCCAGCCACCTCCAGGCTGCACATGGAGACTTCACTGCACAGGCTGGGTCTGACTGGGAGCTGTCCTGGTCAGGGGCAGGTCCTAGCCAGCACCAGGCTGGGCAGGAAACTCTTCGCTGCATGGAGCTCCCACTCCTGCTCCACAATCATAGAGCAGGGGCTGCAAGCTTGTTCCCATTGCGGAGCACAGACTGGGAACTCCCTGCTTTTGCGGCAGGAGGACATTGTCCCTGCCCAGGCTCCAGTGGCAGAGCCCAACCCAGCAGCAGGCATCTCCCAGGGGCAGGAGGCAATCTCCTGTCCCTGCTGCCTGGCTGACTGGGAGCAGATTTGTTTCCAGACAGATGTCTACACGTCATACTGTGCAATAATTATTCCCCAGTAAATTTGCTACTTGCATTTGCGGGTAGCAGATTAACTGCCAAGTTGAGGAAATTACTGTGCATTAAGGGTCAGCGCATGTAGACAGTGATGCTTACTTTAGGCAATAATTCGCTCTACTGCGCAGTAGTGTCTTGTGTAGATACACCCAAGGTATCCTATCCAGAGAAAATGTGATGTCTACAGTTAACAAAGGTACAATTAATGCTAGGGAAATGTTGCTGCTCAAATATTCTAAATTTCTCCTTATCCTGAAAGCAAAGCTTTTATTACCACACTATATAAATACTGAGTGCTACCATACTCCTTCCTGTCAGGCGGGGAGTAGAACTAAGTCACTTCGTAGAGCAGGACATGCAGCTTGATTACAGATAGCGTCTAACGTTACATTTTATCTCTTCCTTGTCATTCCCTACCAGTAGAAGCATCTATCATTTCTAAGATGTTTGCCAAAAAAAATCCATCCTCATTGTTCTTATTAGGTGTCCAACTTAAGGCGCTAATCAGAGATTCCAGTGGGAATTATGCCCAAGTAAGAAGTGCTCAAAAGTGGCTCAGCAGGAAAGAAGTAGAAAATGTTATATGTTCAAGTCAAACACTGCATCAACCACTTCTTTAAATATCGTGCTGCCAACTTAATTGACTCTGACTATCATTTGCCTTCCCTGCAATACTTCTCTAAATTCTTAGTACATCTCTCTCCCTCTTAGTTGTGAGTGTGTGCATATGGATCTTTACATTTTCAGCTGTCTGCTCACCGGGTGCAGAGCAGAGGGGCTACTGCTGCTGGAGAACCTTAATCTGTGGAATCTGGTTTAGTCATGCTTTTGATTCACTTCATTAGAGAGCAGTTGTGCATCATTGGGATATTTGAGAGTGCTGTTTAGATATATACTTTGCAAGCCATGACCATGACCTCCATATAGATGCAGTAGCTACTGCATTTATAACCATGACCTCCATATAGATGCAGTAGCTACTGGGTGCTCAGACATGTTCAGTCCAAACAAAACCCTCTTTAAACATCCCCAGCCCAGTTTTATTGGGAGGTTTGACATCCAAATGGGATTTGCCTTGGCCCAGAAATTTGAAAATATTGTTTTGCATGTCTTTCTCCTTGTGGATGCCATGTGCCTCATTTGGCACATCCCAATGCTCATACTTGCAGGCACTCCATCTCTGAGAGAGAAAGCTAGTTCACTCTTGTCAGCAGTCAGGTCCCAACAACTAATATTTTTTGGTCATTTCTCATTGGCATGATCAGCACTTATAAAGCTGGCCTTTTTAGGAACACTGGGTGGTGATGATGCAGTAAAGAGCAGCCTTTTCTTTCTTTATTAGATCAATACCTTAGCGTGGGATATTGGCTTCTGATATGGATTAAATCCCAGGATACAAAATTAAATTCCTAATTCCTTGCTGCTGATACAGATCCCTTGTTTAAGGATCTCTTGTTGTTTTTATGGGTGTATTGGCCCCAAGCCAGGTCCCAGTATAGGTAATTATATTCTATCTACATAGATTTATACCATATATTTCAATTATGTGTAGTATTCCTGACTTTCTACTATTGCTGCCTGTAGTTAAACATCTGCTGTGTTTAATTCTATAAGTGGCTTTCAGTAGTGGGAGAAGTCATTCCTGTATATGTATTTTGAACCCAAGCCAGAAGTTTTGAATCAAGCAAGTTAAAAACTTTTTGAGGTGTTTGCTGTGGGATATAGGATTTGGCCCCTGGTTATGCATTGTTTTCCACATGGCCTAGGATTCTTTAGTATACAAGGTGGCTAGATCTCTGGTCCTCATTGTGGTGTTTAAGCGCTACATTAATATGAGTAATTCCATTGTTTACCTTGTAAGCTTTTTCAGGCAGAGACAGTGTTTTACTATATGCATGCTGCTGTAATATAAATAATGATTAAGTGTTTGTTTTTTCCACAGAATCAGTAGTTAGGCATGTTAATAATTTCCCTACACAATTATTTTAGAATAAAATTATTTACTTGTGCTTTGCCACCTTTTGAATTTTGTTGACCTGGAGCATATTTACTGAGAGTAGAGTTAAACCTGCCTCTTAGTAAGAGAGGGATGAATTCTCTAAGTTCAGGTCTTATAAAAAGGTCAACTTTTTCTTTAATTTGACTTTGTTTGCCAGTTTCTTTTCTAAAAATATCCATAAGACAACTGATTACTTGTGAACACAGGGAGCTGGATTGGATAGGCAGATACTTCCCAGTCATATGTCCCTGTATATATGGCATGCTTTCCCACCCACAATCCATTTTCGATTATGTACTTTCCAAAAAAGGACCATACTGTGCTAAATGCTTGTACCACACCCAATACAATGTCATCCCAGTACTGAGTGAGATTTCTAGGCACTAGTAAACAAATAGTAAATATTACTAATATGTCACAGGGTACAGGTTGTAGCCGTGTTGGTCTAAGGACGTAGACAGACAAGGTTCTTTGGGTATATCTGGTATCTTTTATTAGACCAACTCAAATAATGGGAAAAATTCTTCTTTGCAAGCTTTTGGGTATAAATACCCCCCATCAGGCTGAGGAAGTGTTAGCAGTTGGTCTGTGCTCTTCCTAGATGGAATAAATAGTGAAGAAGCCAGAGGCTGGCATGCATGCAAGGAAGTCAGTCAGTGACAATCCAACTTGAGGAGTCAGTGGGTGAGAGACACAAGGGGAGCAGGGGAAGAGGGGAATGAGCATAGCTGGTAACTGGTGGAGTGGTATTGGGGGAGTCAGATGTTAGGCAGGTTATAATGTGTCATAAATCCAATTTCTATATTTAGTCCATGATTTTTTTATCCAGTAGGCTGATGAAGTAAAGTTCATAGGCTCATCCATGAAAAGTATTTTGTAAATTCCGTTTGAGGATTAGAGCTGAGAGATTGGAGAAAGAGCAGTTTTCTTGTGAGAAATGTGCCCCCACAGGTAATTGGGTATTCTTCTCTTTGATAGATTTCTAGTGTGCATTCATTCTGGTACACAGTTGTTGTTTGGTTTCTCTTACGTATTTTCCATTGGGACATGTGGTGCACTGGATGAGATATATTACATTTCTGTACAGCTGTGAGATCCAGGAATGCTGATGGTTCTGTTGTGCTGTGTAGCAACTATGTGTGGGCAGAGGTGGGTTACATGCTGCATAAAATCAGTTCCATCTAGTTCTTTCTGCATGCTGCATTTTCCCAGACACCATATTCAGACACCTAACTGGCAGACAAGCCACTGACATTAATACCAGTACAGCAGGGTTCACCTTGATATCTATCTTCCATATCTGCATTAGTTCCCTGCCAAATCTGGCCTGAAGAACTTAAGGTTCTTCTCTGTGCCTGCATGTGCCTGGCACAACATTTTCAAATTTCATGGTGTAGAATATAGGCGATCTCTTGGGTACTTGGCTGAGAGTAATGCAAAAATCCTAAATTTTAAGTTTTTTTGGCACGTACTGCTGAACATAGCAACAATTTCTCATGCATATGCGAAGAAAAAAAAAGATTCACTGATGGAGAAAATTAGCTTCAGGCACTAAATTGTAGAAACAAGCTTCACAAGAAAAAAGTTGAAAGAGAAAATTACTGTACAGACTTGAGAAGTAACTCCCTTCAGCTGTGGCATTAGTTCCTATAGGCATCAAACTGGAGTAAAAGCTCATGTTTATTTCTACCAATATCCCCTACTTAATTTGTGAGGTCCTTTTACAGTCTGCATAGTATGTTTAAGAGGCCATCTATGAAACATGACAGGCAAGTCATATCTGAGCTTTTACAGTAGTACTGGAAGCTGGGTTATGCCAGTTGGGTGAGCCCAGGGAAAGTGCAGCAACTAGGGAAGAGGTTAAAGGCACTTCATAAGGTAGGCTGATAAGAAGATATTGGAAGATACCTTTAGGTGCCTGCCACTTTCAGGGCAGACGCGGGCAGTTGCCAGGTGCCTGATGAAGGCAGCCATTTTGAACAAAGCATATAAAGGCTGCAGTTTGCTGTAGCCAGAAAAGCGGAAACATCGCCTAGCTGAGCTGCAGCAGGAACAACCTTGGAGGTAAGGGCAGGAGCTTATGGGGATGGTTTGGAGGCTCCTGGTCCTGGGCATGACCAAAAACTGTACCCTGCCAGGAAAGGGTGGCCTAGCGGGGTTCCTCGTGGTGCAGGAGTCCCCAGGAAATGCCAGGCCAGTTACTGCCCTAATGAAAGGTGAGTCAGGGCATCTTAGCCCCAGCCCCACATCTTTGGGTGCGTTTTGGAGGCAGCTGGGGGAGTAGTGGGGCCAGGTATGCTCATGTGTAGGCTTCTGAGCCTAGCAGGGATACAAGATCCTAGAGACCCCCGAGTGGGTAGTGCAGACAGCGTTGGGAAGCCCCACACAGAGCAGGGCTGAAGTGTGAGTAGGCCTGAAGGACTGTGCACGTGAGGGGATGTAGCAGAGTGGGGTCCGTAGGAGTGGCTGTGTTACCCCTAGGCTCCTTAACCATGCCACTCTTGCTCTACAGGCACCCTCTATCTCTCCTGCCCTGTCTTGTTGGAATAATTGATATAGGGAGGCTGCCCTTGATCTTTGGGTTTAGACATAGTATGACTAGATCTTACAGAACCCTGTGGTTCATAGACCCCTTGGCATCCCATGCTACGGTGGATGGTTCCTGAATCTCTCAGCCTTATGGGCTATATGTGTGGCTCCAACTGCCCTTTTACCATGCCGCAAGCCTCGCAGATGGTACTGGCATTGTCTTGCCTACATCTCGTGATAATTCAGCCCCTTGTCCTCACTGGGCTCTCTGCAGCCCTTGTCGCCGGGCCCCTTGGCGCTGGGCTCTCTGCAGCCCTTGTCACTGGGCCCTTCGGTGCTGGGGTCTGTGCACCCCAAATGCCGTGCCCTCACTGGTGCCTGGGTCTCCCCAATGAGGCATCCTCCTTCCCCAAATAGCCTCACCCAAACCACTGGTGTTATCAGACATGAAATAAACAGCAATAAAATCTGAGCCCTGGGGCTATAACGTAACACAAAGTTTGGGGCATGCTCTGCCCCTTTAAAAGAGTAAAACCTGTTCTCTAATACTGGGTGCCTGTAGGCGAGGTTACCTTATGGGCTCCTGGTGCCCCATTATCCCTAAGGGTGGCGTTTCCGATGGTTATAGCATCTCTGAGCCCTTCCTTCCTGAAGGCTCCTTCCGTTTTGGCTGCTGGCAGGGAACTGAACTGCCTGGTCCCAGCCCTAGGGTTTATATAGGCCAGGTGACCCTGCCTCTTCTGGCCCTGCCTCTTCTGGTCAGCAAACCAGGTGCAGATGCAGCCAATTCCCTCATTAGCCAGTTGTCATGGCAACATGCACCTGGACTCTCATCTGGTTCTTTGTGTTCTCTTCCTGGGCAATCTCTGCTCTAAGAGGAGTAGACACCTTGGTGCCCTGCGGCAGGGGGGTCAGAAGGGCTGAATTTGGAGTAAGTCTGAAGGATAGACCAAGGGGCAATCTGACTAGGGTCGAATGAGAGTAAACTCGAAGGATAGCACAAGGGCCAGCCCCATGAGAAGTTGTGCCCCGTGAGGGGTGTGGGGCAGAATTAGTCCAAGGTTTGGCATAAGGCCAGCCCACGTAGAGTAGGGGAACTCACGGGAACCAAAGGTTCTGCATGGCAAGGCCAGCATGAGAGTAGCGAAGCCTGATGACCCAAGAGGGGCTGCTCAAGGAGGAGCAGGGCAGTGAAGTGTGGCCCAATAATGGGCAGTATGTCAGAGGCCCTGGTGAGGGAGGGGCAGAGTGGAAGACACCTCCTGTGAGAGGGGAGGTGAGGCGTGCATGCGTGTGTGCATGGAGCCCAACTTTGGACTCGGTTTGCTCCCGTGTCAGACAAGGAGTAATATTAATCTGGATGCCATCTGAGGCATGGGCTGCAGTGTAGGGAAGGTTGGAGCCACAGATAGCACCCCATGGCATCAGGGCAGTAATGGGCACATACCATCCATGTATGGGAACAACAAAGTCATGGCAGGCAGAAGTGAGCAGATTGCTTCATTAAGACAGGTGGGTGGGCCGACATGAGACCCAGGCCCGAGAGTTTCCACCTGTCACAGATACAAAGTGGGCAATGGATATTTTGGCAACTGGCAAAAGGGATTGACCCACTCATTCACATTTAATTTCTTAATGGTGAGGTCAAGATGAGTCATGAGGCTTGTGGGTGGGGAAGAGTGGGCTAAGGACATACTGCTATGTTACTGACATAGTGAAGGGCACAAAATAGTAGCAGATATAGATCAACAGCAAATGGGAGACTGGACTTAGGTCAAGTCTTAAGCATGTGCTCAGTGTGAGTTAAGCCTCAAGGGTAATTTCTTCAGTTGCAGAGAATCATGTGCAGAGTCACTTTGTGGTTATAGATCAAAGAACATAGGATTGTCTAACATTTATTTTTATTCAAAAAGGCATTCATTATGCAAGAAACATACAAATGCTTCACTTAAATGTTATTATGAATTCTCTGTGTGTAATCTATGGAGTCATTATTTAGGAGTCTTAAAAAAACTCAGCCTAAAAAAGAAAGCAAAAAATATTTTTGTACTACAGAAAGAAAAACATTGGAGTTATAATAATCACCTGTGTACCAAGGCCTCTTACAGTGGGCATTGCTTCTATAGCTATTGTGTAGGTTGTCCATAAGCCAAAGGAGATGTCAGGTAGACAAGACCCCATTTGGTTGTATGTGCGTCTGCCCCTTTACTTACCATCTAAGCTGTTTGCAGAAGATATCACCATTTTATTGTGTGCTGACATGTTGCCTATCATAATGGGGTCTTGGTATAATCGTGGTCTATTCCTAGACTCCTATGCACTGTTGTAATAGTAATAAATAATAGCAATACACTGGTTATTCTAGCAGAGATGGGGAAATAATTTCAAACTGCCCAAGACCCAGTATTGTTTTCTGTAAGTATAGAAGTAGTTGATTTTTTGTTGTTGTTGTGAGGGGGTTGACTGGTTATATTCTGAAGATTTATAGACACTAACAGTATTAAATGGGATACTCAACTCAGTGTCCCCTGGAGAATGTGTTTTGTGCATTGACATATATGTATAGAGGTACCAGATAGTCAACAAAATGTCTGTGACTTGTAAACTCTGACTAAGGCAGCAGTCAGTGCACATGGTTTGGTAAGGGTCATTTATAGTTGGGAATCCATATTTTTCATTGTTCTTTGTTGGATTCAGAGGTGAGCAATAGCTATTCGTACAGAATGCCAGTGCAGATTTGATGGATAAGCCTGAAATGAGAGAACAGCATCTTCACTGTTAAGGGTTTTTTTCCCTGTCATGGTCATGGTATAAAAGTTCCTTTCCTTTCCTATCCTGTCATAGAACATACTGTAAAATTAATTTTCAGGTTTCATAGTTTCATAGTAGTTTTATAATAGTTACAGGTCAGAAGGGACCTAAATAGATCATCTAGTCTGACCCCCCGCTACTGGCCGGAGCATTTGCTGGGCTCATACGACCCCAGACAGGTGTTTATCCAACCTCTTCTTGACTTTATCCAAGGGGAAAAAAATACAGCATACAAATATGGTAATATTTTGTTAAGCAAAGTATTATTTATTTTACATTTAAATGGGTGGAATTTATGGAAAGGTTCAGATATACTTGAAGATACTGACTTTACTGTACTACCTAGTCAAGAGCTGTCCATGTAAGACAGCTTTGGGCAGCTGTTCTGTAGCCGATGTTACCAGCACAAAAGGATCCTCCTAGCATAGGCAGGCACTTCAGTGGTTCTACTATGTAGAACTGTGTGCCACTGAAATGTCCTTTCAGGAAGGCAGAGCTGGGAAAATGGAACACGTCCCGGTGTCTTCATCTCTGACAATCTGATCTGTGCTCAGTTCCTCTAGGCTGCACTGTAAGAAAAATGAGACTTGGACTCAAACCTCCTGAAAGTACCATCTGTATGTGAAGTTCACTTGGGAGAACCAGGTGGGAGGTTGTTCTTAGTAGTAGCATCTCTCCTCTGGAACTGCCTCTCCCTTATGGCCTGCCTGAGCTGAAGCCCGGCCATCTTCTAGAAGCACCACAAGACCTTTTGTATTTGTGTTGGGATTTAGCAAGTTGTGGTATTGTTTGGGGAATTTTTGGTATATATTTTATTTAATATTTTATCTCATTTAAGTTCGTTTGTTTGTTTTTTCCCTATAAGCTGCCCAGAGCCTCTTTTGGGAGGGGTGTCATGTACATCAACTAACTAACTAACTAACTAACTGTCACAGGCCAGCTGGGCACTGTGAGTATATTCATTTGGATCAAGTAGGCAAGTAGGGAGTGGAATAAAGGCAAATTTACTATAGCTTACACACACACAACAGTTAATAGAAAGATAAATGTGATAAGCAGATAAGGCAATATAAAAGAGCTAGTAGTAAAATAATAACAACAGATAATAATAACAGATAGACAGATAGATCAATCT
>JAGPOW010001543.1:3343852-3406432 GCA_030014935.1 Caiman crocodilus | reverse complement strand
CTAATATTAACTAATATTATCTATTTAGGCAGAATACCAAATGCCTCCAAGAAGCACACATCATTGCTTATTAATCCCTCTGGTTCTGGCTGTCACACTAACTAACTAACTAACTAACTAACTAACTAACTGTATTAAAATTATACACACTTCCCTCCCAATCTGTGCCAAGTACCTCTTTGATGTGAATTCTTCTGTTTACAATCAAACGTAAAAAACTTATCCTAGTTTAGTAGGAGGGTGGACATTATTTTTGGTGGAGATTGCAAAGCTATATGCTTAACTTAATGTCATTTTTTCTTTCTCTCTCTGTAACTTGTGAACATTTGTTTTTTGTCAGTTCCAAACTACTGGGAAGTATTGTAGGCATCAGTGACTAAAGCCCTACTGAGTTCTGAGAAGGTATGAAAGCTGTAGAGGAAAATGGAGGACAGCTAGAAACCCTTCCAGCTGATTAGCATACTCACCTCTGACTATGTAAATCAACTGCCTGTAAATCAAACAACTATTTGATTTTACCCATTAATGACTTCCAGTGCAAAAATACCTTGTCTCATCACTATCTACCCTTCCAGTAGAACAGGACACATTTATGTTCTGAATGCAAAATCTCCCAGACAAATAATAATTATAAGGAGGAATAGGGATGTGCATGTAGGATTACTATAGCATGGAGCAAGCAGGGTACAGGGAAGCCTCCAGCATGAAGAGAAGGTGCTTGTTATTTATGTGGATAATCTGAGAAGCTGCTAGGGTAGATGCTGAGATACTTCAGTCACCATTGTCTTGTTCAAAAACAAAATTAGAAACAATTTCAGGCAGGAAGCAGCTTTCCTTTTAAATGATTGTATTTTGTCTTGATTAGTCAAAAATTCAGAATGCCTTCAACACCTCTTACATCAAAAAAGGCCATTAAAACTATTTACAGGTAATGCACAGTGACTTGAAGGAAATCTCGAGTCTTTTGCTACTCAATGTTTAGCTATTCTTACATACCACAAAGCTGTGGTCAGTGCTGTGGTATCGTGGCTAGAATAAAAATGTCAAATTGATACAGTCCATTGGTGGCTACTTGACCAAAGCAAGCTGTTATTTTACGAGGGATTTCTGTACCTTAAGAGCCTTTTTGAACATTATGTAACTAGTGCAATGCAGTAGGGGAAAAAGAGTGAGATATTTTTCTACTTTGCAAATGTTACTGCTCTCCCGGGAGGCATACATTTCACTCATAACAAACACAATTCCATCTCTGACTAACCTTACCTCCTCTGTGTGAAAATCACAGGATTGTTCTTAGATTGTTCTTGTTAGCCTGTTCTTTGTAATTGTGCACACCAGAGGTTAGAAACCCACAGCTAGCTGGCTAGATTACAGTACTACTGTAGCTAGCATCCTGGATCTCAACATTGTTTCTTTGTTTATGTGGTATTTATTTTAGGTGCCGCTGACAGCAAGATTATTCCATTTCCCTGTGTAGGATGGTTAGGATTCAATTTGCCTCCCAGCCAAGTTAGGTGGTTTGCAAAGTCAGTCAATTAGTACACATGTTTATTCACAAACAGTTTACTCAAGCCATTGATGGAAATAATTGTTGAATTAATTATTTCCTGGATACAACACAATCATCTGTAGAGTTGGTCAAATAAAAAAAAAAAAGAGTAAATTATATAAAATGGCAATACTTAATCAGATATATGACACTATGACCAGCTGTAGCTAGTGATGCAACAAGTTGGCCATTCATACTTTTGCTTCCCAAATGAAACAGTTCAATACTCGTGTGCCGTGAGTAAGTTGTCTATCTATCATTGTCTTGCTTCATGGAACAGAAATCTGTTTCCTTTTTCTCCATTTCTGTCATGTTTTTGCCCTCAGAGTGAGACGGTTTTCCTCAAAGTAAAATGTACCTTCCCTCACAAGGCTTTGCCATGTAGTCCTACCTGAACTTAGTTTTTCCTAACTTGTGATGTCAATGCCACACTTCTTTCTATTTGCCTTGAGGTTATCCTTGAAATGTTTCCTCTGGCCCCTGTGGTCCTTTGTCTTTGGCTGAGTTGGCAGCATAGCAGTTGTTTTGATAAATGGATATCCAGCATGCCCACACAGTGCCCTGCCCAATATAGTACCTAAGAAGTGGTTAGTCATATTAGTCTGAAGCCAAGCAAAAGACAGGGCAGGGTGGTGTTGGCACTAGATTTCTGACCCAGATACCTTGTTCTGGGTGGACCCAAACCCTCAGACTAACCACAACCTCTCCATTCAATAATAGGCACATTTTGTTGATATACAGGGATAGCAGATAAGAATAATGCAAATAGTTCTATATCTATCAATCCTAGAGCTGTCATCAGAGTCAAGGTATGTCTGGCCAGTACCTGAGCTTCACTCAGAGGTTTTCTCTTGAATATCAGATGTCAGCAGCCTGGTGGTTGGAGGACAAGGCTGAGGCCAACATTTCCCTCCTGCCCCCTCCCCACAGTGGGGTGGGTGAGACGGGCTTGTGGTGTACTTTCTGTCTATGATGCCCTCAGGTTCCCCACTCGGGGACCCTTTGCTGCTTTGAAACTCCTCCTTTTGTATTCTTTCTCTCTATGATAACTCTTCATCTTTGGGCCTCACTGATTGGTCTCTCTGTGGTCATCATACTGTCCAAGTTCTGTCATGTAAATATTTTCACTAAATTAATTCACTAAAGTATTTTCACTTTGTTTAACAAACTCATCACATGCACACATCTTAATTTGGTTGGTTCCAGTTATTCGTAATTTGTTCCATTTACCAAAGCCAGAAATCCCAAGGGCTCACCTCTGCAATTGTGCAGTGTGACCTGGTACCTCTTTATCTCATGTTCATGTTATGGAATGGTGTGGTACATGTCTTCAGTTTCCCAGCCTGTGTGTCTGCTTGCTGCTTGCCTGTGTCAGACACAGTGGGCCTTGAAGAAACGATCATAAACAGGCTTTTAGAAATCAATTAACCCTTGCTTTTGTCCTGGACCATTGTTCTAATGCATATCTGCTTTACCTACAAGCCAGTTCCTAAAACCAAACCTCTAAATACCATTTTCTAGCCATCAGGTGGCACCCTTAGAGACTAACTGGTTTTGAAAGACATGAGCTTTCATACAGCTTTATCAAATCTGATGATGCAGCCTGCTGCTTACAAAAGCTTATGCCTCATTGAGCTAGTTAGGTACTAAGGTGCCTCCCCTCCCTGCCTTCAGCCAATACAGTATCCTGAAGTGATGCTATTCGATATTGTAGTGTTACTTAATACACTTTTAATTGAAAAAATAAAATAAGAGCATTGCACTCTTCTTATTTTTAAATTATATTTTTCAATACCTTTACAAAATCCTGTAATGAAGGATATAAGTGATATAAGCTGTCCTTTATAAATATATGCAACAACTGTGTCACTTCAGGCATTATAAAGGGTCCAAAGGTATTTATTTTGAAAATGGGTAATGCTACAGCAACATAAAGTCATTATTGTATGATTCAGTGCTTGGCCTCTTGTGATAGTTTGTTCACACAAATTTGACTGATGTCTTTTTTTTTTTAAGGTTTTTTCCAGAAAAGCAACAGGGGTTTTCTGTGAAGAAGGCAGCTGAAGAGAGAGAGAGAGGCACTAACTCTGTTTGCTTTTTCTATTATTGTTATCCAAAACAGTCCATAGAACTTATGTAAGGCACATCAGTGAGCAAAGGGAATTAGGTACTGTAGGCACACACACTAAGCTGTGCTGTATGGCCTTAGGAACTGCTAACAGCCTCAGTGCTCCCATCTGAAGAGTATGGATGATAATTGCCATAGCTACATGCAAATTTAGTTTTAGAGTGTTCTAAAGATGTGAGGTGTTTTTAAAGGATGAAATCTATCACTTGGGAAGCAGAAGGGGCGCCTATTAAGGCTGTATGAAGCTTCAGCCTTTGGTTTGATTTGGAGATTTGGCCCAATTCGACAGCCAAATCTCCAAATCCAAATTAAATCAGGAAACCCTTTAATTTCTCTGAATTGAACTTAAAGCCTCTGAATTGATTTGGAGAGATTCAACGATTTGGCCATAGACACAGCTTTATATGTTTTTTTCCTACATACCTCAAGATACCAGGTGTGGCTCGTGACTGCTGAGACAGTGAGGCAGATGGAGCATCTCATGGGAGTGTGTTGGGGTCCCCTGCTCAGTGCTCAGTGGTGAACCTGGAAGTGGACCAGAAGTAGTTCGTGGTTCATGTAGGGGTCTACCATGGAGCACATGGGGAACCCCCCCCTTACACCCCCTCTCCCCGCTTGGCTACTGGTGCCTCCTCAGTCTGGGGGGGCACCCAAGGTCCCCCCACAGCTGATCACTGAGCCAGAGGGATGCAGGGGGGGTCTGGTACCGAGCATGCGGGGGACCCCCCTGTGCTCCCATGGGATGCATCATCTGCCCTATCATCTCAGCTTTCATGAGCAGCACCTAGTACCTTGAGGTATATAGAAAAAAACATATAAAGCTGTGTCTATGGCCGAATCACTGATTCTTCGAATCAGAATTGAATCTTCAGAATCAGATTCAGCTGAATCGAATCAGGACAGTGATCTAAATCAGTGAATTGAATCACTGTCCCCCAAATCAGGCCAAATCTGAATTGAATACAGCCTACTTTGCACACCCCTAGTGCTTATACAAGTTCAGGATGTATAGGCATGTATTCAGAGTCTCTGCATTTCAAAATAGCAGTGCGGGGTGTTTTAACTAAAGGTTGTCAAGAAAGCTTTAGTTAAAATTCCCCCAGCACCATTTTAAAACTCAGTTATGCTGAATACACGAGATGCTGCAGGCATTTTAATTAGAGCAGCTCCTGAGAGCTGCTCCAGTTACAATGTGTGCCCCTCCCTTCACTGCTGGAGCATATATATAGACACACAAAGACTGAAAGTCATAATTTATGATGTTGCTGTACTGTTTCCTGTTGGATCCATAATTTAGAGCAGCAACTTTAATCCCAAGCACATTTTTACTTCTCCTGAATTATTTGAGTAAAGAAGGATATACTGCCTGTCCATATACATTAAGGATACATCTTTGTTTTCTTGGGATGGATAAGAAAGCCCTCTGTGTTCAAAGATTACAACATTGGGGTCAGCCTCCAGTTAAAGTTCAGTTGACCACAAGCAGAGATTCTCATGGAGTTTTTTGTAGGGACTGGCGAGACATGCTGATGTTATTGAATTAATCAGGAATGCATATATACAGTATATGTTGCTGTTCTAAATAATTTATCTGGCAATAAACTTTAACTTTCTGAATTCTTTTTTTAATAGATTTTCTGCTTCAAAATATTTTTTCATAAATATGAGAATATTAAAAGAATAGATTGTGGCTGAACCTTTCGAAAAGTAGTTTTAAAATGAAGTAATTTGAGTTTTGTACATTTAGTATAGCTCTGTTCCTCCTTGTAGCAATCACCATTATGATGGTGCTCATGGATAAGAATATTCAACTAAGTGGTAATTTCTCTGGAGGGGCATAGCAAGAGCCCCTTCTTACAGTTCTGTTTCCTGTCTGATGGGTGACTGGGGGAAATTTTCCTGTGTTTGGTGGCGGTCATCTGGAAGAGTGTTAAATAATCTCTTCCAGAAATGAATTGTATCCTTAGGGCTCCTTTTTCTGAAGAATATTTTATACATCCTTGCCAGTGGTGATCAGCTCCAGCCACCAGCTAGAGGAGTTGTTCCTTGAACTTAAGTGATGGGGATTCAACCTTCCAGCATTGGAGGTTCAGTTCATCCTAGGTTTAATTCCTCAGGGTGATCCATTATGGTAATTGTTTTACAAGCATCATTTCCCTTAATTTTCATGAAGAGTACTACCACATCTCTTCACCAGCTTTTTACACTATACCCTTCACTTACAATTATGTCAGTTGAACAGTGTAGTATATTTTCAATATATTCAGTATAATTTCAGTAACAAAGGATAAGCACTTCCAAATGAAACAGAAGATTGATTATCAACTACTATTGCTTCTTGTCTACCCAGACTAAACAGGAATGCAGGGAGTATGTTTATTTTCTCTCAGTTTGTCAGTTTGAAGGTAAGGACTTCCCTGGATGTCAAAAAAGGATCAACTCTTTCCTCTTTGAAAGTGGAAACTGAGATATCTGATGGACTGAATGTTCTCTGCTATAACTCTTGTTAACTATTTTTCTTATGCTGATATAAGTTCACTTTTTTTCTATTTAACAGTGTATTAACCATGGGTGGATCTAGGATTTTGAAAAGGTGAGGGAATGGGGTGGGGAGGGGGCAGAAGAGGTGATGCATCAGTCCATATAAAGACACATTTCTCCAGTTAAAAAAGGAAAGGAGATGTTTTACTAATATGCTGTTAAGAATAAATATAAGATCTGATTGGAATGTGCTTTAGTTTGCTATTGTATATATAAAAAACATAACAAACTAGGCAAAACATGCTGTTGTTTCATTAGTCCTGTAGTCATTAAAGTTAATTTTATACCTTTTCAGATTCATAAAAGAAAATCTAGTCTTCTTGCGTATCTTGGCAGTGCATCCAAGGCTTCATTGAAAATTATTTACAAAACTGAGTTAATGTTTTTAGCTAGAATTTAAATCAGTCTGCAATGCAATTAAAATAAAAGCTACATTACCAAGAGCAGCTAACTGACAGCAGAATTGCAGAAGAAAGACTAGCTTGATTAGTAGAACATCAAGACCACTAAAAAGGAGAGAATGTAGTTAACACCTGTGGAATTGAGTGTTTAGAAGGAATCACATAAATCAGGGGTTTTCAACTTTTTAAATAAGTGTACCCCAGGCAAACCCCTTATTAGTAAGTGTACCCCCAGGGAAGAGGGGTAGCGAGTGGCCAGATGCTGAGGGAGCGGGGGGTAGTGGACAGCTGGATGCGGAATGGGGGCATGGCAAGTGGCAGAGAAGCAGCAGCACAGTGTATGTGCAGCCCTGCTCTTGCCCCACCCAAACCCTGCTCCTGGGTGGCAGCGCTCCATCCCCACCTGCCCCCATGTACCCACTGGGACCTTTCATTACACATATCCCAGTTGACAACTCCTGAGATAGATTATAGTGAGCCACAAAGTCAATTAACTCTCATTCCTACCTGAATAGAAATGGTGCAGCTGCTACCAGGCAATTGGTTTTAAACTTCGGGTGAGCCAAGAATCATGCAACTGCACCACTACGTTTTGTCCCCCTCAAGCCTGTCAGCCTTCTTCCGCCCCCACTCTCAATTCACCTCTTCAAGATACATTTATAGTTCATTCAGGCCTTAGAGATATTAATCTTAAAGTGTAACTTCTATTTTCATAGATATCTGTTGTTTTAATTTGCTACAGGATTAGGCAGTCATATTATAATTACTGTTGTGCACTCTTAAGTAGTGGCTCCCTTTCCCTTTAAAGGTGCTAACATATCTGTTTGTCCATATACTAAGGGAAAATCCTACCCAGAATCTGAGTCTGAAGGCCAGATGCGAATATTTACCTCTACTGAAATCAATAGAGTAATGCCAGTTTACACCAGTAGAAAATCTAGATGTATCTGGTTACATTAGTATATGAAGTTAGGCAGTATCTGAATGCTCTGGTTCTCCATTTTGGTTAGAAGCCATCTTGACACAGGGTAGACACAGAACTTAGAAAATTCCATCATATGTTTGGGTATTATTTAATATATAATGTTATTCTTGATACCTATGGTTTACAGCTGCATTTTGCTATTTTGAATATCCCTAAGATGCATTTTTTCATTTGTTCTAGTAGGCTGTGGTGTCTCTAGTGGACTCTATGAGTACCTTCCCACATCCTTTGGTCAGGTGCCCCCCAACTCACGTGCCATGACTTGCTGTTACCTGATGAAGGAGGGGTTCAGTGGTGTTTCTCCTCTCGGGTGACCTGATGATGGGGGTACTCACAGCTGTGCCACGGTGCTCCTCTGGGCTCTGCCTCCCCTACACCCCATCCACTTGCCAACTGCTTGGATGTTCCACTTGCTGCTCTGCTGATCTCCACAAGCCCCCTCTTGTCATGGGGGTCTGGCATCAGCTTTGAGCAATAGTTGGGTCACCTAGATGTCAGTGCATCTAGAGCGGCAGTCCCTGATCCCAAAGGACTGCGCTTCTTGGGGTTTTGGCATCCTTCCCTCACTTCTGAGGGAGAGGGGTGTTCCTCCTAAGCTCTGAGATTGCGAGAGCTGGCGATTGTCCATCCTCAGCCTGATGCCTAACACTGCCCCAGCCCCCCCGCACCTCCCCTCATCTTTGTAGCAGAGCAGTGTCTGCCAGGCTACTATTGCCAGCTTCTGCAGTCACTGGTGCTGCATGTCTGACATGCTCCCTGCTGGCTCCCTCTCTCTTTCTTCCCTTTGCCCCTGCCGGCTTCCAGCAGGGCTTTTAAACTTCCCATGGTGGTGTCCTCAGCTGCTGTAATTAGTCTGATGCTGTCTCATCTCGGGAGCAGCTGTTTAAAGAGCCAGCATAACGCCGTCTCACACAGCCATGGCTGAGGCTGTGGCTGCGGCTCCATTTCTGTTTTTGGTCGTACTCCTGAAGGTAAGCCTACTGGGGCCGAGAGAGGTCTGTTTATCCTCCCTGGGAGTAGCCGGGGCTGCTGCCAGCACCTGTGGTGTCTGTGGGGGATTCTTGCGCCACATAGGCGTGTCAATCTGGAACTCTTTTCTTTCTCTTTAGCCTTGGTTAGCTGAAAAATGTTATTTGTTATATTTGATTGGGCTTTCTGTCTTACTCTAATGCTCAGTGATAGTCCTGAAAAGGAAGTTTATTATAGATTGAGTCATAAAGATAAAGCGTTAGCTGCACAGTTGGTGTAAATCAGTCTTGCATTCAGTGGAGCACATCAAGTAACAAAGATCTAATTCTGTTTTCATTTGCTTAACACTGTGGGAGAAAATGACAATATTTTTCCTCAATATAGTGTATATTAATACCTCGATTCCATATGAGACTTGCTCAAATTGTTTTCAATTCATCTTGCTTCTGTTAGTGACATTGTTGACCTTTGAGTAGAGATATTGAAAACCATTAAGTGAAATTAAATTTTTTAAAAATCTAATCAGGCAAAGAAGTGACTACTTACTACTGACACTAGTAGCAGCTTCACTAAAAGCAATAGGGGAGGCAAATAAAGTTCATCTTAAGAAATATAGCACTAAGCACTTAAGAAATAGACACTTAGGACCAGATCCTGTTCTATCTATTAAGCATCTAAGTGACACTTTAGGTGTCTAAGTACAGTTCTTAGCACCTCAAGTCCCAGAAAAATCATTAATACAGGAGGTTAGTGGGTCCTTTTCTTCTCCACAGCCTTTTATGACTTAATCTTAAGGCCAAAATGAAGAAATGTTACAAATACAGGCAAGCTAATGGTGCTTCAGGAAGGTGGGCTTGATAGAATAAAATTGAATGTAGTCATCTAAGTACTACTTACGCACTCTAGGATTAGGGACAGAACTTGCACATAATCCAGTTTAAGTGATCAGAAACTGATTTAAACCTATAACAGAACAGAAGCTCAATGCACTTAAACCACTTTCAAAATGGCCGAAACTGTTTTAAGATAAACCGGGTTGGATGTAGTATCAGCCAGGGTCTGCCTGGCAGAGGCATAGCAACCCTGCCTAGCTTTTCCGCATTCACCATTCCAGTGGCTGGCATCCTGAGGTGGAGGGGAGGGAGGGAGGGCTGGCCCAGAGCTGGCATCTGGCCACACCCCCCCCACCGCCCCTGGACTGGCGAGAGGGGAAAGCCAGGCAGCGGCTGCTGCTTCAAATATAAAGATAGGCTCCAAAGCCCTTTTGTTTTCCCAGAATTTAGGGGATTTGAGAGGCTGAAAACTGAAGAGTTAAGCCATTTTCTTGTGGTTAAGTGGAATGAGTTTGGTTTGACTGACTGTAAAATGTGTTATTAGCAAAAATGGAACTATTGTACTGAAAGTTTTTTTTCATTTGTTTCCATTTAATATGATAAATTCTGGAAGTGACTGGAACCCTGAATAGCACCAGAGCAACATGGATATTGTGAATAAAATATGCATATATATAAAAGTCTGTACATAATAGTTTCAAGTACACTTAATCATTTGTGCCACCTTCTAAAACAAAAATATCTGTATACCGGGTGCATATTCTTCAATAGAGAGTTTTAGTGCAACCGACTCTTTTTAGACCAAAATAAGACCCTCATTTATAGAAGGGCTTGGTGAGCTCTAATTTAAGCCATGCTGATAAGGAGATATGAGAGGGGCAGACATAGATGTAGTGTGAACAGAAGACGACAGGTCTAGAATAAAGAGATCTGTGAGTTCAGTATAAAGCCTGTAGTTGAACTTGTGTTTAATTAATTTATTCAGAGACATGGTGAAGAAAGAGAAATATAACAAGGACAGCACTTCTTGGGCTTCCCAGGAAAAGGTGGAGGGGGAAAATAAGAAATGTGATCCAAAGGGCACACTGAAAAAGAGAAAGGAAGAGAAACCATAGTTGACAGAACTATGGATGTGAAGAGAGGAAAAGGTTTCAAGAGTAGTATGGTTGACAGTGTTGAAGATGGCAGACAGTTCAAGAAGGAAGAGGATGGGACATTACTTCTGAACTTTAGCTAAAAAGACTTAGAGGAATAAGTAAGAGAAGTTTCAGTGCAACACAAAGGTTAAAAGCCATGTTGGCGATAGTCTATAATGCAAATTGAGGAGACACCCATCGTAAGCAGTGCACTCAGTGAGTTTAAATATGAAACGGGGAATGAAGATGTAACAATAGTTGGAGATCCAAATGTTTTTTATTAAAGGTATAAGAGACTAAAGCCCTGCTGGCATTGGAAGGAGAGTCAGGGGAGAATGAGAAGTTATAGAAAAAACTAGAGGAAGGGATTAACAAGGAAGTAAAGGAGATTAAGAAGTTTTTTAACCTAGCTGCAACAGGGCAGCAGGCTAGTCAAGTTGCTACTAGTTGTCCCTGGTTACCTGAGTTAACCTGTTTGCCATTGGCTTAATTACCCCAACGTGGCCCCAGTTCCATACTAGGCAGTATGCTTTTAAATTCAGCCCTTTCAGGGTCTAGCAGGCTACTCAACAAGGTACCTCCTCATCTAGCTTTGGGCTTCTGATGCCCAGTGTCTTGTTTTCTCGGTACTGCTTCTTCTTCCTTCATCTTGGTTCTTGCCTATCTGTTCTTAATTCCAGCCCAAGCTCCTGTCTTTCCAGACTGCCTTGCTGGCTCCTTGATGCTTCGTGCTCTAAATCCCTATGGTCTGACAACCAGCCTGTGTTTCTACTCGGGGTAACCACCTGTCCCATCCCCTTTAGACTTTAGCTTTCTGTCCTGCCCACTCCTAACCCCCTGACTCCTGGCACTACTCTGAACTTTTGCTTCTCCAAACTCATGTGTTCCTGGTCCCCTGGGCTGTGGTCCACTAGGGTCAAGCCCTAGCTGCCTATATCCTGATTATACCTGCCTATATCCTATATCCTGTCAGGGATTGCATTCCTGACATTGGCATGGAAGAAGGGGGAGAAAAAGATGAAGGGAAATTCACATTATATATTGTCTGTTTTCTCTTAGAAGAATTTTCTAAAGTTCTGTGAAAAGAAGGAATGGAAATGTTGCAGATGGGATCAAAGGTAGCAAAAAAGGCAGCTGGGAGTGAGGTCATAGGATTAAGAACATGAAAAGTGCCATCCTGGGTCAGACCAGTGGTCCATCTAGCCCTGTTTCCTGAGCTAGCTGAAAGGAGCTAAGAGATCAGGGAGCAAGACTGATAGAGAAGCGTTGGCCAGATGACAGCAGCATAGAAGAAGGGAGAGAGAAGAGATGATTGCCATGCTATTTATGGGAGGGAATGAGTGAAAACTGACAGGGTGGAAGTAGGAGGCATGACAGAGTAAAAGCCCAGCATGAAGAGGCTTGGAAGCACCAGCAGAAGTAGCGTCAGAAGAAATACAAGTCCCTCTGGGAACAAAGAGCTGAAGTGGGTGAGTTATGAAGAGGTCATATATGGCTGAGACATTCTTAGACATGGAACGGGCATTCCAGAGACATCAAGAGCAGTTTAAAAATGCATAGACAGAGGGAAAAATACTATTTGTGGGGGCTGAGTGCATGTATCAGCATAAGAACTACAACTGTCATCATGCTCTGCATGGTGCAGTGCATGCACGGTTAGCTGCTGCTTCTTAAGCCATGCAGAACCAAGCATGTGTGGGGCGCTGACTTGGCTGCATGCCGAGCAGTGCCATGGTACTGCTGCTGTCGCCAGCCACTGCAAAATTAGTTTGGGGGCCCCCATGCCTTGACCTCTCCCTTCCTGCAGAAAAAAGCATAAGAATAAAAGGGGATAGGCAAAAGGCTAGGAAGGGGTGTGGAAGAGGAGAAGAGGATGAAAACAGAGGGAGGGTTAGGATTGGGGCAGATATTAACAAATGTCAAAAATGAAGAGTAGGGTGCATGTGGGGCATTTGAATTTGTGTTGATGGCGGAGAGGAACTATCAGCAAGCTGATATAAATTATTTTTATGATCAACATTTGCACACATACCACTCTTGTGCAATGTAAAGAATGTAATATTGCAAGATACTAAAGAAATGTCATTCCTAGTTTACATATCATTTGCCTGAGCAAAATACATTTGTACAGAGGTTGTTTTTCTTTTTCTTTCTGTCCTGGTTATGATTAGACTGTCTGAGGCTTGCCTATCTCATTAACCTCTTGATCTTGCTATATACATTTCAGGCAGTTGTTTTGAACTAGTGCTATTCATGCTGACATATTTCATAGAACGGAATCTTCTTTTTTTCCAGCTGTTCCTCCAGTTCTCTTGTTATTTTGCATGATACTTGAAATACATCTTCAAATTCTCAAAGTAAATCAGGTCAACATGCTGGTGCAAAAGAAGTTTTATTTTAATGTGTTTTCAGCCAGGTTGAGTCGAGAATTCATGCAATGGGTAGGGCACAGGGAAATAAATTAAAGTTCCTTTGCCTTTTGTTAAAGCCTTTTGTGTCAGTAAAACTAATCAGTATTTGACAATTACCAGTTAATCATTTATAAAGTTCTTAAATGACATGAGCTGCTTGGAAGATGAAGGCATTGTGTTTTGACCCATATATTTACTTTTCCCATTATGTAGTTGATGCTGGAAGTGAGGGATGTTTCATGTTTGTGCAGCAGATATTTGTGTTCTTGAATTCTCTCATTTTATGAAAATTCTTCACTAAATGTGGATATATAATTTACTTCTTCCATCATACAGAGAATTCTACTGGCATAACTCTGCCTCTAACATTTAGGTTTTGTACTATGAGGACGTAGGGACAATATGATACTTGATGGCTAATGACTAATTAGGTTCTGATTCAAAACTTATTGAGCTCAAAGGAGAGAGGCTGGTCAATAGCCCACTGCACTCTGGTCCAAGAGATGTAACTGATATTATGCGCATTCAAAGATTATCCAGCCCCTGATAAGAATTAATGTTACTTGCCATACTTTGTTCTCTAAATTTTAAATCACTCATATACTTAAGTTAGCTCTCCTCTGAAAACTGTAATGCCCATCTTGCCCTGAAAACTTGTCGTGCCCATCTTACTGCATTTGGGTGTTGTGTGTCTTATTACTGTATAATATTTAGTGAGATGACAGTAATGTTCTACAGAGCTACTAACACTTTAGGTATAACAATAATAAGATTACTAAACCTTGAATGCTTAAGCAAACCATGGCTGGATAGGGAACCATTAACTTCAGGAAACGATGCTCATTTTCAGTTCTTGGAAGCAGAAGTACTTAATTTTGATTTTTTTCTTTCTTTTTAAAATAAATTAGTCATGGGATATTGTTTTCTGGTAATTAGTGTCTTTAATGTGTGAAAATATATCATTAGAATGTGCAATTTTGACACTGAACCAATGTAATTATGGTGTTCAATAATTAATCTTACAATTTGGTCCATTACAAGAAACAAAAATATAATTAAGATCAGCATATCATTTGTTAAAACCTGATCATCTTATCAAGTGTCTGGTTCATACTTGTTCAAAATTGCCAGAGCAAGACAGATGTGGTCTCGACTATCCTACTGCCTCCTGAGCAATGGAGACCAGTTCTAAGCATTCAGTCTCTTGGTCTGTGGAACAGGAACAGAAGTGTCATAGGCATCTGAGTGCCCGGAGCAGCAGCAACTTCTGGCTGCTGGTGCTGCTGGCACAGTAGGGTGGCTACAGTGGCAGCTGCTCCTTTTCTGTTCTCTTCCCACTCCCTAAAGTTGGCTGCCCTGGTGGCTGCACCTTAGTTACATTGCTGAAAGCATTCTGGGTTTGTCAGTTCTCAGTTCTGGGTGTCCCATTAGAGAATATTTTTGCTAAATAAGCAAGGGCAGTAATAGTCTTTGTAAGCAAAAGTCCTACCAGTGCTTCCGAGCTGCAAGTAGATGGCCTAGGGTAGTATTTCAATCAGCTCAGTTAGCACAGAACATAGCCAATCCTTTTATATACAGTCTAGGGAAGGCCTTAGTGCAAGTATACGAACTAGCAGGCACCAGTTGCTAAACTGGAGCCATTTCAGACCACAGAAAGTATAGACACTGTTTTTAAAACTGTTCTGTTACTCACATGCCCAGTCAAACCTGATACTCAATCTGCAGTGCCTAATGTTCGTGAGACTATGTTAAAAGCCAAATGAAAATAAATCCATTTTAAGGTGATTGAAGTAGTTACTTTTATTTTATCCTACATTTTGCATCAGTTTAATTTCCTTTAGCTTGGTTCCATGACCCTGTATCTCCGATATCCTTCTTGGTTTTGGTTTGGAATATCACTCAATTCACACTCAAATTGGCAGAATATGTCCACAAACCATCTGCAGAACACAAAGCAAGAGGATTGCCTTCTGTGTGTGGGTGGGTGTAGTGGTTAAAATGCCAGTGAAGTTATGAACACCATCTTGGGCTGAGCTACAAAAAGTAGGAACTTCCACTTACCAGAGCTTCTATTACAGGGTTACTGTGCAAGCCCATGGATTCAGGGGAAGCATTTTTCCATGGACCACGGTTTTTAAGGGCCTTTTTACACCTTATACTGTGAGCCACCCAAGTCATGATAGGCGTTAGTGTTAGCTTGAGTCTGGAGCAGTCACACTTCAGGTTAGTAGGAGCCTGAAGGACTGAAAGGTAAGAATTCCCCCACCCCCTCACCTCCTCATTCCTGGCTTCCCAGTCCCCACTGCCCCTGGGACTCCCCACCCTCCACCTACTTGTAGCTGCTCAGTTGTCTATCATAGAGGAGCAGGCAGGGAATGGTTAATCTGGTGTTTACACTAAGGTGTAACCTTGAATAGCTATGCCTTAGTGCAACATGAGCTGGGTAGAATAGATCAGAAATAATCCTATCCTGAAGTGGCATAACTTTGAGCTACGTAATGTGTGCTTAAAACGAGTGTTAGCGTGCAGACAATTCAGGTGTTAAGAGCTTCAGGAGCCACTCAGAATTACTATGGAACCAGGTCCTAAGAAACATTAGTCTAGGACATCTTTCTTGCTCACACATTTCACTAAACACCCACCCCCACAAAAAACACCACCCACCACACACCTATATGTATTTTCTTTGAAATGTAGTATTAAAATTTATTCTCCTTGTGTTTTGTTATCCACTTGGATTTATAAGCAGTTTTTATAGACCATTAAATACTGTATTGAGAAAATGCAGACAACTTTAATGGCCAGACAAATGATGGTGTATTTAGTATTCTGTAATAAAAAATTTATCAATTGCATTGAATTTTTACAAGGGCTTTGCACAGAATGTCTAATAGTCCATACACCACTTCTTGACGAGCATTAAAGTATGACCTGTGTAATCCTTTAATATGTGCAAATCCTGCTTCCCAGGCTGCTGTTCAAAGAGGTTCACCTTGAGTGCCAAGTGTTAATGAATAGATGAACAACATACTATAACAAATTCCGTTCTGCTGACCTTCGATTCCTTAAAACCCAAGTAAAAGAGCTAAATGGACCTGTTCTTAAGCCATAGGTCAGGAAAGTCTCCCAATTTAGATTTAAGGATAAGCGTAAGTCCCATTGAAAATCAGCTGGAATTTAATACATGCTTACAGTCTGATTTTTTTTTTAAGTATCAAATAATTATACTAAATAGTGCCATGTGCAGTTACCTAAATTAGAATTTCATTTATTGTATGGTTAATATTCACAACCGCTCCTTTCTCACATTACCAACATACATCCAGTGAAGCAGCACAACTCTTACATCAGCAACTGCTTCTGATCCAGTGTTAAAAATTATAGGGCAATGGCAAATGGAGCAATTGCTGAGAATGACCTAAGCAGTAATGAAGGAAACAGATCATTACAAAGGTGTTCTTTACAGATGCATTATTGAAGAGTAAAAAGAATACCGAAGCACAAGGTATATGGAACAATAATGGTATCAACTGAAGTGCTCTAGTTTATAGACAAGTCTCTGCTATATACTAAACAACCTGTGAGAAATGTTATATATGATTCAGCAGCATATTTAAGCAGATGCCCAACTTAAAGTACCTGAGTAATCTAATAACATCAGTGAAATTACTCATGTTTATTATACTGCTGAGTCAGGGCCTAGATGAAAATATGCTATCAAGACCTGAACAAACACCTGCACCAGATTCCACAAACAATTATCAGCACTCCTTATCTGCTCGGTATTTAATATTGTCTAGTTTGTACAGTTCAGTCATTGTTTTCAACCTTGCAACTTAGATGTCTATTTTCCTATTGGTCATAGGGCTAAGAAGGTTTATAAAGGAACTGAAAAAGTAACCAGTTTTTTCTCAGTCTGTTTGCAATACAATACTTAAAAACAGAAATTCAGTAATCTGTCTTATTTGATAAATATGATGTGTAAACTTGTTTTATTCTTATTGTTAAACTAAGAGTATTATCACATATAGCAGCACTTACAACACTAATATCATGCAAGGCCAGGCCATGGGCAGCCAAGTCCAGGGGTCACTTTAGGGTTAGGAGAACCCAGGAAGTCAGAAATGAAGAGATCTATCCAGGGTACTGAGTCAGGGATCCAGATGGTCAGGCAAGGTCAGAAGGCTAGCCAGAGCTGGTTCAGGTATCCAGAAGGTCAGGCAGAAATCCAATCCAATGAACCATCACACAGCTGTAGCACAAGCCAAGGGTGCAGAGTTGATCCTTGTACAGAGTTGAACCTTGTTGCCCAGACACTTCCCCTTTCAGGTCAGGGGCTTATATGGAAAGGGGTAAAGAGGTCAGCTGACCTTGGCTGGCCCCTCCGATGGCAGAGAATGGTTGTGTGCCCCAGCCCAGGTGGACGGTTCTGGCCATTTGCATCTGCCCCATTGTTCTGCTGGGGACATGAGATGGAGGTGAGCTATTGTGCTGGACAGGTCTATGCCCTGGGTTCAAGACCATAGCCTGACAGCTAGTGTCTGACTACTGAAGCAGTACGACACGTACAGCATGCCATGGTAAGGTAGCAAAGTTAAGCCTGTTCTGGCAAGGAACAATATTACCTAAGATGTTGAGCTAACGTCAGAGGTAATATGATCTGAAGACTCTGGTGCAGGGGGTGGGGTGGGAACCCAAGAAACAGTTGAGCTGGCTGCCACGTGGTGTGGTGCAGTGCAGGGGCTGGGACCAAGTCCCGTGCATTGCCTGGATTGCTCTCAGCCCCCACACCATCCCAGGGCCTTGAATTGGCTCCACTGTGGTAGGCTGCCAGGTGGGAGCCTGGCAACTGGCTGTTTATCTAGCCCCCGTCTTCTTGTTGTGCTGGACCCTTGAACTGGCTTCAGTGTGATCCCAGGGCTGAGACTAGAAATCGGCTACAATCTATATTTAGGTGTAAATAAACATTAATGTGCAATTGCTCAGAAATCTTTCTAAATTGTATTAATGCCAACTACAGTCTTAACACATGCTAGGCATAACATGTAACACTGGCCTAAAAACTTTGTAAAAGTCTCAGTGGATCATGGATTTCTAGTGTAAATTCATGTATTATGACAGACACCTCTGTTTTAGATCCATACAGGATGATGTAGTTTTATGGTATTCATTAAGCCATGGTCAATTTCCACTGAATTGTTTTATGGCTAGATATTTTTAATCTCCCTGATTTCTTTTACAAAAGTGGGAGTTGGAGAGAACAGATCAAAACAGCAAGGAAAAATTTTCAGCTGAGTCTATAAAACTTCTAGCAAGAACCGTCTCTCTCTGCATTCTTGGGCATCTGTCTCCCTCCCCTTTTTTGCTAGGAATTGTACTGGACATTAATCCACATTTTGTTGCCCACTGTGCATGTAGCATTCATTCACATTTAGCTGACAGTAGGAAACTGTGATACTTGCTCTCCTTATTACCCCATAACTTTAATTAATATAGACCATAAGATTTTAACAGAAAAAGCAGCCACCAAACTGGAGAGTCAGCTACCTGTTCTTCTATATCATTAATCGGATTCATAAAATGTAAGCAGTGGTACAGGCATCATAACGCCAGGCTTCATCTCAAAGCTTCACTTTCTGCCTCAGATCCCCTCACCCTGTTAGCAGGTAGTCTTCTACAGAAGGGTTCTGTTGACTCGCTGAAGGAGGTAGCTCAATATCCACCCGAGTATGAGAGAAGTGGGAGTGGCTCTCACAGCAATAGGGTCTCTAATGTAGTCTGAGTAGTTTTTAATTAGGAAACCCAAGAACGTGAAGTTTGAAGAGAATGAGCTGAGCCATAGTACTGTTTAATTTCTTGGCTAAGAAATGGGGTCTTGACAGAACACAAGAGTGTGGGCTGTTTTAGAGTAGGTTCATGGTGAGTCTTGAGTTAGTTGGTGACCTCACAGTCCCAGTTGCTCTAGTTATTTCATGACAATGTCACCTTACATTTCAAAAGCACGTTGGTAGCTCTTTTTAGTACCATAGTAGAAACTGCAATTGAAAATGTGACCTAGAAGTGTTTAAGAGGTCAAAACCAGAAGGTAACTAGAGAGAACACAAAATACATTGCTTGATTTCTCCCAACCCCGCTTCCCCTGACTCCCCTCCCCCCGCACAGCCCATCATGATTTCAAAGCTAGCAGTATGATTTCCTGGGTGGCAGTGGGGTCTGGCTCATAATTTGTAAGCATTTGGGGGACAACAATACATAGGTTGAGAAAAGTCCCTTGTTGCAGGCAGATTGTTAATTGGCTTGGCCTTCTCTGGGCAGCCTGTGGTTATGGTTCTAACTCAAATGCCAAGAAGACAATGTTAGACGCTGAGTCAGTGTGGTGCCCAATGACTAGGGAGACGACGATCCACTTGCCCATGGATCCTGTTACCCATTAGCCAGAGCAAGCAGGGACAAACACCAGCACACATTACCCGCAACAGCTTTATTTAGAATGGAGACAGCTTCGGACTAGCTCCCAAAAAAACCAACACACTGGGGAGCCGCCCCGAACAATAGTTTTTTTCCACATTTATACACCTTAATAAATACTCATTAACATTCACTTCACCCTCGTCCCTCCTTTGGTTCCACCCATTTCTCCTCCTGTTGCAAACTGTCTCTGTTTACTCTGTGCTTCGTGAGCATGGTATTGCCTATGCATTTCATTCGTTTAGATGCCTCTCTGATAAAAGCACATGTGTAAGACTTTGACCCCCATCTTCTCCCAGTCAACTGTGGTTTATTGCTGGTTCTTTCTAGTTTCTTGCTGAATTCAGCACCATCTCCAAGGCTGTACTTCTGCTGTGTCCCCTAACGATATCCATTGGTCTGTATCCTATTTTTACACGACACATCATGCACTTTGCACCCTATCCTTTTGTTAAGAATCCACTTACTTAAGCATTAGTGAAGTTAGTTACTTTTAATATATTCTCCAGCCTTGTGAACAGCAGCCTTTCTGAGACACAGGAAAAAGTCTTCATTCAGTTGCGCACACAGTGCTCCCCAAAAACCATATCATTACCCTAACAGACAGGTGACACAATTGAGTGTTTTATAGTCCATTTGGGCCTATAGTCCATTTGGGTCCAATTGGGCCTAGTCTAGCTCCCATTAAAGTGGAAGGAGGGATCTTCTTTGACTTCAAGGAGAGTTATAATGGGCCTTTCCTAGGTATATTGATTGAAAGATCTTAGAGCTATGATCCTGCACTGAACTGGAAATGAATGGCCTTTCTATATAGGCACAGGATTGGTTTCTGAGTTTGTATGGGTAGCTCTAGCCATACCTCTTTTAATTCTGCTGAACATATTTACTTGGTATGGTCTTCTCTTTTCTTTGTTTCTTTAATATAGTTAATTGATTACTGATCTCTACGGGAAGGAAGAGCTTAGCTTGTGAAAAGTAGTTATGGCTGCCTATACACATGCTTGTTGGTGTTCTAATTAGAACATGTTTAATAGAGAGTCGATTAATAGAGTCTGCTCTGTGTTCTAATTAGACTGCTGCAGTGTCACCAGAGCATCAAGTGTATTAAGCCCCTGCTCATTTAAAAATGGCTGTGGAGCACTTTAACTAAACCTCATTAAATGAGGTTTAGATAAAGCATCCCACAGTCATTTTTAAACATGTTGGGGATTAATACACATGATTCTGAGGCTTTGTAATTAGAGTGGCTGCCTGGGAACTGCTCTATTTAAACTGTCCAGTCCCTCCTCCCCCCTCCCCCAACCTCTGAGCATGTGTATAGGTAGTCATATGCCAAAAATAACAATGCAGACTTCATGGTACAATTAGATATAGAAGCTTTATGGTACAGCATGAAGCTAAACAGGACAATTATATATAGGAGTGTGACAGCAGCGCGCTGCCGCCACGGACACAAGGAGAGGCAAGGAAAGGATGCGGGGCAGACAAAACCCTGGAACAGAACCCCAGACAGGGAAACTTACCTCCAGGAGACCTGGCGGTGCCGCAGTCGAGACCCTCAGTGGTAGGTGAAGTCACAGCTACAGCCGTGCGAGCCAGCATTACGCCAGCTATTTAAGCAGCTGTTCCCAGTAAGGTAAACAGCTGGGCCAATCACGGCGGCCAATATGGCCGCCGCGGGAGGTTTAAAATCCCCAGCAGCACCTGAGGGAAGGGGGAGCCAGAGAGAGCGAGAGCAGATAGCGTGTCTGGTGTTCTGAGGCTCCTGCTGGGGAAAGGCACCAGCTCAAGAGGCAGGAGAAGCCTCTAAACCATGAGCTAAGGAAAGCAAGGGGAAACTTCCTACCTTGCAACAGATAGCGAGGAGGGAGAGGCCAGTACTCCCCCTGAGAGGAGGAAAGAAAGGGAATGACAGGGCACTCTGCATTTGCCAGCACTGCCCCTAGGAGAAATAGAGCCAGGGACAGATGCAGAATTCCCTGGAATCCGCTGGGTAAGAGAAGGCAGCCCTGGGAGCAGCCCTACCCAAGGGGAATATTATTTCTAGGGAAGTTAGGAAGGAAGGACGCTAAGCAATATCAGAAGAGTCAGAGAGACAAGAGGACGGGCTGGCAGAGCTGTACCGCTAAGTCCAAGTCGCTGCATGGGTGAAGCCAAAGACAGGAAAGCCCGCAGAGGACCAAAGGTCATCATCCCACCAGCACATGATCAGTGGACGGGGTGTAGGGGTGGCGGAGCCCCGTGGAACATCATAGGCAACAGCTGTGAGTACACCCGTGTTGGGGAACCCCTCTGATAAGAGCTCCACTGGAACCCTCTACAATAATATACCAGCAAAGTCGTGGCAGGCGGGGCGGGGGGAGGGGCTACCTAACCGATGGGTAGCACTAGCCATAAGACCTCCAACATCACAAGGAGCTTGACACTAAGCTACTTTGAACTTTGGAAGCTGGGTGACTGGTGCCTCCTGAGTCGGGGAGGGGAGGGGGACACTTGCCCCTACCCCAGCAGCCAGTCAGCAACTGGAAGAGGTACCCCCACAACTGGTAGCACGTACCAACCCAGGAGCAGTGTTCCCTCTAAGCTGGCTATAAGATGGGAAACTGCCCAGAAGGGCCAGGGACACATCCAGAAGTGCCAGCTGCACTTCTCCTGATGCCCTCATTCTCTGGCTGGCACTCTGAAGGGGCATCAGCACTCCCACCTGCCCCCTCCACCTGCCACCTAAACAGGGAATGCTACTGTGAGGAGGTACATCAGTGCTCTCAGGGGGTGCATGTGCACTCTCATGCACCCACTACACATTGCCACGCTTTGGAGAGAAGGAAAAGAGATCTTCAGATTCATATCCCCTGATTCCAACTTTCCCACAGATTTTTTTATTCCTTGATAGATTTAATATAAGAAAGTTGCTTTAACCTAAGGAGGGGTGAGGAGGAGAGGAGATGACTTATTTGAATAGCTGTTTAGATAAGGTTTTCATTATTTGAGGCATAAATCTTATGAAAACAGCTTTGGAACTTATGGTGCCATTCATTTCAAACCCAAATCTCTAGTTTGATTCCAGCTTGGAACCTGAAATTCAAATGCCTTTCCAGCCTGAACCAGCTTTCACTAATGATTATGAAAAGACTCACATTGATTTCAGTAAGTATCACAGCCAGGCCATAATTATGTCTTCACTGTGTCTTAGTATGATGCCATTTGTTAGTAATTGTCCTTTCTTAGAGTACTGATACACTCATTGCCATCTTGAGGTATGCAAGTAAACTTATCCATTTTAATTCTGATATTAAAATATTTACTTTTTATTAATGGAATTTTAGATCATCTTTGACCACGCATATCTCCATCATTTGTTATTATCAGTTTAATGAATATATTTATGTTCTGAGGTTCATTACGCTGGAGTGAACAAAGGAAACCTATATTTTTTCTGGCTGATTAAATACAAAAACAAACCTGAGGTGTTTGGTAACTAAAAAAGCCACTTACTGTGCATCTATCTGAAAGCCATGAATATTTTTCCTGTTGGAAAACAATAAATAAGAATATAAATGCTACTTTATTTTCTGAATTTATACAATGAGTAGCCAATTGCCCATTAGGAATAATAGGGGGGGCAGGGACAGATGGCTGCTACCTACCACCCCGTGCTGCCGCCTCCTTCTAGGAGTGGGGGGGAAGCTTGCCCCGCCATATGCTTCATCCCCCTCAGCCAGCACCCTGTGCCACTACCGTCTCCTGGGAGCAGAGCCCGGAGGGGAAGACCTCCCCCCTACCCTGCTCTGTCCCCTCCATCTCCCATTAATGTGGTGGCACACCGCCACCTGTCCGGAACGCTCTTGGAGTGCTCTGATTGGTTGTTTCAGTCAGCATTGGGATTAGTTGCCAAGACAACCAATCAGAGTGCAAATAAAGCATTATGGACAGACAGACTAAGGCTTTTATTATATTAGAATATTTCATTAAAGAGCACTGCCAGATGTCCCAAAGGCACAGGACCAGGAGAGGGGGAAGCCGCATTCACAGGCAAACCCCAGATCAAACTAAAAAGAAAACCCCAACATACCTCTTGTAGGGGCAGGGAGGAACAAGGAAACGTGCGGTGGGAAACCGCCCGCACAGTTCATTTGCTGCGCCTACATCCAGCTGGGACTGGGTGACATCAGGAGGAGACGTCACCCAGCGGAGATAAAGAGTGGCCCTGAATGTGCTGGAGGGCCACTGAGGGCCAGAGAACCACTGGGCAGGAGGCGTTCGGCCTCAGTGGCTGGCAGCAGTGGCAGCGGCAATGATGGCGGTGGCAGCAGAAGTGGCAAGGGATCCCTGAGCCGGGGAAGACTGGTGGGGATCGGAGAGGCCAGCAAAGGCAGCAGCACCGGCTGCTGCAGCGGCGGGAGCAGCAGGAGCTGCAGAAGACCCCAAGCCAAGGACCGGTGGGATTGAAGACCATGGCAGGGAAGCTGGCAGGAAAGCCGACTGTGGTAGCCGCAGCAACAGCAGCAGGAGTGCTGGGAACCTTGAGCCAGAGAAGCCCGGTGGGAGTTGAGTGAGCCAGCAGAGGGACCTGCAGTGACCCCTGGAAGAGCCCTCAGGAGAGCCCTAATCATAGAGGCAGCCTCTGGGGTCTGCACATGAGTCCCTGGCAAGCAAGATCAACTGCTCGGGCGAAGGCGGTGCAGGAGTGTATAATAGAGCAGAGACAGGCACACCAGGATTACAAGGAAGAGGTACAAATCCTACCACTCCCTCCTTTCTGCTTATGAAGGATAACTTGGTAGCAGGGCAGCATTGCTGTGGCAGGAAAAGGAATCAAAGTTTCATCTAGATCATCAGTTGAAATCTTTGTGTTGAATTAAATTGTGAGCAAGCTGCACTAAACCTCTTAGAGAGAATAAGGCCATATTACCACTCAGGAGAGAAGACCATTACGTGAAACTATTTGTCCTCTGAAATCGAAGACAAAAATTGTGATGTTAGTTTAGTTGGCTAGGAAGCTAGTGGAACTGATTGAAAACTCAGGTACAGATAAGTACAAATAAAATGCAGAGCTGTGCTCAGCAACTACTTGAAAGCCATTTCCAGATTTCATATATATTATATTAGGTGTGAAGTATTAGACCCAGGATAGAAGAAATTATTTAGGATTATTCAAGGGGACAATAATTTGAAGGAATAAGATGACGTTAAAAGATGGAAAAGGATAGTCTGGATATCAGGGAAAATTTACATTTGTTAGATGATGAACAGAGTTCCAAGGGAAGCGTGGGAAACCACACCACATGGGAAAGTTAAAACTTGACACTAACTCTTAATATTGTACCTGGAAAAAATGGATAGGTGGGATCATTCAAGATGTTGTTTCCATTTCTAAGTTCTGTGAGACAACACTTGTCCTCTGATATGTGAATGCTAAACCAACAGAGGAGGAAGAATTATTCTCTGCTAGAGGGTCAATGAGGAGATTGTCAAGATCTTTGTTCCATGCTTCATGTTTTTTGTGTGATCCTAGGCAAGTCCTTCAGAGGTTCACTTTCAATATGGCATCTACCAGGCATGTACCATCAGACTTGCACACATGCTTAACACCCTCCAAAATTTGTAACCTCTGGAAGCTGCAGGTATTGAAATTTGCTTCACTTTAACCCATTCAGGGAAATGGGTTTTACATGTGCAAATTTAAGTGCTTCATTTAACACTGGCTTTGTCCTTTTAAACACGTATACATAGGTATTTGCTAAAATGTGAGTCCATGTAGGCATTTTGTGCATGAGTATTTGAAAGAATTGGCATTGTTTCTGAAAATAAAATTTCTCAAACTCTGTGAGTCTGCATTTCTTCAAACCTGTAAAATTTGGTTAAAATAGCCTACCTTATGGCCTATATTAATGATGTTTATAAAGTAGGCCAGGTTCCCAAGATGGATGGTGTTAGGTAAGTGCCAAATTTTACAATTAGTATGACCAAGTTTAATGAAGAATATTATTTGCATGTTTGTTTATTTTGGTTAGCTAGGAAAAAAAGGACAGAATTTGACCCTCGTGTTTAAATGTGTTAAATTCTATGACCAGGAAGTAACTTCATACTCATTGAAATAGCAAAGGTGATTTCAGGATTCTTAAAACTCATCAGTCAACAGAAGAGTCGACTTAACTTTGCCATTTGGTGAGACTGTGAAGTGGGAAGAAGTGGAAAAAAAATCAAATGTCTTTAAACATTGTATTATCTAATCTAAGACGGCAAATACTGTTATGCAGTAATAATCATATTATGGATATTGTATGGTGTAACTACAGGGCAAGGCAGAGTGTCCTAATTGCACATTATCTAGTGTTTAACTTAATTTCTCTGAAATTGAAATGCTGCTTTTAAAGATTGTTATGACATCCCTAGAATGATTCCATCTTAACAGTGTTTTGCCTGGAAAATATTATTCAGCATTGCTGTAATTTTTATTTTTGATGTAGCATAAACATCTAAATGGAATGCGTGAAAATTGTGCTAAATTCCAAAGAAAGCCTCACTCCCTCCCCACCCCTCCACAACCTCCAAATGCTGTTATCCAAGAATATTCCTTGTCAACCCATGGGCCCTTAACAACATAGACCTGTTGTAAGGAGGCTCAGCAGGCTCCTGGAACCTATTTTCCTGCCTGCATTGCATGGATTTTACTCATTTACGTAAAAAGAGTCTTATGCATCTCTAACTCTCGGAAATATGAAACAGAGGATGCAGATAGATTGCTCCTGTGAAATGTAATAGGGCACATTGTAAGTTGCCAGTATCTGTTAGTGCTGCAGTTTCTTCACCATATTTTTGACACGTTTGCTGCAGCATGCAGCCCACTGCAGCAAAGGACAAAAGTCTAATAGTCCTCACTCTGTATTATGTGGAAAGCATTATCTGTATTGCAATTTTTATCAGGGGCATATTAAAATGTTAAAACCAAGACCTTTATTAGCAGTGAAGGGAGATACTATAGCATAGAAAGTCTCTGCATCAGAAACAATGCTAATTTTCATGCATTTGTAGTGGGATTAAGAATGACCTTCATTTACAGCTGCTCTTTTGTCATGGAAAAAAAGAAAAAATGCAAAAAGTCATGCACGGGTCAGAACAAAACATGGATTTGTGATGCAGCAGTACTTATTTTTGCAGCAGATCTTTAATGCTATGCTGGATCTGACCAGACAGACCAGTCACTCAGTCCTCTGCAGGATGAAACTCAAGTAGTAACAGAGGATTTCTTCTGGGGAATAGTTGTAAGGAATGGAAGGCTGGAGAAAGTAAACTGGAAGTTATTGAACTAGTGCAGGGATGGGCAATTATTTCAGGCAGAGGGTTGCTTACTGAGTTTTGACAAGCCATTGAGGGCTGCATGACAGGCAGCCAGGGGCACATAAATATTAATTTTTAAAAATTTTTAGGGGCCCTGTGGGCCAGATAGAATGGCCTGCCAGCCCACATGTGGCCTGCAGGCCACATTTTGCCCATCCCTGAACTAGTGACTCTTGTGACAAAACAGTTAGGATCATGCTATTAATTATTACTATTTGTATTGCGGTAGCATCTGTGAGGCCAGCCAGGGTGCAGTCTCTAGCAATATTTAAAGTTAGTGCTAATACTTCTAATACTAACTATAACAACGGGAGAGAAAAAATAAAATGAGCCTGAAACTTTGTCCTGAACTGAATTATTACAGCGTAGATGAGACAACCCAGAACTATCCTAGTGTGTTTCTTGTTAGGACTATGATTATCCTCAGTGCTTGTGTAACATTCCTTGATGAGAGAAGTTAGGATTTGGATTGCAGAAAACTTCCCTGCGAATCTATTTTTATAGATCAAAAGCCTGGTGAACTTTGTTTCAGTGTTCATTTTAGCTGTATGTCTTTTGGGCTGGGACTGAAAGCAGAAATTTTATGAGGAGGAATAACAATTTCCATGGTATTTTGGATCCAGAAAAATAATGGGAAGTGGTAACAAAGCAATTCATTATAATTGGGAAATGCCATTTGGAGAAAACATGACAGTAGCACACTGTTTGAACATCACAGGAATTTTTGCCTTTTTTATATAACTAATGTAACCAATTCTTGAACAGTTGTTCTTACTATTCCAATTAAGGTTCTACCATTATAATCCTATATATGGCAACTGTTAATAAATGTTGCAAGCTAAACCTAAGAATACTTTTCATGAAAAAACTCAGTATTTTTTGAGTTCTTTGAGTAAAGAGTTGGATAGTTTATGGTCTGGGAGAGGCAAGAGTTTTGGGGGTGATACCTTGTATTGGACCAACTGCATGGTTGAGATAGACTTATCCCCCACCATACACAAACATGTACCATACACACAAATGCAATATGCTAGACTAAAGACTAAACATTTATTTTGAGTTATTATGTGATCACCTCTATATGTGTTACACAAACACAAATCATGACAAAAATACTTTTTGCAATAAAATTAAAATGTGTTATAGTAGATGTTTGACTTCTAGTGTATGATTTGTTGTTGTTTTTTTGGTTTTAAGATGGCAGACACCCTCAAAGAAGTACTTCTGGGGTGAGGGCAGAGTGGGCGGATGGGGGGCAAAGGTCGGGGGTGAGGGGGTGGGACTTCAGTCCCAAGATGGCAACCAGTGGCAATCGTGAAGTGAGGCAAGTGTCAAGGGATGGGGCTACCCATGCCGCCCTCGATAGTTCATCAAAACTGGTTAAGCAGTCTTCCACTCAAAATAATTGCCCACCCCTGCTTTAAGCAGATAGTTCTACTATCTGATCTTAGTCATGTAGGTGTCCAGTACAACCCTCCAAATTTCAAGATCAGAATATTACTCATAAGTTATTTATCCCTGTTTATTTCCTATTTGCATTCAGTTTTTAACACATACCTTAGCTGAGTCTAAAGGGCTTGTCATATTTTCAGTCTGACTTTCAAACGTGGTGCAAAAAGAACAGAGTTAACAAAATAATGACACATTCCTACCATCATTCCTAAGAGATCTAAGAGTTTTGCATGTTCCCATCGTCCTTGCTTTATATAATTAGCATTTTAGTTCAGTTGTGTTTATTTCTTCTAGCAAAATATTAAAAGTAGTGATGGAATGGAAGAAATTTGTCCTGTGGTACAAATGGTTGTAGGGTCATTGGTCAGTTCAGACTTTGTTTTCAGTCGGTCTGTCTTCATTTCCCATTACCGTTTTCACCTCATCTTTTTCCATCATTGCCCTACAAAACTTCCTTCTTGTTTATCTTCAGCTCCCCTGGATATGTCACAGAATTTGGTTGTCCTTAGTTCAGTCTAGTTTTAAACATCCCAAATTTTAGGCTTCCAGCATGTGGTGAGACTTGTCTGCAGACTACCCAATCTCATGGTCAAAAAACATTCATTGCTGGCACAAGGTAGAGATGACAGTTATTGTTGTCTTCTAGACTACTAGTACTCTTGGAAATCTCACTCCAAGTATCATGATTTTACACTTAAATGAATTGTCCTCCATGTCTTCTGTAAATAGATCTTGTCAAGAAATTTACATTGTTAAGGAATTATAGTGTTTACTTTTGTGAAATATTAACAGACATATTAATATCCAAGCTAAATCCTGCTAGTTGTTTTTGCACAGCATGAGTGCTCGGCATATGTATGTCAGCACCATTTGGCTCTTGAAAGTATTACTTATAATCTCTGGAGTTTTTTTTATCTTTGCTCGGGTTTTATAGAAGTTTCCTTTGTAGGCTTCCGGCTTTAATGTAGTTTAATGTTTCTCCATTTCAATTGCATCTATTTATCTTTTTCTTGAAGTCAGTAGCATAATTTGGGGTGGACTAGCAGGACACTAGCCCCAGAGATCCACTTGAGAGGTGTAAAAATGCTGGCTCCACAGGGAGTTTGAGGTGCTGTAGCAGCAACAACCCTGCACTGTGGCTGTAGTAGGGTTACTATATGTCCAGTTTAAAAAAGAGGACACCTGTGTGGGAGAAGAGGGTATCTGATTGTGGGAGGCAGTGAGATGCCTGTGCCCTGCCCTTGTCCCTCACTCCCAAGCCACAGCCCCACCCAGCCCTGCTGCTGCCCCTCACTCCCAGCCCACAGTACCCTGCCACCCCAACCGTACTGGTGCCTTTCACTCCTGACCCACAGCCCCCCATCAGCTGGTGCTGATGCCCCTCACTCCAAACATTGCTGGCCAAATTTGCAGACAACACCAAGTTATGGGGGAGTGTGGCCATGCCAGAAAATAGGTTGCAGATAGAGGCAGACTTGGACAGGCTGGAGAGTTGGGTGCCTGAAACCAGATGATATTCAACACTCAGAAGTGTAAGGTGCTCCATCCGGGGGCAAACAATCCCAACATACCTACAGGATCGGTGGCAACAATTTGACTTGCTCCACAGCCAAAAGGGACCTTGGGGTAGTGACCGACCATCGCATGAATGTGAGCTGGCAGTGTGATGCTCTGGCCAGCAGGGCAAACAACACTTTGGCATGCATTAACTGTTGCATCTCATGCAAAACTAAGGGAGTGATACTCCCACTGTGAGACCACAGCTGGAGAACTGCGTCCAGTCCTGGGCACCACTTGAGACGGTCCGGAGAAGAGCCACCCGTATGAACAGGGACTTGCAAGACAAGCCATATGAGAAGAAGCCAAGAGACTTAGGCCAGAAGACAAGGCTGAGAGTCACCTACCCTGGAGGTTTTCAAGAGGAGAGTAGACAGTTGTCCCTTCCAGCCCCTAACAATCTATGAAACCTGCAGCCCCTGCTCCCCCTCCCCCCAGCCCTACTGTGCCTCTCACTCCCGACCTGCAGCCCCGTTGCCCACATAGCTCCCTGCTGCCCCTGAAGAGCCCTCCTACCCCCACCTGCCCACCCTGCACAAGCAGGCACACGCAGACAGATGCACAAATACATACAGACTCTCTCCAGGGCCTGCACGCAGTGCACATGATGCCTTAGCCTCCAATCACATTGGCCCCACTGCTCCCAGCCCCAAGCAGCTCCCTGCTGGGGGAAGCTGGTAAGTGCCGAGGAAGCAAAACCCTGGACATTTGCTGATATTTAAAAAAAACAACACATGGATGAAGATGGGAGGACCCCAAAAGAAGACATGTCTGGGAAACCTAGGTTGTAGCAGCTGCAGCCAGATGCAGGGACTCCATGCTCTGGCTGCAGCAGCATCAGCACCAGCTAGGGCTGTAAACTGCTCCAGTGCAGCAGCAGCCAGAGACTTTGATTCCCTAGGACTGGTAACACTGGACAGCCCCCCTTTTCCCTCATTCTTCCTCCTCTCCCCCAGCAGGGTTTTCCCCAAGGTGCAAAACCTGCTAGTTATGCCTCTGTTTGAAGGCAACTCTCTCCATAACTCTCCTCCCATACATTTTTGAAGATTAGGCTAGCAGGAAGATGATTAGCATGGTACCTGTAATATGTATATGAATTTAGTGTCTGTGAAAGTGCCAGACTGGCAACCCTAGGTGCTTTGTTTAGGGATAATATGGGTAGGTAGGCTTCAACAAACTCTGATCTGTAAAACTGCTTACATGGATGAGACTCATTCAAACCTTTGCATTTTTTCCAAGACTCGTAACAAGGAAGCAAACTTGTGACAATCATAGTAGTGCTTTTTGTGATATGAGTGCTTTTGTGTTAGGAACTGAATGAATATGTCCACACTGATATGCTGAACTAGCAATCAAAGTTCGTTATAACTTTCAGTTACTATCAGCATTGGCTTGTTTAGAATCAGTGGCCCAGAAGTGAACATACATATATCCTATTACTGTCCTCAGTGTCATCCAGTTACCTCAACCCTAATACTTGAACAAAAGCTTACTGTTCAGAGATATATTAAGTAAAGATTAACAGGTAACAAAACCAAAGAATTCTAACATAAGCCATTTAAAGGAAAAAACGTAAAAAGCAATGTAACACAACCATTTAGATAAATTAAAATTAAAAAACTTCACCCCTAATAACTATTTTAGGAGCATACAGATCTTTTTAAGTTAACAAAAATGATGCTTGATTTTCTTCACTATTAGCTCTTTAAACATGGGACTTGATTTGTCACTGTGTTACGCCAGACAGGTAGGATATACTTCTCTGGAATGTGGTGACTGTCACATGTAGCTTGCCAACAAAATATATCAAATTAGTTGCAAGGTTTCAAAACTTTCATTGACCAGATCCAAATAGAAATATTACTCAATGTGATGTGCATATTTTATATAACCATTCTGATCAAAATTCATGTTGAAATATTGTGGCCTGTTTTTAAAAATAGTGTTTGTTAACTAATAATTATCTATTTTCTATAATAGAGTAATAACAGATTGAGCCTAAATGCATATAATTTTTATAAAGCAGGTATTTTGGCCTACATCTCTGTTTACCTGGGGCAGATTGGGAAGGCCTCACTGAAATGAGTAGGATTGCAATCAGTGTGAAATTATTTATGACTGAACTGAATCAGATGTTTTAATTTAGCAGTGATTCAGAATTCATGGTACTCCCTAGTTGATTTTCCAGCTTAAAAATGTTTTACATAGACAGAAGTACTAATAAAGGTACAGTGATGTCCATTTAACAAAAGTATCATGGTTTATTCAGCCCTCCTTTGTAGTCACTTGGGCAGATACAGTATCTCAACCTAACCATATGCTATTTCATTAGTGACCGCCAAAGAATGAATCTGGTTTGCTGCAGCTGTATCCTTTTCACACTGCAACATAATGTAATGCAGCAGCTGGTTATGACACTGCAAAGTTTCAGAAATACGCTAGACTATAGTAACTGTCTACGCTCTTATTCATTTGCATATTGCTATGCATACTTGCTCTTTCTGCCAGGTGCAGCAATGCAGTTGGACAATGTACAGAAGTACTGCTATCATTCAGGAAGACTAACATAACAGAAGCTGTTTAGAGAGGTACTGGAGACCTGATAACTTAACATCTGAACTTCCGCAAGAGTCTAGTTTTGTTACATTAAGTGAATAGTCTTTCAGGACCCTTTGTATTTTATGTAACATCAGAGAAATTCAGAAGCTACTTGGCCTAGACATAGGCTGTAATCCAGCAGTACAGCTGTGAATATACATTTCCCATCTTTCCCTGTTTAACAGTGAGATTATAAATTCAATCAAGTACCCACATGATTTTCTACCTCCCTAAAGATGCCTGTCTATTTGAATCTCATTTTGCCTATGTTCTGTACACAGCAGACCCAGTTATGTGATTAGAAACATTCAACATGGATTCACCAAGGGCAAGTAATACCTAACTAATCTGATTTCCTTCTATGACTGACTCTATGGATGTGGGGAGAGCAGTGGATGTGATACACTTTGACTTCAGCCCGGCTTTTGATATGGTTTCCCACAGCATTCTTGCAAGCAAGCTAAGGAAGTATGGGTTGGATGAATGGACTATAAGGCGGATAGGAAACTGGCTGGAGTATTGGGCTCAAAGAATAGTAATCAATGTCTAGTTGGCAGGCAGCGTCAGTCTTGGGGCCAGTTTTGTTCAATATCTTCATCAATGACATGTAAGATGTGATGGAGTGCACGCTCAGCAAATTTGCAGATGACACTAAGCTGAGGGGGGTAGTAGATATACTGGAAGGTAGGGCTAGGATTGAGAGACCTCAACAAATTGGAGGATTGGACCAAAAGAAATCTCTTGAGGTTCAGTAAGAAGTGCAAACTGCACTTAAGACTTAACAATCCCATGCACTGGTCCAGACTGGAGACTGACTGGCTAAGCAGCAGCTCAACAGAAAAGGACCTGGGGGTACAATAAGCTGAATATGAGTCAATATTGTGCCCTTGTTGTGAAGAAGGATAACAGCATCCTGAGCTGCTTTAGTAGGAGCGTAGGAGCATTGCAGGAAGATTGAGGGAAATGATTATTCCATTCTATTCAGCCACAACTGGAGTACTGTGTCCAGTTTTGTGCGCCCCCCCCCACAGAAAGGATGTGTACAAATTAGAGGGAGTCCAGCAGAGGACAGCAAAAATGGTTAGGAGGTTGGGGGACATGACTTTGGAGGAGACGCTGAGGGAACTGGGCTTATTTAGTCTGGAGAAGAGAAGACTGAGAGGGGATTTAATAGCAGTCTTCAACTACCTGAAGGGGGTTCCAAAGAAGATGGAGCTTAGACTATTCTCAGTGGTGGAAGATGACAAAACAAGGAGCAATGGTCTCAAGTTGCAGCATGGGAAGTTTAGGTTATATTTTAGGAGAAATCTTCTCACTGTGAGGGTAGTAAAGCACTGAACCAGGCTACCCAGAGAGGTTGTAGAGTCTCCATCCTTGCGAGTTTTAAGACCTGGCTAGACAAAGCACTGGCTGGGATGATATAGTTAGGGATGGTCCTGCATTGAGCGGGGGGTTGGACTAGATGACCTCCTGAGGTTCTTTCCAACCATAATTTTCTATGATTCTGTAATTTCTTTTTCTGTTACTTTTGGTGTCAATGGTTTTCTTCTCTGTACTGTATTTTGAGAGCTGTAACTTCAGTGAAGGCAGTCGATAAAGTTTTCAAGAACAGGTTAGATACTTGGCCTCATGTGGTTTGGTTAGGGGGGGATCCTGCTTTGAGCAGGATCCTGAGGTCTCTTCCAGCCCTACTTTCCTATGATCCCACTTCTGCAGAGTTGGACTTGTAGTCCTAGGAATACCAGACCTGAAGTCAAAATAAATAACAACAGAAATGAAACATTTTAGAGATACTCGTTTTATTTTTTTTACTGATATATAAATACACTGAAAAATGCTTAAGTTGCTGGGATCACATAGCTTTTTCATTAACTGTCAGTAATATTTTATTTTTGAGGCCTCATCCTGACTGCTGCCAGCCAGAATAAACAGGTGTTCACCATAGGCTTCCATGCAAACTTCAGAGCAGGGAGGGCAGCATCCTTCCCTCTCAGGCTAGGCTGTAGGAACTTGCTCTACAGCCATGACTGCAGGTTTAGGGGTCTAATGGCACCTGTAGCTTTTACACTCTTCTCCTAAGCAGGATATTTAGGCTACTGGTCTTGTAGGGGAAATCATGGGCCACAGCAGTCAGTGACTTGAATGGAATCAGGATTTGGCCCACATGCCATCCAGATTCTTACATGTAACTTAACCTGAGAATGCTCCTCCCACTTTTTATCTCTTATGCTGTTCTCAGAATAAAGACCATAGAGTAAACATCACTGTTTAAGTGTCAGTAGATAAAGGAAGTCAAGAATAAAAAGATATAATACCTTGTATTCATGATAATCGTGAGCTATCTTACAATATACCATTGTAAAGTCCATGAGAGCAGGGCAAGAAGCTCACCTGGAAATCTTGTACACTTCCCCTGCTAATACTCCAGTCAGAAGAAGGCTTTGTGGAATCTGTGAAGAAGCAGACAGTGAGCCTCCCAAACACTCAGATCAAAGGACTTTTTTAGCTCAGTTATTCTGATTGTCACTTTTAGGCAGGAGTGGGCAAAACAAGGCCCGTGGGCCAGATCCAGCCTGCCGAATGATTGCATCTGGCCTGTGACTGCCCCTTCACTGGTCCGCGTGGGGCCAAGACCCACCTGGGCAGTGTGTGCTGCACTCCTGCCCATAGCTATTCTGTGCCCACTGATGGTACTGCCCTGGCCCCAGCTCTGGCCAGCAAGCACAGCTTCCCAGCGGGGTGCTGCCATTGCTGCTGCAGCCACCCGGATACTGCTCAATTCCCCCTGTCAGCAGTCTGCTCAGTTCAGCAGTCCAGCAGCTCCTTCTCCTGCTCCTGCTGTATTGCTCCAGGGGAGCTACAGCCAGACAGCTCCTGCCCCAGCACATGGGGCTGCAGCTCCAATTCCCAGCCACCTTCTACTCTGCCCGCCTGGCACAATGAGCAGCCATCTGCAGGTGGGTAAATGGGTAGAAGGCAACTAGAATAGTGCAGCAGGGACTGGTGGAAGAGGAGCCACTGCAGCTGGGGGGAGCTGAACAGTATCCAGGCAGCAGCTGGAGCAGGCCCCACTGGGAGGCTGTATGTGCTGGCTAGGGCTGGGACTGGGGCTAGGGCAGTGCCCATCGGCAGGTGCAGGGGGAAGCACAGCACAGGCTGCCTTGGGTGGAAGTGGGCAGGGTTGGCTTCATGTAGAGTGCCGCGGTGGCAGCTACAGGCTAGATATAATCAACTGGCAGGCCATATTTGGCCTATGGCCCTTATTTTGCCGACACCTACCTAAAAGTGATAATCAAGGATAAGGTCCTTTGGGGTAAATGTGATATCTTTATTAGACCAACTAAATAGTTGGAAAAATTTCTTTGCAAGCTTTTGGGTACAAACACCCTTATTCAGGCAGAGGGAGATTCTAAAGTTATGCAGCTTATATACCAACATCCCACACCAGGATGACTTCCAAATCTGCCTTGCATATCTACAAGAAGAAGAGTACAACTCAGAGTACAGACCTAAAGATATTACTGAACTTTTACACTTTATCCTCATGCACAACAACTTCACTTTCAATAACCAACATTTTCTTCCAGACCAGAGGCACAGCTATAGGTACCAAAATAGCCCCACAATATACCAACCTTTTTATGTGCCACCTAGAAGAAGAATTCCTCAAGGACTGCACCATCAAACTCATGCTATACTTAAGAGGTATAGATATAGATATAAGATATAGATGATGACATCATCAGGACTGAAAACCTGCAATTTCTGGCTGATTTCCATCAGAAACTCAACAATCATCACTCTTCCATCAGACAATTTCTTGAGTACTCTAGTACCAACATTTCCTTTTTTAGACACAATGGCCACAACCCAGAATGATAAAATACAAACCACCACATACAAGAAACCCACAGACCAACATACATATCTATGCAGAACCAGCAATCACCCTAAACACACCGAGAAAGTTGTAATAGATACCCAAGCCCTCTGATACCACCAAATTTGCATTGAAGAGAACACCCACTGTTGTCACCTCACAAATCTCAAGAGGGCTTTCATTCAACAAGTACACTCTTCCAGAGAGATAGATCACACTTTTGAAAGAGCCACCCGTGTACCAAGGGAAGAATTGCTATAGTACAAAAGAAATCCCCATGAATTGCACACCATTAGTTATGACATAGCATACTTCCCTGGAACTTATGCGGAAAATCCTCAAACAATTGCAATCCATACTAGAAGAAGACCCAATTCTTAAGGAGATCTTCTCAGAACCACCCATCCTGGCACTTAAACAAGCACCGAACCTCATCACCAGAAGCAAACTTCCTATGGCTCAAAACTGACTGAATGGATCCAGATTATACGAAATGTAAAACCTGCCAACGTATCTCCACCACTCCCACAATTACTGTATCCCACAACAGAAGAACCACCATTCCTGGATCTTACATTTGCACCTCCAGAAATGTAATATATCTCATCCAGTGCACCAGATGCCCTGATGAAAAATATGAAGGAGAAACCAAACAACAGCTGCATAACAGAATGAACACACACCAAAAATCCATCAAAGACAAAAATACCCAATTACCTCTGGAGGCACATTTCTCATAAAAAATCTCTCTCTCTCCAATCTCTCAGTTCTAATTCTCAAAGGGGATTTACAAAACACCTTTCACAGATGAGCCTACAAACTTCACTTCATCAATCTGTTGGATACAAAAAATCACAGACTAAATATAGACATTGGATTCATGGCACATTATAACCTGCCTAACATCTGATTTCCCAGGTAACCTTCTACAATTTACCAGCTACATTCTATCACTAAGTCACCATTCCCCCTCCCCCTCAACTATCTCTTACTTGTTTTCTCTTGCTCACTCTGATTCCTCGCTGCCAGGCATTTGTATTTTCACTGACCTACACTCCTACATACTGGCTTCTGTCCCACTCAGGAGAGCACAATACAACTGAAGACTGTCCCTCTGCCTGAACAAGGGTGGTTGTACTCAAAAGCTTGCAAAGTAATTTTTTTCCAACTGTTTAGATGGTCTAATAAAATATATCACATTTACCTAAAGAACCTTGTCTGCCTATGTCCTTATACCTACATGGCTTAGACCTGATCTGATGGGGGTGTGGACTGCACCTGTACCTGCTCCACACCATCGAGGTGAACTCTGGTGCATGCACCCCCTGCCTCTCTCACTCCCTCCCTCCCCCCACCCCAGGCTGGCTCCTGGGACCTTGCAAATGGGCATGCTGTCCCTCACACACAATATGCAAAAGTAAGATCTTATTCTGAACTGTTATGCAATCACCTCTATATTCACTACTCAAAAAACATAAATCAAGACAAAAATTATTTTTTGATAAAAGTTAAAATATGTTATAGTATATATTTGATTTTCAGTATATGACTTGTTTTTTATTTGTAATTTGTTAAAATAATATCTTCTGAAAGATTTTATGTGTGTGGCCCTTGGTAGTTCACCAAAACTCATTAAGTGGCCGTCAAAATAATTGTCCACCTCTGCTTTTAAGGAAACTTCCGCTACTCAGATGATGTTGGCGACTCCATTTGAATCAGCTTTACATTTACTATTGCACCATACTTTACATCTAGACTTTTTATATCCTTGTTTTGGAAAATATTACATCAGCTTGTGTGGGGAATATAGCACTCCATGGCTGTGTCCACACGACCAGAGTCATGCATTTGTAGCAGCACAAATGGTGATTTGTACTACTACTTTGTGCTTCAGTGTATGCCCCTGCTTATGTGGCTTGTCGCAGGGCACATTGTCCCACTGCTTTATGTGCTATGTGGGGGCTGACTGGGGCATAGGGTGCTTCAGTGCAGTGCTAGTCAGCAGGCAGCCCCCACGCTGAGGCACTCTGTGCCTCAGCCCACTGTGGAGTGGCACGTGGAGACAGAGGAGCAGCCAGCCCAGGGCTGCATGTTCCCCCATCTCCACATATTGTGGAGTAGGGCTGTGCAAAATTTCACTGGCCATTTCGTTCAGACACTGTTTCAACCAATTCTGAGGTCGAAACAGTGAAATTGGAATGAAACAAAGGCTGTTGAAATAGCCTCAAAACAAAACAAGGATGGTCGAAACATTTCAAAAGTCGAAACATTTCAACTGGGGTGGGAAGTCAGTCCAGCTGGGATGACTTCCCATCCCCAGAACAAGTTCTGGCAGGGGGCGGCAAGGCAATCCCCCATGCTACATCATGCTGGGGGCAGGAGGTAGACCAGCTGGGCTGTTTCCTGGTCCCCTGCACTACATCGCACTGGGGGCAGGAGCTAGTCCAGCTGTCCCCCGCGCTACATCATGCTGGATGTGGGAAGTAGCCCAGCTGGCTGGGACAGTGTGCCTCAAGATGGGAGAGCAGGCAGCCCTGTGCTTGCTGCTTCCCTGTCTCCATGTGCCTCAGTGACAGCTCCATTGTGGAGCCCTCACACTAAGGCATGTGGAGCCCCCTTCTTCAGGCACACCGAGCCCCAGCCAGCCTCTCCCTAGCTGGCTTGGGTACAGTGTGCCTGGAGGTGGGAGAGCAGGCTCCCAGAGCTGCCTGCTCCTGCCTGCTTCCTGAGCTTCCTGTTCCCCCATCTCCAGGCACACTGTGGTTTGTTCCACTTTTAATTTTGGGGAGGGGTTTGCTACTAGGAAATCCCGGTAGCAAATTTTGCCCCAGCACAGAAAATTATCAGTGCAGGGCACGGTTTAACATGCAACATGTGTGGTTTATAGTATAGCAAAGAGTTTGCCACCACAAACCGCACATGCCTGAACATCTTGATCCAGTCCACAGCTCCGACTTTTTCTCACTCAGTAGTTGTCCTTTGCTGTAGAGTTGTCTGTGATTTGCATTCATTTGGGTAAGAAGCAAAGCCTTCCAACCATGTCATGTCTTGTGAGATTTTGGGAATGTCCTGCAGAATATAGGCTGAGAGAGGCCAATGACTCTGCACTAATACTAGACTCTCTTGTCAATGGATGTCATCATGGTTCCTTCAGGAGATACATTTCTGTAGCCTCTCTGCTCAAACTTGCTCTAACATTCCCTTGATGGTGAAGAATGTACTATGTATAGGATAATGGTAACTGGGGTAATGCTAATTAGCTAACAATAAAATTCTTCTGTTTCCAGGGAGATGGTACCATGGAGAAACTCTCTCCTGGCTCTCACAAACCTGCAGCAGTCAGGTTGCATGGGATTTACATCAAGATGGGTCTTGAGTAAGTACAGAGGATGTGGGATTGATGCCATGTTAGCTCAGACCCCTCCTTCTAAAAGATGTTTGGCTGAATTATGTTCTGCACATCATGTTAAGGCAGTGTGCACCACATGCTTTATGCATGCTGCTTAGCATGTTAGTTAAAGCTGTATAGGACATTATGTACAACAGAATTTAAAAGCAAAGTTTTATTCTTTCTTCTGTTGCTGAATGAAATCCCATGTACAGATAATAATTCCTTTAGTTTTGAACTGTAGGTAACTCCGGTGGGATCATAGGACATGTACAAAATCAAGGCTGGTGCTACCCTACAGGCAGAATAGATGGTTGCCTAGGGAAGCATTATATTTCAGGTAGCAGAATGTTCCATAACTGTTTTGTGTGGGTGACTGTGGGCTGATGGGGGAAGACACATGCTGATTTTTCAAGCCTAGCAAATCCCCATGAACAATATGAAATCAATTATGTAACGAAGGCCATGTCTACGGTAGAATAATTGTAATTGTTGTCAACCTCAAGCTGGCTGCTAGACTCAAACTGTTGATATCTACAACAGGAAGTAGGATAGAGTTTTGGGGCCTTGGGGTCTCTCAGGCCGACTGGGATCTTTGGGCCGTGCTTTTCTCTCCCTGGAGCCCTAGTGCACTCTCCCACCTCGCCTGCCATGCTTTGATGTTTAAAGTGATAGATTTAGAGACTGCCCTCAGGTGGCTAGGTTATTAGTTTGATCCTCACTTCCTAACGAGGGAATCCTGATTTTTTACCTCACTCTTTCTCTTTTTCCTGAGCTCCATAAGCCTTGCAAGACTTGGGGCTCCTCAGTCCTCATCAGGTAAGTCTTATCAGCTGAATGAGCTGCTCAGTTGCAGGCTTTTGCCCTTAGTTCTTTGGACCATGACCATTGCCTCTAGGCTTACCCTCAAACACCATCGCCTCCTTCACCAAGCATTAGTTCACAGCTATGGTCAGTGCTATGGCAAGGAAGTTTGAGGCCCGGAGCAAAGCCTGCAGCCGCAGCCCACCCTCGCCCCATGCACAGATCCCTGTGATGCTTGCCTGGGAGTGCATGCAGCAGCGGGAGCTGCCCTCCCCCGTCCCCATGCCCCACCCAAACAAGCCACTTGCAGCTCCGTCCCACACCCTGCTCTAGCTGAGCAGCACCTATTGGTGCCCCTTCGCTTTCGCATCCCTAGCGGCTGCCCCACTCACCGCCACCTTGCTATGACGCTGGCTACAGTTGTCCGTTCTTACAGTTCTGCTGGGGTTTTTTAATGGTCCCACACTCTTTGACCTGGGCTCTGAAGTGCAGTAACAGAATTGGGTGGGCAGGATATGGGTTGACATGTTCAGTCCTAATCTCAAGGTCTGCCACTGATAAAGATAGACAAGCTATCCATGTCCAACTCCCCTCCAAAGCAAAATGGCTCCAGGAACAAGCTGTTGGTTTAGTACAACTCTCATAGAATACTAATGGCCTTACATTTTTTCTATGATCATTGCTTAACTCTTGTCCACACTGCAACCAAGCCATTCTGAAATCACATTGAGAAAGAGATTTTCATTCTTTCCCACTCATGGCAGGGGGTCAGACTTGAATATCTGCTCAGGTCCCTTCCAACCCTACCAACTATGAAATGTCCTCAGAATGACTTTTGTTCTTTAACAGGATATTTCCTTAATATCAATCCAGTTTATGACTCATACTTGTGGGGAGATAAAAAATGGGAGGGGGGAGCATAAACATAAAATCAAATTTAAGAAAAGCTCTATCTAGTAGCAGAGATGGGCAGAAAATGTTGAATGCCAGGTGCAGTTCCTGCGTTCTAGCAGATTTTGAAACACTTCAAAACTAGCATTTAAAAAGGGCACCTGCCTGATGTTCGCACTAGAATAACTTGCCAGCTGCAATAATTGCTCTATTAAAACACCAACAAAATCTGCACATCAAAACCAATAAATCTGAAAGATCCCAAATGCCCTTGCAGACATTATACAAACTTAAAGAAAAGCAAAGCTAAGTTATCTCCTGTCTGAGACCTACAAATAGTGACCTCCCGCTTCATCTCATATGTATTAATCATGTGTCCTAAGGACTGATGGATAATGACCTCTTCTTCTCACAGATAGTGGCAGAATGTCTGTATTCCTTTCCATGGAGCTGTTGGCCATAACACTGCTATTTGTCTATTCTCTTCAGGGAAGGAACATAGTCTGACGAGAGATCACTAATCTGTCCTTGCAGGGAACTCATAAAAAGTGGTGATAGGCAACTCCTCCTCTGCAGCTGGAAGCTGCACCTGAGGCTCTTCACAAAAGTGAGTCTTCTTCCCATACTTTTAAAATTTACATGAAACCTTTGGGAGACACCCTGATCTCAAATGCCAAAAATATGCAGATAATATCCCTCCATCTTGTTTAAGTCTAGTGCAGAAAGCCCCAGAGCCCAGATATTTATCTGCCTGTCCAGATAAGGAACTGAGTTAAATTGAACTTGGGCCAAAAGGCAGGATGATGGTGGTGAAAGGGAGTTGTTTTGAAGACCCAATGGAATCATGAATATATCATTCCTCACTGAGCACAATGCCAACCATGAGTAGAGAGTAGGTAATCATGTTAGTCTGAAATCATCTGATGATGTACGCTGATGCTTACTAAAGCTTATGCCTCCATGAACCAGTTGGTCTCTAAGGTGCCACCCTGCCCTGCCTTCTGCTATTCTTCACTGAGTTTGATTATCGTATGGTTCCACACTGCTCTTGAGCATGCAGGTATCCATAGCTAGAAAACAACATACTTCCCCTCTACAGTATGCCGAGAGATTTCCCATTTAGTCCAGGATTTCCTAAGAGGGGTGAGGGGTGCCATACCACCTTTCTGACTAGAGGGGAATGGGGGCAAGGCATGACTGGAGCTGGTGAGGGACACTGGGGAGCCAGGAAGGGAGCAGGTGTTTAAAGTGGGAGAGGTCTGGCCCCATCATTGCCTCTATCCCTGGCTGACCTAGGGGCAGGGGTGGAGCCCCAGAACCACTTTGGCCTCATGCTGCAGGGAGTAGCTGTGCAGAGACCTGGGCCCAGCTGTGGGCAGCAGTAGAGGCAGGGCTTAAGTTTCTCCTTCTAGTGCCGCCTTCCTGCTGCCCCTCTTTCAGGGGTCCACAGCTGGGCAGGAAGAACCTGCACTCTGCTGCTGCCACTTTCCCTTGCTGAGCCTGGCTTCCTGTAGAGCTGCTGCCTGCAGCCCAAGGCAAGAGTGGAGCAGGAATAGCTCTGGGGCTTCCCTGCCCTCCAGATCAGCTGGAGACAGTGGTGGCAGCACATGGGTTCCTCCTTCCAGTGCCTGCTCCCAGGGACCACCTGCAAAGGAGGGGCAAGCAAGGAACTGGAAGGAGAAACTTGCGTGCTGCCATTGCCGCTCTCCCCTGGCACCTTGCACAGCCACAGTCCCTGGCTGGAGCAGCGTGGAGGTGGCTCTAGGGGTCCCCCTGCACTTGTTTCAGATGTGAGCTGCAGCAGTGATGGCAGCTGGGGAGGTGCATACACACTGCCACACCTCTGCTTTTACCCCTGAAGCTTATCAAATATGGCCACAGTGACCCACACCTCCCTGATCTCCAGGCTGAATTGTTCCAGTCCACTATATTTAAGTATGAACATTTCAGCTCTAAAAGAGCTTCAGTTAGTAGCAGCTATTCCTCTCCCAAGGATAATTGCTACTAAGAAGGTATATCACAACCAAGAGCTCTTCTCAACCATGTAGGCTCCCTAAAGAGAACTAGGTCAGTATGAAGGTCTCAGTCTTGGTCTTCAGGGCCATTCATGGAAAAAGTTCAAGAACCTCAGATAGTCTCTCTCCATGACAGCACGTTACACTTTCCTCAGGACTAGGGTACTGTCAATCTCAGGAGGGGGGCTTGTGAGAGCACAAGACAGCTTTCTCTGAAGCTGGGCCCCAGCTTTACATTTTAATAGGGATTAAAATGACCAAAAATCTCACTGCCTTCAGGGAAGAGTGCAAAGTGGTAGAAGGAAAGGAAGGAAACATCTTTAAACAAGTAGTCCCCTGCTGCCATGAGGAAAATGGAGAAGAAAATTTGACAATTGATTGCTTATCATTATACTGTCCATTATTCTGTGGAAGCTATTAAACTGGTGAGTGCCAATATAGGATTCTAGATAGGTATGTGGGAGGGAATAGGGCAGAGAAGAGGATATTAATGACGTTCTTTAAGCTCTGGACTGGGCAGGGAAGGAAAAGATTTGCTTGGCGTTTGGCATGATGAGATCTACCCCTCACCAAGTAAATTTCAGGGATGGTCTTAACACATGAGGAAATTCCATGTAACAGGGCAGAAGCTCTATACTACCTGTATACAAAGCTCGAGGACTGCAGCCTACCCAGCTTAACCTTTTAGATTGGGGTGGGCAAAGTCCAGCTCCTGGGCTGGATTGGGCCCACTGCAGACTTCATTTCCCAGCAGCCCAGCCCACATCACTGCAGCTGGTTCCCATGGAGATGCAATAGTGGTGGCACCTTGATAGCATGGGGCCAGGATTTCTGTGGAGACCAACCCCAGCGGTGCTGGCAGGGCACCCAGCTGGGCAGGGAACTGCTCTGAAGCTGGGGCTGGGATCTTGCCGTGGCGACAGCGTGGTTCAGAGCCAGAGCAGAGCAGTGATCTGCTGCCCATGCTCCCTGGATCTGGGAGGGGGAAAGGGGAAACCTGGGGTGTGCAGGCAGCGGATCGCAGCTCCGGACCACTCTGTCACAGCTGCAGTATCCTGGCCCTGTAGCAGCTCCCTGCCCAGCTGCATGCCCTGCCATTGCTGCCGGGGCCCATCTCCATGGAAACTGCAGCAGTGCATGCAGAGGCTGCTGGGAAACAGAGTCCAGCCATCAGCCAGATCTGCTATTTTGCCCACCTGTTTTAGATGTACCTGTCATCTCTACATGGGTGTGGGGAGACCAGGGTGAGATGAACACTGGAAGCTCCATACTAGGTCAGACTGTATGTCCATCTAATCAGGCATAGAGAAGTAGGGCTGGCAGGGACCACCAAAGGTCATCTAACCTAGCCCCCTGCCTGCTGTGGGGTCATCCCTATCCATACGAACCATAATCTAAACCATACATAAGACCTCTGTCAAACCAGATGTAACAGACATAATATCCTAACCTGCCACAAAGTAGGGGAACCATGGCAGCCGACATCCTACTTCTATGAAAGGCTGTCAAGAGGTCTGGGGGTAGAGGGCCGTGCCCCCAGCGGCAGAGGAAGGCAAACCCCTCCCACACCCCCACAGCCATACTAATTTGGACATGAAGTAAAATTCCTTCCTGGCCCTAAGTACGGTGTTTGTCTGACCTGGACTGGAGGGGCAAAACCCTTTAGGTAGGAACCTCTGGCTTTGGTCTCTAGACTATATCCAACATGCAATGCCTCTGGGAAGGCATAAAAAACACCCCAACACACATAGCAGAGGAGGGGAGGAGTAAAGGGACAACCAGCAAAGCCCAGGAGCATGGGAAATACCCGGGGTAGAACATAAGTACAGACAGAAGTGACAATTTTCACCCAATCTGGCTACAGAAAGCAGTTTATAGGTGTGACCAAACCCAAGTGCAAAGCTGCAATCAGCTTAAAAAATGTCTGATCAGGTGAAAATCTGACCCCTCATTGCATGAGGCATCAGATAAAAACAGTTCAAAATGTAGCATCTTGTGTAACTTATGTCTGCAGAGCTCCCAACCTGTTGCTGTTTTCAGAATGGGAGGGGGGGAAGGGAGCAAAGGTAATTGAGTGGGGGGGGATTAGCCCCTCCACAAGGTAGCCTGGTGTCATGGAGCCCCCCAAGATCGGAGAAGAGTCCAATGCACCCACCCACCCTTCAGAAAGCCCCAAGACAGAGCTCCCCCTGCTGCTCCCCTGCCTTTCTGAAAACAGCAGTCCTGGCAGTTGTTCTGGGAACCTGGATGCAGGCTCCCAGCCCACAGCTGGATTCCTCCCCCTAGGGACCAACGGTGAACTTGTGTGCGGTCCGGGTACATTATAACCCAGAGCCCCTTGCAGAAATCCTTCTGCTACAGCTGGGAGCTGCACGTCTGTCCGCACCCGTAGGCCGGCTTGTGCCGCCTCTTCCATTCATGATGGAGAGTCCACAGCTCCCTCGTTCCGCTCGTCCAGTAGCTTGTCCTGGAGACTTCAGCGGACACAGGACATCCCACAGCGGAGGGTGTGGAGTTGTCTCGTCCAGGGGCAACCCTAATCCTCTCTGCTAGGGCTTGTTCGCAAGTCCCGGGGCTCCTTCCTCCTGCGGGGGAAAGGAGAAACCAGGGGAACCCAGAGGCAACAGCCCTGCTGGGGCGGGACAAGAGGGAGCCCAGAGCGGTGCGGGGGAGCGGGAGGCAGGCAGCGCCGCCGGGGGCATGAGCCGCGGGCGGGCGGGAGGGCGGGGAGGAGACAGCGGCGGCGGCGGCGCAGGCTGCGGGGCAGCGGCAGGGGCAGGTGGCGGCGGCGCCACCCCCGTCTCCCGGCGGCCGCGGCAGGATGCGGGAGCGGGAAGAGGCGGCCGCTGCCTCCTCGCTACGGCTCTGACGCGGAGCGGGAGGGGGCGGAGGCGGCGGCAGCGGCACTTCTCGCAGCGCATCCGCCCTAGCGGGAGGCGGCGGCCGCTGCTCGTGCGGCTCCGGCGCGGGGAAGGCAGCGCGGCTGCGGGTGCCGCTCCCGGCCAGGCACCGCGCGGGCTCCGCCGGGGAAGGCGTCGGCTCGGCCCGGCCTCGTCGTTCCGAAATGGCCCCCGCCGGCCCGGCCCCCGGCGCACCTGTGCGCGGCCGCCGCCCCGCCCGCGGAGCCTGAGCCGGGGAAGGGATTTACGGCGAGGAGGCAGCGGGCTCCGGGCACTGGGACTAGCCGCATCGCTGCAGGCCCGGGACGGCGTCCGCGCCCCGCGGTGAGTGTGGGGCGGCGCGGTGCGGAGCGCGGGGGGAGCGCGCACGTGTCCTTGAGCGGCGGCGGCGGCTCGCACCTGCTGCGGCGGGCGAGGAGGGCAGGGCAGGGCAGGGCAGGGCGGGGGAGAGGGGGCCGCACGTGCGCACGCGGGGGGCTGCGGGAGGCGCTGCGGCGCGGGAGCGGGGCTGTGCGGGCCCGGGGATGCCTGCGCAGAGCCCGCGGGGCGGGGGCGAGGCGTGGGGATGCGGGCAGCCCGCGAGCCCGGGGCAGCCCGCGCCTGGTGCCGGCGGGGCGCGTGGGCGGGGAGCTGGTGCCCGGTCCCTTCCCGCAGCTGAGGAGCGGGGGAAGCTGACAGGTGCCTGGGCGGGGAGCGGGGGCGGCCGGGCCGGGCTGGGCTGTGTCCCCCCCGCGCTGTGCGCCAGGGAGATGCCGCTGCCGGGGAGCGCGCGGGCCGGGTGGTTGCGTGGTCTCCTCCTGCCGCCGGGCAGAGCTCCTGGAAAGCCCCGTGCCCGCGCCCGCGCCCGCCCCCACGGTCGCAGCGCCTGGGCGCGCAGCGGGATGCCGAGGTGCTGGACCGAGGGATGTTGCCACCTTGCCAGGAATAAAGGCTTCGTTTCTCTCCCCGCGGCCTGGACTTTGTCATGCCCCTTATAAAGCCATTGTCCTTTTAAACACGGGGCTGCCTGGGAAGTGGAGCCTTAGGGATGCCAGGGAGTAGTTGCTCCTTACAGCCTCAGCCCGCGAACCAGCCTGTTTCTGCTGAAATCCGCTGCACAACTGGTTGATTGCAGAGGGGGGGATTGGTTGGGTCCTATGTTTAGGCTCGCTGGGCCTGGTCCCCTTCCAGCGAGCATGGCAAAAATACTCTATCGGCTTCTATGGATGGACTTTATTTTGGGACAAAAGAGAAGAGAAGCAGCTCGCTTTGTTGAAATTAGCACGTTTAGCTACGTTTTCCTTTTTTTCTATCCCTTGGAAGGTGGCCTAATGAAAGGTTAAATTAGCAGGATTACTATGTAAAGTGGCTTGAGGTCTGGCAGACAGGTATTAGCACACACATTATTTTCATCTTGGATGCTTCTAACATAGCTATCACTATCATAAATTCCTATAATTCTCCTTTTGTACTTGTCCTGTCGCAGCCAGCCAAAAAATCTCAATTCATTAATTCCATCCCCTGCACCTGAGCTGTTACAGATAGTCATAATGTATGAGAGATGGTAATTTGATGCGTATACATTGCACGTCAAGTGTTCCTATGGTTCTTACATGATCAAGCAAGAGAAATAACTTGCATTGGTAGGTATGTGGGTGTGTTATGCATCTATTTATTCTGATATTCAGGCAAAGATGTCCTTACTATGGCAACCCCTACATCAAGTGTTATACTGCATGTAGTGTTTCAGAAATAGCAGCACCTTCTTAAAGAAATACAAACATTAACCTGTCAAACTAATTACAGCACTACCCATGTTAATGCATTGATGGGAATAATGTGTCTTTGAAACCTGACCCATTTCTGTCCAGAATTTCAATGTTGCTTTTAGTATACACACGCATTTCATTTTATACTTTTTTGTTATATTTTAATGACAAAGAATGGCAAAAACAGCCTCTAGGTAGGTTTTTGTACTTTGCTAGCAAAAATCATTTTTCAAACAATTTATTTTTTAGGGTGTGCATGAATTTAAGAGGGTCCAGGTCTTTGATAGGCACAAAAAAGATTTTTAAAGTTGTTATAATTGCAGGGAGCAGCCCCCTTTCTGGCTGTATAGGCACTTTTACCCTTTGCCAATTCTTAATTTGTACAACTGATCATTAACAAAAAAAAGGGTAAGCATCATTTACTGTTAAGAAAGTAATATCTCAGAAATATGGAGTAGTTGTGTTTGTTTTTTACTGAATAGAGTCTTAAGCCTGAATTACACATGCACGGATTTTAATATTTCTCTGCATGTTTCCTAAAGTAATTTGTGTTACCAATTAATGAAAGTACCATGATCACATCTTAGAAACTGGAGGTATAACCTATATAACAGGTGTTTAAAAATAATACTAATACTTGTACTAAAAATGGACAGTTGTATTTGGATGTTCCAACTGTAGAGAACTGAACTACTCATTCATGAGCAACATGGATTATTCATGGTATAAAACCATCTTTATAAGCAATCTATTGACTTGTTTGTCACTCAGTCAGGTATATCAACAAATTTAATTATGAAAATTTCTGTTAATAATTAATCTTTTATAAATGGAGCTTAGATAGAAAGTTTGATGATTGTGTTAGTTTATATATATATATATATATATAACTTAGACTTAGATAGATATATAACTTAGACTGAGTTTATATAGTTCTCTTAAAGTATTCTGTAATGTTAAAACCACAAAATCTCAGATTGGAGGAACTTCCTCATATCTGGGCAAAGAACTGTTTATATACAGTGATCTTAAAATGTATCCAAACAATTGGAAGTACTGCATTACATTTGAAGTTTATAATAAGCGTGGAAAATTAGGGTTTAGACCACATGCCTGAGTGGCGGGGCAGATGTGCAAGGAAAGGAATTCTCTTCTACCCCAAATGAGCCACTAGCTATCTGTGGGAATGCTTCAGGGAGATGACTTCAGTCTCTGGGCAGAAGTAGCTTTCTTGATCCCGGTAAATGCTTCTGCTGCAAGTTAGAGAATCTCCTGATTTTCGTGGTTTTTTTCTTTAGCCAGCCCATTTCTGCATTTTACAGCAGAATAAGTTCTCAGCATGTAGGTCTCTTTGTCCCTTGGGGATGCACATCCTTTGCATGATTTTTTTTTCCCCCAAATTTGGCAGCAGCATTGCAGCAAGGCTTTCTTTGCCCTCTTTGACAGTAGAGGTTGTGGTGGTGGATCAGAGTTTGTCTCTTACTATAGGAAATAATGCAGAAATAATTTTAAAAAGATATACTTTCTCAGAAGATGTTACTATAGCTGAGATTTCCATTGCCATTGTCTTCCATACTTCTTAGAAAACGGCTTTTTTTTTAATTCGGGGTAAACTTTACAAATGGTAACTCTTAATTGTACTTTGATATAGTAAGTGCCATTAAATACATAGGAAAATGTGTCGTATATTAAAAAACATTTTTGTTTTGAATAAAAAAACGAATCTAATAGACCATTACAGGTAGGGTATATGAGAGGTGGAAAATGGGGTACAATTGTACCAGGCCCCCAAAATTATGAGAATTGCAAGTAACATGAGTGTAAATAAAATAAACGTACACTCTCTAGAAATTTATTTTAAAACCTATGGATTCAGCTTAGAATTTAAATAAAAATCCTCTGTTTTCTGTTTCTAAAATGGGAGGTGGGGAAGCAGGTCCCAGGACCCCAAATTTCTCTCTCAGGCTGTGGTCACATGTAGTTTGAGAGAGCAGTGGTTTAGCCTGAAAGGATTTAAGACATTTTTAGAATGCATGTTGGTAACCATGAAAACATAATGGAGATGTTAAGCTGGACAAGGATTGGAATCCCAAGGTTGAAAGTACATCAAGTGTCATCTCCTACCCACCGCATAGATTCAAGAGTTCATTCTAGAGGCATAAAACATCCTGTATAGATGCCTGGAATGGCATCCTCTTGTTGAAAATATCCAACAAAAGCGGTTTCACAACTTCCTTGGGTGGGCTTTTCCATTGGAAAACAGCTGTATCTGACATTTGAGAAACTGTAATTGACATTTGATGAAAAACCTGTTTCTGGTATAATTTATCACATTATGGAGGCTGCAGTTTTACCTTAAAATACAAATTAGTGGTCTGCTATAAATACATAATAGAGGCAGTGGGTGTGCCTGTTGGACATACATGCCAATCATCAGTATAAAGATCAGGAAGGATAGAACAGAGAGGAAAGAATAGATAGCTGTGCGCATGGTATTGTGTGAAACTCCACACAATACTATGCTTGGTCCTAAGAGAATAAGACACCGTATAGGAGAGGCAGCAATAAAGAGCAGTATATTTCTACACAGATGTAGAATGGAACAGTTAACTGTTGAGGGGATAAAGAAAGAAATGAAGATCTGTAGGTTTGTGTGTCTGTCTACATTTTCTGTAATTTAACTAGTGCATTATTTGAAGTGGACTAAACCACTATACTGTTAGAGTAAGAATGATTGTTGCGAAAGGCTACCTAACCATTTGCCGAAAAAGAAAAAAAAATGGAGATAGGATGATATCTAAAGCATATGTCAGTGAAAAGAAGATTCTTTTTCTTTTTCTTTCTTTAACCCCTGGTTCTTTTTAATAAGGAATTGGGCAGTGAGTGACAGCCTACAACAATCTGGCTTGTGTCTCAAAATTATGGCTAAAGCAGTGTGGTTGATGATGTAGCAACAATAATTAAAATGTGTAAGCTGATAAATAGGCACACTCCTTACTGCAGTCTTCAGTGTACCAGTTCTTAAGATTAATGAACAGTTGTACCGCACTTTCAAGAGATGAAGTGCTGACTGTTCTTATTCTTCACTGAGGTGCTCAAGTTTTAAATAGAGCTCCACGAAAACTATAATATCTAATTTTATTCCTGAGGTTTGATGTCGGAAGATATGGCATGGAGTACAAATAGGTCATTCTTGCCTGTTATAGCTTCAAATATATACTGTCAGTTTTTGAAAAAAAGTTATTTAAAAAAATAAACTCCAACAAAAAATTGAAAATTTGAACTTCTTGGGCATAACCAGACAAAGTCTATTCTCAGTCGCACTAGTATCAATTGTAGTAGTCACTCTGGTTTATACCTATGAAAATAGGCAGTGGATGGATTTCTTTTGACTTCTGCTGATGTGCTTGAAACCTGTTTTTCCACAATGGTACAAGCTAAAGGCAGAGACTCAGATTTAACTTTGAACTTGAGTTTACTTTGATCTATTTTTCAGCTAACACTGATGGGTTGTAAGCAGTTTTATTTGAATATGGGAGTTGAGTTTTTCTAGTATTTAATTTTATTGACACCTTGTTGAACTCAAACGGGACATCCAGGGAATGTTACGGAAGAAACCGTGTTACCTTAGCTATACATTCATGTTTAATACATTAAATGGCAGTATATCGTGTATATTGCCATCAGTGGTGATATTTAGTTTCCCCATTTTTGTCACAGTAGAACTTCAAGGCCCCAATGAAGCAGGTGTTTTCTCTTATTTGACAACTAGTAAAAGGGGCACCCAATTTTGAAGACTTAGTTAACATTAGTAAAAGAATAAAAAGGAATAGGAGAAAAGAAGTAATATCCCTTTTATGCATCGATCCAGAATCTGATCCAAACCCCATTTAGCTTGCTAGAATTCTTTCTGTGGACTTCAATGAGCTTCCCATTGAGTGACTTGCTTGAGGTCACAGAAATTGTGGCAGAATCCAGGTATTTTAGATGCAACACTTTGGCCACAGAACAGAATTTCCTAGGTTAAGACCTACTTTTATAGGAAACATCTCTAGTGGACTGCTAATATTGTCTAGATTTCTCTTACTTTTTCTCAAATTAAAAAAAAAAAAATCGAGCTACATACACTGTATTTTGATATCTTGTCCCATTGTTTCTTGTTTCATAGTTGCTTGGGTCGGAAGGGACCTGAGCAGATCATCAAGTCTGACCCTCTTCCATGGCAGGAAAAAATACTGGGGTCAAGTACTGGTTGTTTACCTAACCTCTTCTTAAAGACCCCCAGGGTAGGAGCCAGCACCATTTCTCCTGGAAGTTGGTTCCAGATCCTAGCTGCTCTGACTGTGAAGTAGCACCTTCTGATGTCTAGTCTGAATCTACCCTTTGCCAGCTTGTGACTGTTATTTCTAGTCACTCCTGGTAGTGCTCAGGGAAACAAGGACTCCCCCAATGCCTGCTGGTCCCCTCTGACTAGTTTGTAACAGTCCACTAGATCCCCCCCTCAGCTTTCTCTTGTGTAGGATGAACAGGTTCAGGTCCCTTAGACTCTCCTCATAGGGCCTGCCTTGCTGTCCCCCTGATCATGCAGGTGGTCCTCCTTTGAACCAGCTCAAGGCTTTCCGCTTCCCTCCTGAAGTGCAGCGCCCAGAACTGGACACAGTACTCCAACTGTGGCCTGACCGGTGCTGCATAGAGGGGGAGGATCAGCTCCTTCATCAATAATGATTCCAAGATCCTTTTCTGCCTCTGCACTGATGAGAAGGGAGTTCCCCAGCCTGTAGGTATGCTGCTGGTTCTTCCTCCCCAGGTGCAATACCTTGCTCTTGTCAGCGTTGAAACCCATCCTATTCTCATATAAAGCTTTTTTAGGCAGGGACTATTTTTCATTTGTGTAAGGCAGTTTCCAAACATTTATAAGCCTCCTTAATAACAAAAGAACAGTTTGACAAGTAAGAACAGAATCGTGACCAAAAGGAGACATAGATGCTTGCATGGAGTCAGTAGCTGACAGTACTGATGCTTATGTTAAAGAGAATATAGAGGGAGAAAGCACCATTGTCAACAGAAAGATGCCTTATTACTAGGTGGTAAGCAGTTTCTGTGTTATGGTTAGCATTAAATCTGCCAAGGACATTGTGCAAAAGGTGACTGAATTTTATTTATATCCTTACATTTAGTTTTGCCTCCATGTTTGTTACATTTATATCTGTCAAACTGCATTGTTCATGTGATGTGCATTTCCACTCTTCTGGCCATAACTGAACTGTAACTTTAATTCCAATAAAAATATTACATTTTCAAAAAGCTATTCTAAATTGTTAGCTTTCAACATTCCTTTAATCTGCATAAGGTTTTGTTTTGTTTTTAAATTAACAAATGTCTCTTATTCATGCCAACACTTCAGTCTAGTGTTCTAGGGCTACTGAGTGTTAGGGAACAGAGCATATTTCTGTGTATGAATTCCACACATTGTTTTAAAAGATAACATTTTCACAGTCTTCATATAGTAAACCACTTTTTTCTCTCAGACCTATAAATGCTTTTTTACTGCAGTAATATTGCGGTTCAATTTTCCTGTTGTGCTTAGGCATGTATATTTGTTAGGAATTGTATATGAAACTCTCTGAATTTTTTTTTCCTTGTGAAAAGTAGTTTGCAATATCATTTACTTAGTCATACAAATATGGTTTTAGAGAACTGAACTACTGTAAGTGGGGGCGGGGGGAAGAGATGCTCAGTTACCAATGAGTATAACAACCTGGATTGGAAGGAATAAGGTCCCATTGGTTTATTTTTGTCTTAAATTGTGACTAGTCTACTTCCTCTCTGGCCCGAGGGTGTCAGCTCTTTCTGATGTTCAGCCATTTTGACATTTGAAATGTATGGCCTCTTGACTTTTGCAGTCAACTAAGTACCATAGGATAAACTCAAGTTCTTGTATATCTTGACAAAGTGACACATTGCTTACAGCCATGGCACATTCTCTTGTTATGTACCAGAAAATATTTTGCTATGTCACATAGTATGTCTCATGTAGTAAATAACTTGGATATCATGTGATGCTGTGGCATCTTGTGATACTATGAAGAAAGCATTAAGGAGAGATGTAATTGATAGGCCTGCGTGAAGCTTTGGCAGACATTTTGTTTCAGAGGTGTTTTGGCCTGCTTTGGTGCCTGAAACACCGAATCTGAAACAAAACCATCCAAAACATTTTGGAGTTTCAGAGCTGGCCTTGCAGGGAAACAGAACCGGGGAAGAGCAAGGCAAGGACTGCTCTGATGTGGACATCTGTAGCAGGCCAGTGTCTGCGATCTGTCTCTGAGGTCCCTTCCAGTGCTCTGGGGGAGGGACAGAAGCCTACTGTCATCCCACATGCAGATCCGGGGGCCTGCACTCCCCAGGAGAAGTCCGGCACAGCACTACAACCTTCCCGGGGGGCATGGGCTCCTGGATCTGTGTGCAGAATCCGCTGCTGCCAGCGGGTGATATGAGTTTTGCTTTGAACAGTTTGAGGTGCAGTTTCACAGAAACCCCAGCACCTATCTCCTTGAAACTTGGCAGGCTTTCATGCCCTCAGAGGGGGCTGCCAGCCTTGCAATTTTCATCCAAATCAGGCAAGAAATGACCAAGGTATAGGCATTTTAGTGATTCCCCATACTAGCCTATGGCCAGAACATCAAAACGGCATTGAAACTCCAAAACTGATTCAGCCGAATCAAAATGGGACAGTGATCCAAAACACCAAAATGAACCACTGTCCCCCCAAAATGGCCAAATCTGAAACTGAATTGTAACAGCCATTTCACACAGCCATAATAATTGACCATAAATATACAATGACAGTAACAGTAAAGATGTAGAAGCATTCTTTGAGGTTATTCCAATGGGAATAAATAAGAGTAATGAAATAAGATTAAGAACAGGAAACTTAGAATGTGTGTCAGTAAACCCATTTTGATGCTGAGTCTGTGAAAGCCTTATGGTGAAATCCCCATTTCCTTGAGATAGTAAAACTAGGATTGACAAAACACCAAAACCAAATCCTCCTAGGAGATATGTTAGTTACAGTAGACCAGTGGTTCTTAAACTTTTTGGATGCAAGGCACCCCTTATCAGATTTGAAGCACCCTTCCATAACTCTTGTAAACTGAGCAGCATCCCATTTCAAGAACTATTTTATTTTTTGCTTCTTTCCAGGGGAGGCAGCAGTGGGGCTGGGGGAGCAGGTAGGCATGGAAGCCTGAGCCTGCTTATCTCCTTCTAGCTGAAACCTGAGCCTGCCTTTAATTGTTTCCTCACACCTTGCTTATCTCCTCACAGTTCTTGTGATACCCATCAAAAGTTCTTGAGACACCCTGGTTGAGAATCATTGCATTATGTTATCTGAGGTTACTATTATTTATAATTGCTGTGATTTTGACAACTTCTTGCACATCAAAACATACTATAAGTACATTTAAAAAAATACACTGTTTGGCTCTTTCAGATTCTTCCCATCTTGTAGGGACTTTTCTCCTCTGAATGGTGAATTCTAATGAATAACAATATACTAATTCTTTAAGAGTGTGTGTGTGTGGGGTGGGGGGGAGGGTTGGAATGGGACAGGTTGGAGTATGCAACCAAAACAGCTTGGGGCATAATTAAGGAGGCTTCTTGGTTAGCCTGAGCAGTAAAAGCCTTAGGGGAGGACAAACTGGGCAGCCACCTGGGACCCCACGCTTCAGGGGGCCCAAGTTTTTGGGGAGGTGAAGTTTTTGCAAGAAAGTGGCTCTATTTGCATTTTAACACTTGGCTATTTATCTAATTTCCTCAAAGAATTTTAATAAAGATTCATGATACAGCTGTGGTGGGTTAATGTTTACCTGAGTACATAACTCTAAGGGGCCCCAAATGACTCTTTTGCCCAGGGCCCCAACAACCCTAAGGCTACCACTGGCCCTAGGGCAGAACCGTTTAAGCAGGAAGAGGAAACTTAGGAGGCAAGAGGAGATTAGAAACCCTGAATGCTGCTAGGTATGGTGGTTGTCTTTTTTTGTATGGCTGACTGGGCCCAGTGACTTCTGTTTAAGTATGGTCCTGAGGTGAAGGCATGATGAACTTTTACAAATCCTCATTTGGTGGGTCATTATTAAAGGAAATGGTTCCATGTATTTTTCATGTTGTGGAGAAGATAATTGGTCTAGTCCAGTCTATGATACTTTAGGTGGAGGGGTGAATGGTGGTGATGTTGCAACTGAAAAACCATGGAAGCACGCAATGGAGACAGATACTCCATTGGTTACAGTTAATGTGCCATGTCGTATTTTGGAGTATACCATGAGGTATCTTTAGAAGTGACTGTCAGTCAGTTTTATATTAAAAGGTAAAAAAGAGGGAGTAAAAAATAGCAATATTCTTTGATGGTCTAGAAAGCAGCAAATGGAATTTGGGAGCTTTTGCAATATCCTTTCCAGTCTTAGGATTCCCCAGGAAGTGCCTCTCCTGTAATGTGCAACTGTATCGGTGGAGTAGGAGATAGTACTGAAAGGCCTGGCTCAAGAAGTAACACTCTCCTAAGCTGATTTTACATTCCCTTCTGCGGTAGACTCTCTGACTAAGTCCAGGCAGTCAAAAAGCCTGGGACTGAACTGATTCAATTTTCTCAGGTTAGTCTAAGTTGAGTAGATTTGAACCGGTAAGCAAGTGAACAGACATTTACTTCTGATTCCAGAAGTGCAGCCACATGCCTGCAATGCTAACCCAAGCCAGATACTAGGGGGTGCTAGAACATGCCCCTCTGCTTGCCTGGAGCAGACAGCTTGAGCCAAGGCTAGCCTGCCCAGCCCATGGGTGTGGGGGAGGGGGTTGTGGAGGGAGGTGTAAAGCAACCTGGGATACTGGGGGACTGAGTTAACTTGAATCTGGAGAGGATCCAGGTGAGAAGTTCAGTAAACCACTTTAACCTAAGTCAGTTAAGTGTGATACTGCATCCATTCAGGTTTATCTCAAATTGGTTCAGCCATTTTGAAAGCAGTTTATGTGCACTGCACTTCTGTTGTGTTACAGATTTGAACCAGTTTCTGATCCCTTATATTGGTTTATATGTAATTTCTGTCCCTAGCGTATGGAACTGTAGGGTGTTTTTACACGTGGAGGCGCCACTGCTGTGATTCTTGCAGTTGTATAAGGGGTGAAATGTGTGTTAGTGTGAAGAAAATGACGGCAGTGCACTTTTGAACTAAAACACCTCAAAGGTGCTTTAGTTTGAAAGCTCACCACTGCCGTTTTCTCTGCGCTGATGTGCATTTTGCTGCTTATACAACTGCATGCTGCGCAGTGCAGTGTGCATCAGCTTGCCTGCAGGGGATACTTGATTAACTGAGTCTGCTCAGAAGTAGTGACTCTCTGTCATGCCGCCAAACAAAAAAGTACATGTATAAATACCTATAGTTTGCCTCCATAGGAGTGGAGAAGTGGAGTTTGCAGATGAAGTTGGAGAGATTAATGTTGGGATCTGCAGTGGGATAGAAAATGAAAGGCTGAGAAGTATTTAGGAGCAACCACTGAAAGTAGAATTTAGAAGCATCCTGGATTTACTAGCTTTGCTAATCACATTTTATGTTTATTTAATGGCCCTTAAGTCTCTTTCTTAATTTTTTTCTCAACCATCCTTCCTTCTCCTATACATCAGAAAGCTCTATTGAGCATATTCCTGAGGTTCACTGTGTAATATTTCTTGGGGTTCTGTTCATTAGGTGATACTCTATGGAATGAATCATTGCAATTTAAAATATTCCTACTGTAGAATAATTCAATTGTTCTGGGATTATCACTGAATCTAGTTGCTTGGATTTATAAAATAAACACTACACATCCAATCTATATGTACAGAGTTAAATTCTGATGGCTGGTGCACATCTCTTTTTAACTTATCTGGGAATTATATACTCCCATTTAAGTGTACACCATCTCTCATTTACATGCATACATACACGCCCGCTCCATCTCAGGACATTTTTAAAACCTTAATTCTAGTCATGCTATGTATACAGGAATTCATGATTATTGGGATGCAAAAGGTAAATGTAATTTATGATTGGTTTTAATATTCGTCAAGGGTTTGTTTATTTAAAGGGATGTAACAGATTCAGGAAAATTCAGGTGCATAATAGAACTATTTTTTTTTTTCAGAGGCTACTTTTTAAAGCATAAGGACTAATCAGATCAAAGAAGAAAATGCTATCAAAATGAATTTAACGGATAATATTAACTTTATTCTCAGTAAAGAAAGGTGATCTTAAGTAGCAGCTGTATTCATTTCTTTCTGAAAGGAACAACCCATGTAAATTTCAAGATAAAATATAATGCTAATATATATAAATGCAGGAAATGATAGACCACACATTTTAGTATTGCCAACCCTACAATGATATGCTGTACATCATCAGTCTCACCTCCATCCTAGGCAAAGTCTTCGAAAAAATTATCAAGGCTCACATTTGTGAAAGCCTGGTGAGGGGAAACCAAAATGGGTTCGTAGCAGGTAGATCATGCCTGACTAATCTAGTCTCTTTTTATGGCCAGGTTACAAAACGCCTGGAGGCAGGAGTAGGGGTTGTTGTGTTGTATACTTAGACTTCAGGAAGGCCTTTGATTCAGTATCCCACACCATACTGGTGAACAAGTTTAAGAGGCTGTGACTTGGACAACTACACAGTCTGGTGGGTGGCAAATTGGCTAGAGGGTCACACCCAGAAAGTCATAGTGGATGGGTCGGTTTCGACCTGGAAGGGTGTGGGCAGTGGGGTCCCGCAGGGCTCGGTCCTTGGACTGATACTCTTCAATGTCTTCATCAGTGACTTGGACAAGGGAGTGAAGTGTGTTCTGTCCAAGTTTGTGGATGACACAAAACTGTGGGGAGAAGTGGACACGCCGGCAGGCAGGGAACAACTACAAGCAGACCTGGACAGGTTGGACATATGGATGGAAAACAACAGAATGCAATTCAACAAGAAGAAACGCAAAGTCCTGCACCTAGGGAGGAAAAATGTCCAGTATACCTACTGCCTAGGGAATGACCTGCTTGGTGGAACGGAAACAGAAAGGGATCTTGGAGTCCACTAGGACTCCAAGATCAGCATGAGTCGGCAGCGTGATGAAGCCATCAGAAAAGCTAACGGCACTTTATTGTGCATCAGCAGATGCATGACGAACAGATCCAAGGAAGTGATACTTCCCCTCTATCGGGCGCTGGTCAGACTGCACACAGTATTCCAACTGCGGTTTTGGGTGCCACACTTCAAGAGGGATGTGGATAACCTGAAGAGGGTCCAGAGAAGGGCCACTCATATGGTTAAGGGCTTGCAGGCCAAGCCCTATGAGGAGAGACTGGGGCATCTGGACCTCTTCAGCCTCCACAAGAGAAGGTTGAGAGGAGACCTTGTGGCTGCCTACAAGTTCATCATGGGGGCATAGAAGGGAATTGGTGAGGTTTTATTCACCAAGGTGCCCCTGGCGGTTACAGGAAATAATGGCCACAAGCTAGAGGAGAGGAGAATTAGACTAGACATTAGGAAGAACTTCTTCACAGTTCGAGTGGCCAAGGTCTGGAATGGGCTCCCAAGGGAGGTGTGCTCTCCCCTACCCTGGGGGTCTTCAGGAGGAGGTTAGATAAGCATCTAGCTGGGGTCATCTGAACCCAGCACTCTTTCCTGCCTATGCAGGGGGTCGAACTTGATGATTTATTGAGGTCCCGTCCGACCCTAGCATCTATGAATCAGAAGTGGGCAAAATATGGCCCACGGGCTGCATCTGGCCCACTAGGCCAATCTGTAAAGCCCACAGGGCTCCTAAAAAATTTAGAAAATTAATACGTATTTATCTGTCCTTGGTTCCTGTCAAAGATGAACTAGGCAGTAGGACCCAGGGGAAGCCCTGATGGGCTCCTTCAACAGCAGGGCCCAGCTGGCCCTGCCCCCTGCTGGGGATTCTGGCCTGGGACCATGTGGCTCCATGTGGCTGCACTGGCATGGGAAACTCAGGTAAGAGGTTGGGGGTGGGGGAAGGGTGGGGGAGAACAGCTTGTAACCTGCCTCTGCGCCACGGTGGGAGCAGCTGCAGCCCCCTACTTGCCACACTGGTCAGTGTTTGCTGTTGCTGCCTGGCAGGAGCTCCTACATTGGACAGCACAGAGGTAGCGGTGGCACCCAGGCTGCTGCGTACTGCAGCATGAGCTCTAGGTGGGCAGCAGCAGCAAACACTGCCTGATGTGGCAAGCGGGGAGGCCTCAGCTGCTCCTGTTATGGCACGGCCCTGACAGGCAAGCCCAGAGCCAATGCGGGGCCTGAGCTGGCAGCAGGGATGGATTACAAACTGGTGCTGAGTGCAGGGAAATGTAGTCCCGTCAGTGTCCTGTGCTGCAGCTGCTCACAGCCTGCATAGGGCAGCCCTGTGTGGGCTGCAAGTGGCTGCAGCAGGGAGCACTGGGCGGGGAGGGGTTGCTTTTTCCCTGTGCTCAGTACCATCTCATTGCATGCTGGCAAGCATGGGGTCGGGGCTGCGCACCGGCCCTGCCTGTACTGCAGAGCTGAGGGGGGCACTGGGAGTGAGTGGGTGTGGGAGCCAGCAGGAACGTGGAGCCCACACTGGTGTCCCAGGGCCAGCACCAGCAGGGCTCAGAGCAGGATGGCAGAAGTACAGGGTCCCAGCCAGCAGGGGTTCTATGGAGCCGAGCCAGCTCCCCCTGTCCCTGCTGGTGCAGCCCAGCCTGGCTCCACAGACCCCTGCCAACCTGCGCCCCACTCTGGGCCCTGCCAGCATTGGCTCTGGGTCATTGGTTCTAAGGCACTGGAATCAAGATGGTGACCAGGGAGTGGGGCACCTGTCAAGGGGTGGGGCTACTCATGCAGCCCTCAACAGCTTGCCAAAACTGGATAAGTGACCCTCCACCCAAAATAATTGCCCTCCCATGCTCTACATAATACGTTGGTTTGAACAATGCATGTGATTTGAGAACTACTACTAAGATGATAGTAAAAAATTATAGAAAAATAGGACACTTTAGGAGTCATCTAGTTCAGCCCCCCCAGGTAAGGAAGAATCACCCTTATCTAAACCTTTCCAGTAGGTGATTGTTTAACTGTTCTTAAAAACTTCCAGGGATCATAGGCCATTTTTATATCATTTTTATGCTATTTTGTCAAGGCATTGTGACTGGCAGTGTTTGTGTAGTTTTTAAATAAACCCAAATTAATATATTTTATACGTTCTGCAAGAAAGGCTTTTTGTTAAGCTTACAAAATGCAGCTCTTCTTTTTCCGTGGTTGCGTTTGAGACTGCAGGATATCTATAAATACTAAAAGATTTTTTTTCTGGCAAGGTTGTACTTATTCTTAAAGGAGCATATGTGGAAGAAGGCATGATTAAAAAAAGATTGGAAGACTTGACTTGTTACCACATGAGGCTTTAAAATCTGTGCTGTAGAGACATGGGTGACTGGTGTCACCTTAGTCGGGGGGGCATGTGCGCCCCCCCCAGCACCCAGTCAGCAACCAGGGTGGGGGACCCCTGTGGCCAATCACACTGACCGGATAGTGGCTATGGTGCTTCATCTAGGCACTCACGCTCCCTCGCCGGTGCTCGCAAGGGGAAGCACTGCTGGTCCCGCCTGCTCCCCCTTTCATGTCACCTAAGTGGGGAGCATGGCCTGGCAGGGGATACAACAGCACACTCAGGGGCGCACATGCACCCCTGTGCATCCCCTCCATGTCTCCAATGTGTAGAGACCTGTTTATAATAAATATTTTTGCGTACAATCATAAGCAAACTAGTTTTTTGTGTGGACATTCATTCTTTCCTTCCATTAAAAAAGTAATTAATATTCCATTGCTGAATGATTATTTCAATGTATAATAGCAACAGCATGTTAACTTCAGCAAGTTAAAATTTAAGATACTGGGATTGTCGCTCAGAACTTAAGGGCTGCTGGCATTCTCTCATCGTCAGTGCTATTTTTATGTGGACCAGATTCAACATAAATAAGTCACAGTGCTATGCTATATTCAGTCTTTGTCTGTGACATCTTAATTTTGGAAAGTCTTTCTGATTTTTTTTTTTTTTTTTTTTTTTGTTTCATTTTATGTAACCACCATTGGAGAAGAAAATAGCCCCCTTCACTATATAATTCCCTTCCTCTTTCTCACTTCGCTTCAGGTGAACTGAATTTTGTGAAGGCTGCTGTGGAAAATAAAATATTGTTCCTACTATAGAGAAATAGGGCTGCAAGAGACCTCCAGGACTAGAGACAGACATTCAAAAACCCTGACCCTGAATTGATTCTGGTGGCTGCCTATAAGCTGCTGAGGGGCGATCAGCAGGAAATAGGGCAGGCTCTTTTTTCCCGGGCACGACCAGGGGTAACTAGGACTAATGGTCACAAGTTACTGGAGAGCAGGTTCAGGTTGGACATTAGGAGGCACTACTTCACAGTTAGGGTGGTTAGGACATGGAACCGGCTTCCTAGGGAAGTTGTTCTTGCTCCTACCTTGGGTGTCTTTAAGAGTAGATTAGATAGGCACTTGGCTGGGGTCCTGTGACCCTGGCAC
>JAGPOW010001543.1:3325142-3343752 GCA_030014935.1 Caiman crocodilus | reverse complement strand
GAACCGGCTTCCTAGGGAAGTTGTTCTTGCTCCTACCTTGGGTGTCTTTAAGAGTAGATTAGATAGGCACTTGGCTGGGGTCCTGTGACCCTGGCACTCATTTCCTGCCAATTGGTGGGGGATCAGACTAGATGGCCTGCTCTAGGCCCCTTCTGACCCTAGGTACTATGATACTATGATTCAATCTTTGCAGTCTAACCTGCTTAGACTGAATCAGTTTGTACAGACATTCCCTCTGGACTGTAAAAATGCAGGCACCTGCCTGTAGTGGCTCAGGCTAGAAGCCAGGGGGCACTAGAGCAACCCTCCCTTCATTTTCACAGTGCTGAGCTGAGTGGAGTCCTGGCCAGTCCCTGGAAAGATGCTCTGATTAGGGAGGGGTCCCTCCCTCCTTGATAACAGAGCATATATCAGTTCTGTTATCAGCATTTAGTACTCAGAAAAAAATGTTTTGCTCATTAGTTCAAGCTCTTCTTAAACAGCTTTTTCTAAAGGAAGGAATGCAGAGACATTACCAGCTGACCTGTTCATTAGCTCCAACAAGCCTTAAGTGGACACTGTCCTGTCTGCCTTACACAGGTACCTCAACATTATCTAGCATACCACATGCTGGTTATGGTCTGGTCTGTGCTATGGGAGAGAGGAGGAAGGGATCTCTGCTTAAGCAGCGAGTGGTAGTGGGGGGAGGGGGAGGGGAATACAGGGAAGCCAGGCAGACCTGGCTGTGCCTGCAAATATGTGTTGGAGCTCCAGCCAGGGGGCAGAGGGGAGGGGCCCACCCAGCCCAGAGAGCATGTTGGGATGCTGCAGTAATCTGATTTGACTTAAAGCAGGAAGGGGTATGGAACAGACACTGCATAAACTGGTTGATCCAAATCAGTTAAGTCTGATATTACATTCAACCAGGTTTATCTGAAACTGGTTTCAGCCATTTTGAAACTGGTTTATATGCACCAAACATCTGTTCTGTTACTGGTTTAAACCAGTTTCTGATCACTTAAACCGTTTTATGTATAATTTCTGTCCCTAGCCCAGAAGTCATCTAGTCTAATGCCCTTCTAATAACATATAACGAATTACTTCTGTTTGTCTCATTCACCTCTAGGCTAGGGGCAGACAGTCAAAAAGCCTGAGTGTGAATTGATTCAGTCTTTCCAGGTTAGTCTAACCTGGCCAGGCTAAGTCAGTTTGTAACTGTACAGACATCCCAGGTATGCATGTGCCTGCGGTGGCTTAGGCTAGAAGCCAGCGGGTGCTAGGGTAGCCCTCCCTTCCCTTCTACAGTGATGAGCTGAGAGGGGCATGACCAGGCCCTGGTGGGACACTCGTACTAGGGGAGGGTCTTCCCACACCAGCCCAGCAGGGTATTGTTAACAGTGTTTATCACCACATTAAGAAAACAACAGAGGGACGACTGGCTTGACCCAAATCAATTAAGTCTGATACTATGTTCAACCAGGTTTATCTCAAGTGGTTTCAGCCGTTTTCAAACTGGTGTGTATGCACTGAACATCTGTTCTGTTACAGGGTTAAACAAGTTTCTGATCATTTGAACTGGTTTATGTGTAATGTCTGTCCCCAGTCCTAAAGGTTTACTCAATTTATAGCAAATATGGCCTGTTCAAAGTTCATTGAAATGGAATTGTTCAGTTGATTTCGGATGATTTTTGGGTCTGGCCCATAACTGACATTAGAAGCATTGTTGGATGTTGAGTCCTTATTCAGGACACGTGTACAAAGTTTGTTTATTCAGTTGTATAAAGGCTTCCTGATTTCTAATACTATAAATTGCTCTTAATAAGGAGGCCCTTTCTTGGCTGCCTTCCATCCCAGTCTTGTGTCAATGGTACTGCTTCATTACTTCATCCTTAACACTGTCCTAATTTTACTTTCTGGAGAAGGAAAGTAAATTTGTATTATGATAATGAGTCTGCAACTTTCTGTTATACTATTCTTCTACTTTGTAATTTACTTTTCCTATGTTGCTTCCTTCCCTGAATATTTGAATAGAGCAACATTTATACATATCTGTACATATGTAATGAAACACATGAGATAACTTTAGCAGTTGCAGAGAGGTGTACTCTTTAGAACACAGTGGTCAGAATCTCCTGTGAACAGTATCATAGAATCCTGGAAATGTGACTAGAACAAGATTTCCTGAGAAGTAATGTGATTATTTACCTACAGGAACTCCAGGGATTGCTGGGATGTATGTCATTATCTAGCTGGATCAGATCAGACTTTTTTCATTTTTACTGGTATAAATTATCAGAAATTGGTCTATACCTGTAACAGTACAGAAGCTCAACACACAAAACTGGTATATACCTATAATAGAACAGGAATTTCGGCACACAGAAGGTGCATCTACACATAGGCCTGGCTGCATGGTAACCACCAGTACTGTGCAGTCCCAGCACCACATGGGTCATTTCCAGCCCTACTGTGTAGTAACAACAACCTACCAAGCAGTAGTATCATGGTTTGTGCCTGCTGACGCTACATTGCTGTAGCTTATTGCTGCAGCAACAATGTCTCCGGTAGATATGCCCAAAGACTGGTTTAAAAGTGATGGAACTCATTCTAAGACAGGGGTCAGCAATCCCAGCATGTATGCTGAGCATGGCACGCGAGGCCATTTTGCTTGGCACGCCATGGCCAGCCCTGGCTCTGGGTAGCTGCTGCCAGAGATAGAGCCTGGGCTGCTCCTAGCAGGTGGCTGGGAGGCTGCAAGCAGCCCAGGCTCCGTGATTGGCAGCAGCTACAGAGAGCTGGGGCTGGCTGCATCTGGGAGGCTACAACCAGCTGTGCTGGACTCCAGAGCCTAGGCATCAGCTCTGTACCAGCATGGAGGGGGCGGGGCCTGAGGCAGCGCGATCCTGGTCTCTCCCTCTCTCCCAGCACAGAGCTGGTGTCTGGGCTCTGGAGTCCGGCACAGCAGTTTGTAGCCAGCCTGGGCTCTAGGCAACTGCAACAAGCAGTGGGCAGGCCGCAAATAACTGCGCTGGGCTCCACAGGTCTGGTATCAGCTCCATGCTGGTGACGACTGCGCGCACACCTCAGGGCGGGCTGTGCTGCCCCGCTGTCTTCCTTGAGGTGTGCACTTCTCAGACTGTGCTCCCCACTGCCCTGCCACGCTTCTCCTGCAGGCACGGGCAGCAGTGAGGGGCACAATGCTGTACTACTGCCCATGCTGCTCCTGTGCAGTCAGGGGAAGTGTGGCAGGGCAGCTGGGAGCTCAGAGCTGGCAGCTTTCTGCCATGCTGGGCTCCAGTGCTGCTCTGCATGAGTGGTGAAGCCAGCACAGTGGGGAGCATTGCGAGTATGTGCTGCCTCCCCGGAGCCTGGGCCCGGGTTGCCTTCCCGGAGCCTGGGGTCGGGTCTGGGGCTGGGACACAGCTGGGGCTGGAGCTGGGGTGGAGAGGCAAGGGCGAATGTACGTTCTGTTTGCTACTGGTCTAAACAGTGACTGCAGAGCTTAGATAGCTACTGCCTTGGGCTTTTTGAATATCTGTATCTAGTCTAAAGGTGCATGTCTACCTTGTCTTTTCCATGCCATTTTAAGCCACTGGTTCTGTGCAGTAGATGTACATCCCACCCCCTGTGCTTTCATAATGAAATTAAACAACTTAGTTATTCTAAGGACTAGGTATGAATTACTCCCAAAAGTGCAGGGGTGGAGACATGAAGGTATACTGATCCATGCAAGACAATTTTATCCATATTTTCTATCTCATGCATACATGAATCTTTATTCTTTTGAAGCCAAAAGATAATTTAGTGTTTTATTTAAACTAATCTGGAGAGTTTAGCAAGAGCTATTTGTTTTGTGGTAGCCAGGAGAAGACTAACAGGTCGGAAATAGGGAAGAGCCTACATGCTGCATTTCGGCACCGTTTTTGGTTCCACACTTTTCCTTGGATTCTGGGTGTTTAGGTCTAGAGGTTTTGATTCAAATTGTTGTCTACTTCTACAGGGACAGTTACAGCACCCAAAACAAATAGTTGCATAAAGTTCTAGGAAGAAATAGGGCATGATGGACCCATTAAGATCCACATTAAGGGGATGTTTGGACTTGTTTAGGCTGTAACATAGGCCATGTGTAGGCGAAACGAGGGGCATGCGTGCACATTTCAGGCGGGTTGGGTGCCTTTGCACCGCTATAATGGTGTTGGTGTTTGCGCGTGTCAGTGGTGTATTGTGCAGGAATTCCAGCCTCTAGAAAATTTGGTGGTATAATGCGTCTTAAATGACTTATAGATTCATAGATGCTAGGATCAGAAGGGACCTCAACAGATCATTGTGTCTGACCCCCTGCCTAAGCAAGAAAGAGTGTTAGGGTCAGATGACCCCAGCCAGATGCCTATCCAACCTTCTCTTAAAGACCGCCAAGGTAGGGGAAAGCACCACTGCCCTTGGAAGCCCATTCTAAATTTTGACCACCCTCACTGTGAAGAAGTTTTTCCTAATGTCCAGCATAAATCTGCTCTCTGTCAGTTTGTGACCATTGTTCCTTGTTACCCCGAGAGGCACCCTGGTGAACAGAGCATCTCTGATCCCTTGCTGCATCACCCTAATGAATTTGCAGGTGGCCACATGATCACCTCTCAGCCTTCTCTTGCAGAGGCTGAAAAAGTCCAGGTTCCTCAGTCTCTTCTCATAGGGCTGGTCCTGTAAGCCCCTAACCATACGAGTGGCCCTCTTCTGAACCCTCTTGAGTTTATCATCCTTCCTGAAGTATGGCACCCAAAACTGGATGTAGTACTCCAACTGCAGTCTGACAATGCCACATAGAGGGGAAGTATCACCTCCTTGGTGGTATTTGTCACGCATCTGCTGATGCATGATAAAGTGTGGTTAGCTTTGCTAACGATTTTATCACACTGATGACTCATGTTCATCTTGGAGTCCACTATGACTCCATGATCCCTTTCCGCTTCTGTGCTGCTGAGAAGGTCACTTCCCAGCCAGTAGGTGTGCTAGATATTTTTGCACCCTAGGTGCAGCACTCTGCACTTGTCCTTGTTGTGCTGCATCCTGTTGGGTACTGCCCACTTTCTAACCTGTCCAGGTCTGCCTGCAATCATTCCCTACCCTCTGGAGTGGGCACTTCACCCCACAATTTAGTATCATCCGCAAACTCAGACAGAGTGCACATCATACCCACATCCAAGTCACTGACTTGGGGTGCAGCAAGCTAAAATTTTGAGGAGTCTTAGTTTGCTTCCCCTACAGCCGTGAAGTGAAGCACTGGGCTCCGTGCAGCTCAGGGCCTCTGCAGAAAGCCCATTCAGGTAGCCTGGCAGCAGCCCAGGAAGGCAGGCTCTGCCGAAGATTTTTTTTTTTCCCCCCTGGAGCCTGCTTGCCTACCTGAGCTGTGCAGGGATCTGGTGCTTCTCTCTGCAGCTGCACTGGCCCCTGGGACCGCTTGAGCTGGGTTCCTGTAGGCAGCTGGTGCCTGGGGCAGGGGCTGCTGCTGCTGTGGAGGGAAGCATCAGCTCTCCTGACAGCCCAGGGAGTACTCTGCCCACCAGCAGTTTCCCCTCTCCTGCCTGCTGCTGGAGAAGCAGGTAAATTCGGGTGTGTGCATGACAGGGGCTTAAAGGGCCATAAATTGAAGCGGTGTTTTTAAAAACCCACAGCTTTAATTTAGGGGCCCTGTTTCATCTGCACATGCCCATAGAGTACAGGGTAGGTGTCCTCAAGAGCCAGTGGTTTGTATAGATACCTCCTCTTCAGCAAACACCTCATTTAAGGGAAACACAATTATTTTGCTGAGATAAGAATGATGGTTTTTAGACAGTATAGCTCAGAATGGCTCTGAGAGATACTATAGAAAAGGAATTTTTGTCCAGCTGCAAACCTGGGTTTTTTTGTTAATCCCTCTGCACCATGTCACTGACCTTAGCAACATGAGGTAAGCTTTAGAATGGAAAATAAAGATAACTATTATTTACAAAAGAACATTCCAGTTCACATTTATTTCTTTGTAGTAATTTTTGTACTACTTGTATGTTACTTAAATAATACTACTTAAATAATAACCATTTTGCGGAAGTTGGATAAATTGACAAATTTCAACTATTAAGCTAGTTGCAAAGGGGAGCTTATTTCCTTTAACCCCCATCCTTCTTTACCAATGTCACATTTTAATATTTTCTATGGTTTTTTTTATTTCTTTTCCTTCTAGTTGAGAGAAGCACACATTAGAGGTCAGCATAAGAATCTGTAGTTGCTGCTGATTCTAAAACATGAATACCTACCCAAGCAAAATGGAATTAACATTAATAACGGAGATTTGCACAATTAAAATTGTATATACTCACAGTAATGGCTTGCCTCAATAATTCTCAGCAGCAACCAAAATGATCGGTATGAAAGTTACATGCCTTTACAGAGAGCTTCAGAACACTCTGGTATTAGAGCTCAGTATTTTCCCCGTGGGGTCTCTATTCCTGCTGAAGGATAAGATGCCGTGCACTGGAATAGTGTTTTGAAATGGATTAAATTGTACCTGGTGCATGCAGGTTATTTTTCACGTCAGTCTGTCTAGAAAATATTGGAACTCTTATGTCAGTTTAACACTTGGTGTTAAAGGTGGCAAATGGCTCCATGGAGAAATATGAAAATGAATAATTGCATTAGGGAAATAAGACAATTGTTTTGTGCCTGAAGTCAACCTTTATTGGGAAAAAACAAGTAAGCATTGTTTATTAGCTTAGGAGCAGAGAGGAGCAAGTATTCCACTTCCAATTTGGAATTTGGGGGGAGCATATTCAGCAAATATTTCTGTCAGTCTTCTTCCAAAAGCAATATTCACTGTCATGTCTTAAGCACAACACTTTTATTAATAACCTAGTTGAGCTTAAAATACATGTTCTGACTTTCCATGTGTGTTTAGCGTTCAACTGCTTACATGGAACCCAATGACAGTTTTTTTTTTTCTGGTGCCGAGCCCTTTTGAAAATCTGATTATATTTCAGTTAAACTCTGTGTATCCATCGATTTCTTTTTTTTTTTTTTTTAATTTATTTTTTGCTTAAATATTATTCATACTGTTTGTTTCATGTGTGGAATGAAAGCCTATCCCATCTCCTGTGTCTCTCTTTTAAAACGCTATCATTTCATTTTCATACATCGTATAAACCAGGGCTGTCCAAGTGGCTCAGGGCTGCATCCTCTGCACGCTGTACTGGCTGCACCCAGGTGAGCCAGTGACCCCTGCTGCTGCACTGTCTATCCCTGCCCCTCCTCTCACACCCTGCACATGGCCCTGGCCTCACTTTCTGCCTCTCATGCCCTGTCCCCTGGAGGGGGGAAGGAGAACCTGGAGACTCTGGCTGCTGTTGCAGCTGGACTGATGGGGAGTCTGGCTGGGCAGGAGTCCAGAGGCTGCAACTTAATTCTTCACACCCTTCAACCCAGTTGGATGCCCCTGGTGTAAACCATAAGTATGTCTCTTAATTCTGGTCTGTAAACTTCTAGAAATAGATTTTCTAGTTCAATTAATAACCTGTCTCTTGTATATCAATGAATTACACTTCTACAGTATAACTGTTTCAACTGCAGCTGTGCAGGATTAGCCTGCTACCTTAACTGACTGCTGCAGCACTCAGAATTTCCTGTCTAAAGATGAAAAGTAAAATGATTGCTCTGACGTACCAAAGCCCATTCTCACCCCATGCTCCAATTCTTTTTCCTGGTATGTGCTATTATTGTAAACTGAAGTATTTATAAATGTGTGCAAGGATGTCTGCTCAAACCTTACATGGTGCAGTATGGTCTTATGTGCAGAAGTACCTAGGAAATGTACCTCAAGATAGCATGAAATGATCTGATCTTAGACCGTTTTACATGGTGAAACGTCAGTGGCCCTATTGAGAATGTACAAACCTAACTACACCAAGCACTCATTACGGCTGTGGAACCATGGGCAACAAACATCAGACATCGAGGCATATTTCTGGAAGAGCTTAGAGAATAGTTGTCAGGCAGGAGAAATGGTTCTAAAACATAAGAGGGTCACAGAAGATTTAAAAGACTTTTTTTTTCTTTTCATGTTTAAGTAGTATTTCTGGAATAGCTATGTATTTTCAGAGTATTTTAATACATCAGCTTTATATCCAACTGAGTAACTTAACCAGCCATCCTTCATAGCAGAATTACTAGTAGTCCATAAAAGCAAGTGTAACCCTGGGTGCAACACTACCCATGCCCTCACCTGAGTAGTGGGATCCTGAGGTACCTGGCAGCCAGTGGCCCCGCCCAGCTCCCTGGGTAGCTGCTGCAGGGTCACCGAGTCGAGAGCCTCCCCTTACAATCAAACAACCTTGCAGACCATTATAAAACTATTTAGAGGATTTAATTGTTTACAAGGTAACAATCAATACAATAGAACAAATGTTACACCACATGACCTGGTGATGGTGGCTTAAGGGTTAATGCGTCTTGGATGCACTTTAACTGGGGGAAGGTATGCAAATTACCCATAATAAATAAGGAACCAATACATAAATATATTGATACTCCAACTAATAAACCATCAATAACTTATTTACACAGTCTGTAACTCGTACAGTGTGTACTGAGGCCCCTGTGTGCACTGCCCCTGGCAGGGTGTCTCGGGGAGCAGGACTGTCTGTGCCCCTGCACAGGATCTGGGGGTGGTCCCTGGTGCTGGTGTCCCTAGCATGAGCTCCGGGGGTCTTGGTGCAGCAGGCAGTGGCTTGTCCCCTGCAGTTCCTGCAAGAAAGCTTATCCCTGCCCAGACCCCTGCCCTGGCTCAGCAGGAAGCAGTGTCTGGGCTGCGGGTTGTAACAGATTCCCCTGCCCAGCACAGCCTCTCAGCACCCCACAAATGCAGCCCCTTCCCAGTGCATTTCACTCACAGGAGAAAAAACCAGAACAGTCTGCAGCCTCTTCCCCTGGCCCTGCACCCCACTCCCCTGCTGTGCTTACCCCGCCACACAGGGGTTTGCAGGAGGGTCTTCCCAGGCTCAGGGTTTCCTCACAGGCAGCTCCTCTCTTGTCCTGCCCGGCAGGGTTGGGAGGGGAAGGGACGGAGAAGGACACACTGTAGCACTCTTCCCTTCTGCAGGACTCTGCCAGGGGTGGTCAGAGGGACGGCCCTGGGGCGATCCATTCCCTGGTCTTCAGCCTGTCTCTCACCTCCTCCCTCTCTCCATTGTTCTCCCCAGGAAAACTGCTCCCCTTTTTTAACCAAGTCTCTTGGCCAATCCCAGGCCAGGGCTCTTCCCAGGCTTTTGCTAACAACTCTCATTCAAATCCTGCTGGGGTTACATCACCCTTACCACTTCCAAGAGGGCTGCCTCCAACTCAGCTTCACTTGCCCTTAGGGTGAACGATGTCTTTACTGGGACGAACTCTGTCTCTTTCAACTCCGTCCCTTTGCAGGGCAGCCCTTCCTAGTCTTTCAGGTGGATCCATTTTTAATGCTGCTACACAAGATCCTCCTGTTTTTTGGGAAGTGATTTTTTTTTTTTAATTAGCAGTTTTTTCCCCCCTGGCAGTTTGTGTTGCATTCTTTAAGGCATCTCTACCACAGAATAAAAAGACATGGCGGTTATTGTTAATTGTACACACATGATAGATAAATAAATAAATGTTGGGAAATGTGTGCATCTCTAGCTTGCCAGAGAGTATAGTCTCTCTAGACCATTAAATGTAAAGGGAAAGGAAAGTGAAATGTCTTTTACTTGTAATATTTTCAAACTTGGTTGAATAGCAAAGTGCCACATGGGAAAGTACAGGGAAACTCAGAGTTTGTTTGAATATTTATCAGTCACGGCAGAGTTGGGGGGTGCATGGTACTAGGTAAGGAGACAGTGTCTTAGGATTCAGAGCATGCACGAAACCGTCTTCCAACCTTATCTTCAACACTGACCACACAGCTTAATTAAAGAAGCCAAGGGAGTAAACAGGAACAAGTAAATAAATGTTTCTCTGACCATGGCAAAGCTGTTGTTGTTTCCATTGGGAAGATGAAGCTTTACTTTGTGGGAAAGGCAGAGAGGTATAGGAGGATAGTGTTGTCAAAGCTGCATTTTGAAATATGTCATCCAGCAAAGAGGTGAGAGTTCTCAGCAGTGTGAGTTATTGCTGCCGAGCATTAGTAAGATAGTTTAAGAAAAGAAAAACCTACAAAAGCTCTCCAGCTTTCCTGGAAGCACTAAGGGCCTGATTCTGATCTTGTTGCCACTGGTTCTGCATCGCTGAAACTCCATTTTATTTAGTCACGTTAAAGCACCCAGACTAGAATTTGTCTCTAAGACTTCATGCTGCCGAAGCCTTGATGTTACAGAATATTTCCTTTGTGATATGCAGCTCACCTGGATGCATCCTACACAAGAATATTTGATAGGGTGCAGTTACAGAGGTCTAATGCAGGTAACAGTGGAGCCTACGTGGGGGTTAATAAAGTTAAGCATTAATTATATTGTCTTCATGGAATGATAAAACGCTTTAATTTCTCAGTTTAGCCTTTACCTTATAAATATGGGGAATGAAATGTAGCTATGGAACAGTTATGTGGACTATTATACCTATAGTATCAGTATACATTATCCGATACCTGATGGGGTCAGTGGAGACCTTCATAAACTCTCTTCTAGACAAATACTTTTGAACCCTTTAACAGTTTTGTTAGACATAGAGGTGCTTTGACAATTAACTTTGTAACTTCTTTTTCAATGCATTTGCTAGTACACCCTGTCTCTTTAGCAAGCATTGTTTAATACTGTATGCTGCATGCTTGGTAATATGAGAGGACTCTGTGCTTGTAACAGCTAAACTCGCTCTTTACTTAGAGGATTATTTACAAGAGGTGCTAGAAGTGCAGCTACCTGTCACACCATGTACATACAGACCGACTTATCGGTGCCAGGGTTCCTTTTACAACCCACATTCCTCACTTTGTGTGCCATGCAGGTTGCTGCTGCATTACACTTATTAAACCTTAACGATAAAAATTTACTGGTATGACTGACATAGTAAAATGTTGCAGTGGTTTACTTAGGTAGGTAAAAAAGGATCTGTGCCAGATAATAATGTTATAGTCCCACCTCAGATCAAATTACTAAGGTTGTTCAAGGCTTCTAGGATCCTGTCTTCAGATCCTTACAGCTTTGTCAAAGTTTGACTGTTTGGGTTAAAATTTCCTGTCCCTGGGTTTCTGCTTTAGCTTTTCTCTTCCCTCTTCTTTACCCCCAACCAAAATGCTTCAGATATGTGATCTTTTTTCTTCTGAGTGCTTGGCTTGGCTGATTTATCAACTTTAGAGTTTTACAACTTTAAGGATATGATTTTAACATAGATTTTAATTCTGTGTACCATACTAATGTAATGGTGTTTTACATATACAGCATTACTTAAATAGAAGATGACCCTGAATTTAAGATGCTCCCTTGCCCTCCAATAATTAGACTCTATATATGGTGAATATATAAATTTATTATAATTTTCCAGGTATAACATCTAATTATTGGAGATCTGCCTTGACTTTGCCCCCTCCCACTGCTACATGAGGGTAAATAAATTTGGGAGGGGAGGTGTGGGGTCAGGTAGCCCTTTGCTCTCTGCTTCCTCTCAACTTTTTCTCCTGGCAGCCCCTTCCCTCTCTCCTTACTGTCTGTCAGCCTCTGCTCCCTCTGAGCACAAGGAAGTGAGGAGCAAATTTGAAAACAATAATCTTAAAATTTAAATATGGCTTTAGCAATTTGCATATAGTATCCATACACTTAATTCATTCAGAATTGATGCATATTACCTTTTTTTTTAAAACCACTGCTAGTTTTAGCACAGGTATTCCTTAAACACACTTTTGAGCACCACTTTGACACCTACTTGTATCTAATATAAAATATGCATGATAATAGTCCAAAGCCAAAAGGCTCATGATTTACCACATGGTTCACTTGACTAAGCCCCACCAGAATACCTGTTTGCCTGCTGCATATGTGGGGTCACCGCCCTCCATGATGACTCCATGGCTCAACATGTTTGTGTACTCACGATACCCCCTACAAACGATCCACGTGCTAATTAGCCCCATTCAAGACTGGAACTGGGTGTTCTTGGCCAGTCCTGGCATGCTCCAAAACTTTCTATGCAGATGAGGTGCAGAGCAACCTGGTCTGGCTTCATTTTGTGGAGTACGCGGCTGCACTAACCATATGTGCCAGACTGAGCGAGGTGGTGACGGAGACAGTAATGATGTGGCTCACTGTGATTTGAAAAATAGTTCGCAGTGAGGGAGATTGCACTTAATGGGCACTAGCATATGCCTTATTCAGGTAGGTTGCACCATCCTATCCTTGGGGTAGGTGAGAAGAAGAGACGGGGAAGGGCAGGGCATATGTGCTTGATTGAGCCCACAGAGAAAACCGATGGGAGGGGCAGAGAGTTTAAGGTAGTTACTGAGGTAGTAGTTTGTCATGGGGTCCTGTATAGAGAAAAAGTGCTCGGTGAGGGTCTTTTGTGGGAAGTTGATTGTATGTTGTTTACAGGTTTAATATATGTAATTGTATGTTTGGGGGTATGTAGGTTTTTTTTGTGATAAAGTTTTGGTAAAACAGGGATGCTCAATATGTGAAGCTTTAAGTGTAGGGTGAAAAGTGTGTTTCTAATACCAATTTTAAAGAATAAAAAAAAAATTTTTTATAGGCATGCTCAGTGTTGGCTACAATTAATCAGACTTTTGTAGAAGTCAGTAGGAGTGCCTGAGTGTAACATAAAGCAAAACTTATCTACGACCATATTAACTGAAAATCAACACATTGTCAGGAGGGATTTTTTTTGATATCAAATGTCAGAGTCCTGGCACATTATAATTTTTTTAACAGTATTTTTCTGAAAAACTGAAAGGAAGGTAGCTGCTGATATTTTTCTTTGTACAATTTAAAATATTCTGCAGAAATCTAGTACAGCAAAAGAAAACCCATTTTAAGAATTTTATTGTGTTAACATTCAAGTCAATGGAAGGTTTCTACTGATTTCAGCAGGAACTTAAACGAGTGCTAACCTTAGTATGAAATGAATCCATTATTATAGCTATCAAGAGAATTATTCTTTTTTTCCCTTTACCCTTTACTGTGGAGCAACATAAGTGCTCTTTCAAGCTTGAAATGTTAATTTTTGTTCCATGTTTTGCAGTAGTGGTGATTTTGTTGCTTACATAAAGTTGTAATTACAAGGAGATTGAATATATCCTACATTCCGAAAAAATTGTAGTACCATATTTAAATGGCATTTAACATTACACAAAAAGATTATTTTGTATAAATGTATTTCAAATTAAACTGTCACCTCAGTAGAAATGTATTGTTTAATTAGGGAACATGCATAAAAATAAGATATCTGTGAGACACTAACAAACTTAGTAAATATAGTGAGTGTTTTCCTTTTGAAAATGTGAATGAATTCTAATCAAATTACTTTCAGCAAATTGACAGATATCTAACAATCTTTCTTATGAAGGCTTTAGAAATTTCATCTGGAGTGACTATTATTTAGTTAGTAGTCTTAAAATGGAAATTACTAATAGCTATGGGACACAATTTAACTAGTGGGAAGACAGCAACCTTAATGTCAGCATCTTCTCACAAGTGAACAACACAAGTGTTGAGGTGATGATCATCCAAAATCAACTTTTCCGGGGCAACCACATTATCCAGATGTCTGACTCCATACTCCCAAAGCAAATGTTATTCGCCCAGATCAGTCAAGGTACATGCGTAAGAGGAGGGCAGAGAAAGTGACTCAAGAAGATCCTCAAGGCCAAACTGAAAAAAACGCAACGTTGATAACAACTCATGGAAAACTGTCTCCCAGGACTGCCTCAAATAGAGGAAAAATGTGCTACAAGGATCTCAGCATTTTGAAACCTTAATGACAACAACAGGAGATGGAAAAATGGAAACGGTAGAAACGTGTCATAGACCCAGAACTAAGAACCCAGAACTACCTGCCTTGCAAGGAAACATGTTCGAGCTGAAACAGTCTCTCAATCCCAGATAGGCCTTGTCAGTCATCTTCAGACCCACGGATTAGACAGTCATGGAAGACAATAATCCTTGACTGCAAGGGATTGCTGATGATGGTACATGTGAATGCAATATTAGCAAAGAATACTATATATTTGTAAATTAGAATACTTTCTTTAACTGTTTAACCATTAATCCATTAATTAGTTACAGTGTAATGGGATGGATTCTGACTTCCTTTACATTCATTTAATTTGGGACTAGCTCCCAATTCAGGGTAGCAGAAGTAGATTAGAGGATCACTGAGAGAGAAGAATTTAACTCATTGCCATCAAGATGCAGAAGACATTAAGGACTCAGTTTGCTAGCATCAAACCCCATGCTTAAACTCCCATGATTGGGCTCTAAGGCCACAAATAGACAAACCATTTAAAGTGGTTTAGAAAAAATTATCAGGCAGACCGTGCAAACTCTAAACAGGGGTATCATCATCATTTAGTGGTGACTTACCCCTGTAAGAATCAGGGTTAAAATGCTATTGGAGTAAGTTATACTAGTTTAGGTTTGGTCTTTCTATGTCTGTCTCGGAGTAGCTGTTTGCTGGTGGCAAATAGACTATTATCTGCTCTGCTGCTGCCTAAGAGTTGTCTACCCTAGGAACTACTCTGTAATAGCTGTAAGTCTGTTCTTTCTTGATCTTGGTATGTGTAAGTCTATCCATTCCCCAAATCTGAAATGCTACTCTGATGTAGGCATTGCTGTTGACAATTTAAGGATGGAACACAGCTTTACTAGGCCCCTAGTTTACATTTAATTTAATAGTGCGAGGGGATCTGATCTCTGATCCAAACAATCCACCTCCTGCCATGACTCACATGCATGGCAGGAAGCACAATTTGGGAATTGGGAATTGGATCCCAATAGTGCCATTACAACTTGCCAATGCAGGGGGAACCCAGGCTGCCCACATGTTAAGCCAAGAGTCAGCTAGCTGATTGTCAACTCCATTGGACAGTTCTAGGTCCTGTTTGAGACCCAGGGTCATCTGGCAACTGGAGCTGACAATCAGCTGATAGTCAAAACCCCATGCTGGGCAGCACTAGCTTCCCCTGCCGAGGACTTTAAAACCTGTACCAAGAACCCTGGCTAGTTCTATATGGCATGGGGTTTTGACAGTCAGCTTGCTCATTGTCTGGCCTGGACAGCCTCAGGTCTTGAATCCAGGTCTGTCTAGGACTGAAAATTATTTGATTGTCCTCAATGTCATGATCAATTTCTTAGACTACAATTTCAGCTAAATGCCCAATGATCGTTAAAGATCCCAGCTGGATCAAGTTTGTTAGCTGACTGTGATGGCACTAAGCAATTATTAAAATGAAATTCCCAATGCATTGAAGATGTTTTTGAGGCAAATGGGAGGCTGGCTTTTGTTATCAGCTCAGTTAGGTGACCTTGGATTTCAGAAAAAAAATTAGAAAATTTCACTTCCTGCTATGGAATAGAGTGTAGGGGAGATGATGAGGACAAGACAACTTCATTAATGGTTACTTGATGAGGTTTCCTGTTGCACATTCTCTCCAGTTGAAAGAGTGCAGGGCCTGCTGTCCTTATAGGGAAAGTGTGAGCCATTCACAGTGCGCAAAGTACACTTGGTTGTGCAAATGCCCACAATATATAGGCACTTCAGAAATGTAGAAGAAGGCAGGGTCTCCACCCCCCACTGCTTGTGAATTCTACCTTAGAATATTTGGAATATTCAACTCACATGTAGCACTTCATGTTTTCAGAAGCCAGGACACAAATTAGCATTAGGTCTATATAGCTCAGGCAGTATTTGCTAATGTTTACTTTTGTAGAGCTCAAGTTGTCTATGTTTGTGACCTGGTCCCCTGCAGTGAGCAGAAAATCCTGCTTCCTCCCTGCCCCAGTAGAGAGCTCAAGCTGTCTATGCCTACCTTCACTCTGCAGCAAGGGACTATGTTGGCACAAGAGAGCAGCAGGGAGAGCTGCAGAGGGGACAGGGAGTTTGTAGCGGCACATACTAAATCCCTGTGCTGCCTCAAGCCGAGTCAGATCTTTCTGGACGAGACCCATCCTCTTCACAACAGGCTCAATCTGGTTTGTGGGTTATAGGTTTCTGTCCTACACTGTAGACACTTCTGAGTGCAGTTTGGTGTACTGGCTCAAAAGACTTGACAAGTGGGGAAAAAGCATCAATCTGAGTGGCTCTAGGTCTTGTAAGCTTAAGCCTTTTTCCAGGATAGATGGATAAAGAGTTGACATTATCTACACTGGACCAGTTTTGCACTTCACCTATACTGTTACGTAATTAAAATGGTACAATTTCCCTACTACTTTTGTGGACACAATTACTAGTATAAATGAATATCAGCATAACTGATACAGTACACTAGGGCTTAAACAAGTTGCAAACAATTTTGTTAAACAAAACAAACAAAAAAGCAAATTACACTCAATAGAAATAATAGATCAGCAAAAGTTTTTATACTAGATCACACCTCAGCGTTGTATATTGCTTCTTAGAATCATAGTGTCTGAATGCCTCCTGTGTAAAATTCCCTACTAGACTTAATGGAAACTTCAGTTCATATATCATTTTAGGGGTATAAGCTCTGTAGGGTAGAGGTTGTTTAACATTTTATGAACCTCTTGTTTGTTTGTTTGTTTGTTGGTGTGTCTTCACTAGGAGAAGGAGTGGAGTTAATAGAATGAATATTATTGTTAAAATGGAAAAAACCTTTTGTGAAGTAGAACATTTTATCATGATTCCGAATAACGGCCTGACTATGGATTCACCTGATCCTTTGATTATTCTAGTGATGGTTCACCTTGTCTGGGGTGCTTTGTTCCCAGCTCTCTAATATGTTTTTTTCTGGCCATTACGATCTGTATTGTCCCAGTGGCTAACCACAGAGTTTCATTGACTAAAATGTGGTCTTTGCAATTGGGGCTTAATCCCTTATGTACTTTGAAAATTAAGAGAAAGGGGATAGTTTAAAACAATGGGTTGGAAACAAGGAGAGTAGAAGCCAGTGGAAGTAATTGAACACAGGCCTGGTAGGGTTATAGTGATTTAAGCAATTAAGGAAGCAGGCAACTTGAAATGGATTGGACTCGCAAGAAATGTTAACTCTCCTCTAGGATCCTACTTGGGCCTCTTTTAGAAGGATGATAAATTAATATGTGCCATTTCAGACTGTTCTGGGAAGTCATCCTTTTTGCATTCCTTTACTGGTTGAAAGAATACCAGTTCAGCTTTTTCTCCTCCTCTGCACACTGCAGAGGCCGATACTGAGTTTGTATAATAATAGTTTCATAGTTGGTAGGGTCGGAAGGGACCTAAGCAGATCATCAAGTCCGATCCCCTGCCATGGGCAGTATAGAATGCTGGGGTCAAATGACCCAAGCTAGTTGTCCATCTAGCCTTCTTTTGAAGATCCCGAGGGTAGGGGTGAGCACCGCTTCCCTTGGAAGTTGGTTCCAGCTCCTAGCTACCCTGACTGTGAAGTAGTGCCTCCTGATGTCTTGCCTGAACCTATTCTCAGTCAGCTTATGGCCCTTATTCCTTGTAACTCCTGGTAGTGCTCGGGGGAACAGGGACTCTCCCATAGCCTGCTGTTCCCCCTTGGCAAGTTTGTAGGTGGCCACCAGATCTCCTCTCAGCCTTCTCTCAGGGATGCTGAACAGGTTCAGGTCCCATAGTCTCTCCTCATAGGGCCTGCCCTGCTGCCCCCTATCATGTGAGTGGCCCTTCTCTGGACCTTCTCAGTGCTGTCCACATCCCTCCTGAAGTGTGGTGCCCAGAACTGGACGCAGTACTCCAACTGCAGCCTGACCAAGGGTGCAGAGAGGGGGAGGATCACCTCCTTGGGCCTGCTCGTGATGCATCTATGGGTGCATGAAAAGGTGTGGTTAGCCTTCCTGACTGTATCCCACATTGGCAGCCCATGTTCATCTTGGACTCAATAGTGACGCCAAGATCCTTTTCTGCCTCTGTGCTGACAAGAAGGGCGTTCCTCAGCCTGTAGGTCTGCTGCTGGTTTTTCCTCCCCAGGTGCAATACCATGCACTTATTTGTATTGAAACCCATCCTATTCTCATCTGCCCACCTCTGTAACTTGTCCAGATCTAGTTGTAGCCTGTCCCTCTCTTCTAGCTTGCTCACTTCTCCCCACATCTTAATGTTATCTATGAACTTGAACAAGGTGCTTTCCACCCCCTCGTCCAAGTTGCTGATGAAGATATTGAACAGTGGGGGCCCAAGGATGGAGCCCTGAGGAACCCCACTGCCCACATCCCTCCAGGTCAAAAATGACCCATCCATCACCACTCTCTGCGTGTGGCCCTCCAGCCAGTTTGCAACCCATCTGACTGTAGGCGTTGACACCACAGTTGCCTAATTTTTTAATGAGGATGGGGTGAAAGACAGTGTGGAAGGCCTTCCTAAAGTCCAGAAAGTCTACGTCCACCATGTCGCCTGCATCCAGGGCTTTTGTGACCTGGTCGTAGAAGGTAACCAGGTTTGTCTGACAGGACCTGCCTCTAATGAACCCATGTTGATTGCCTGTAAGCATAATCTCCCCTGC
>JAGPOW010001543.1:3160911-3325042 GCA_030014935.1 Caiman crocodilus | reverse complement strand
GTAGAAGGTAACCAGGTTTGTCTGACAGGACCTGCCTCTAATGAACCCATGTTGATTGCCTGTAAGCATAATCTCCCCTGCTGGTCTCTTGCAGATGTGCTCCTGGATAATTTTTTCAACAAGCTTCCCCAGGACCGAGGTAAGACTAATGGGCCTATAGTTTCCTGGGTCCTCCTTCCTCCATTTTTTGAAAATTGGGACCACTTTGGCCCTTTTCCAGCCCTCTTCCACCTCGCCAGAGCACCACAAGTACTCGTAAAGCTGTGCCAGGGGTTCCGCAATGACCTCTGCCAGTTCCCTAAGCACTCTGTGGTGGTGATTGTCAAGACCTACTGATTGGTAGGTCTTGACAATCATCTTGACATGTTCACATGTCTAGTCCATCTAGAGGTTCCATAACTAGGTCCTCACTGACCCTGGGCCTGGCTGCGCCTCCTCTGGATCCGTCTGGATTCCCAGTGGGGGGGATGTCCCTGTCCCTGCTCAGAAAAATGGAAGAAAAGAAACTGTTAAAGAGATTAGCTTTGTCGCCTGGTGATACCACCAGACTACCAAGCATGTCGTGCAGAGGCCCCACATTACTTGGTACCTTCTTTTTATCTCCTAGGTATTTAAGAAACTACTTCTTGTTATCTTTGATCCGGGTTGCTAGTCCTGATTCCATCTTTGCCTTAGCCTTTCTAATAGCCGCCCTGCAATCTCAAGCAATGGAGGTATGCTCCTTCTTGGTAAGGGTCTCTCCCTTCCATTGGGTATGTACCTCCTTTTTGGCTTTGAGACATTCCTGGATGCTTTTGGTCAGCTATGGGGCCTTTTGAGTGCTCTTGCCCCCTTTTATCCGTGTGGGGATTGTCACCCTTTGGGCTTGGAGGATCATCTCTTTAAGGAACGACCACTCCTCTTGGACTCCCAACTCCTCTCTCCTCCGGGACCTCACTGCCTCCTTGACTAGTCTCCGTATCTCATTGAAATCCGCCCTCCTGAAGTCCAGGGCTGCTGCCTTGCTGCAGGCCTATGACACCCTGCGCTGGATGGTGAATTTCAGTAGGCGATGATCACTATTGCCCAGGTGTTTGAGCACCCACAGTCCCCTCACCACGTTGTTGCCTTTGGCCAGGACCAGGTCCAACATGACTTTTCCCCTGGTGGGACTGTGCTTGTCCTTTCAAATATATAGCTACAACCTTGCTAGGTAGCACTGCATCTGGCCTTTTTCTCCCTGCAATGTGTTTATAACAGCTGATTGGTACCATAGTCACATTCTGGGAATTAACTTGGCCATGTTGTAGCTGAAAGTGAATTTCATGTTTCAGTGAAATCCATTCATCCATTTTTCTTATTTTGGGGTGGAGGTGTGGGGGTGGATTGTAACCTTGCCTTTATGAAAGGAGCTGTAGTAGAAGACGTTGAAAATTGTGAGCCATATTCTCAAATGGTGTAAATCAGCTCTGTTGGTCTTACTGAAGCTATACTGATTTATATAATTTGAGATTCTGGCCCTTCAACTTGAAACCTGCCGCTGCTGTCTTGTTTGTGGAGGGGAAAAAAGTAAAATGAAACTTGGAAGTAATTAAAAATAGTGTTAGAGCTAGCTCAGTGGTCAACTGCTCAGACCTTTAATACCCTTTATAAAAATGTTTTATTTTAACTACCTTTCCTCTTAGTCTAGTTCAGTGGCTCCCAACCTTTTTGTGCTGTGAACCTAAATCTGGTTCATGACCCCCACCCCTGCCTTACTCATGCCCAGCAACGTCAGCAGAGCCTGGGCCAGGATCGTGGGGGACAGTGGCGGTGAAAATCGCATGGACCATGAGCCAGGAAAGCCCCACAGGCAGGAGGAGTGGAGTGAGGGGTGGCTTCCTTGAGACCCTGATTTGGGTTGAAACCTGAGGTTGGGAGCCACTGCTCTAGTTAGAGCCAGCCTGAAAAGCATTTAAGTTAGATGCTTATAATGCAGGGGTGACCAATTTCCTAATCCTTTTAGCCACAAACCAAAATCTTGACAGGGCTGCAGGATACAAAACTTTCAAGATGTGCCTATACCATTGACTGGGGTATGTTCAATTTCCCCAGTTTAAATAATGAGGATTGTTGTTAAATGATTTTTCAGCTTCATTGGAGTGTCATAGCTGTGATGAATCAGAGAATATGCAAGAAGCTCGCATTTTGGGGCAATTTATTTTATTTTCCCCACTGTGTACCTAGAAGAGAGATTTTACAAGCTTTATGTCCTGAAGAAGGGCAGTTTGTGCATGAAAGCTTGTCTAATCTCTGTCCCAGCTATACAGAATTAGTGAAGGAAAAGATATCACCAAACCCCCTCCCCACAAAAAACCTCTGAAAACCTTGTTTGCTTATTTCAGTAGGTGCATTTATACTGCCCAAAAGTTGCTCTGTGCCCAAGATCCGGTTTGGACACATCGATTATAATGGAACCCGCACTGAGTTACTTAATATGGTAATACCTTTGTAACATCACTTCATGTTTTTCTTGCCTTACTTGACAATAAAATAGAAACTCCTTCCTGACAAAATTTGCATGAAGGAAAATTACCTTAATTAAAATGCATATATACCATTAAAATCAAAATGACATTCTGTAACGTTAGACAGGTAAAACTGACAAAAGTTGAAGCAATTGTGGGTCAGAATTTTAGCAGTTGCCAATAGTCTAAAAATTGTAAGCATTCATTCAAAATGGATATATGGGTTTGACCATGCTCCACTTCAGGGAGCAAATCTAGGGGATAAAAACTCAGGCTCCCTGGCTCCTGTACTCACACTGGAGCCACCTGAAAATCCCATGGAACTGCCTAGAAATTAAGGGGATTATTCATCCTAATCACTGAAGCAGTGTGTTACCACAGTTGCTCTTTTGCCCTGTTAGAGAGAAATGTGCATCCTTGGCATGAGATACAAATGCTTGTGTCTTGGTGACTGACAAAATGTCACTTAATTTAATTTTTCATTTATATGAAGTGTGGTTCATATTGTTCACTGATTTAAACTAGCCCCGTCCACAGGAGCTATCATCATCCACAGGGATAATAACATCCAGACACTTAGCATGGTTCATGCTGCTCTAATTTGCAGCTCCATTTAATCTGGGATAGTGCCTAGATCAACTAGGAACTGGCTCCTACAGTGGTTGAGACTTGTGGGTGAGATGATAAATAATTTATGAAACTGATTAAATGAAAGTGACATGTGGGCCATACATGGAAGCCAAGCACATGCTTATGTGTTGATTCCCTTTTTTGCCTACTCTGGGATAGGTTATTTTAATGTTTTCAGCAGGAATTTACTTATTAAGGAACAGAAGACATTCCATAATTCCCAGAAACGGGCATTGTCTGTTACCTGATTAAGGGCTATGTTCATAAATTTCTCACTCTAAGAAAATCATCTCCATATATTTTCACATACAGGCTCTGCATAGAAGTGCCCTAACTTCACATCAGGTCCATTCCCACTTTAGAATGAGTAGAACCACAGTTCTGGATCTGAGCACTCACAGGTCAATCCTAATGCACATTTTTGCAGATTAGGCCCATCTGTAATTAATTTTTGGAAGCTGTGAATTGCAATTTTGTCTTGATGCTCTATTCTGGGTAGTGAATTAATTCAACCATATATAATTATAAAGACTTCTTGATTCAGTCCTAGTTTGACTTCATGAACCAAATTTTCAGATCCCCTCAAAAACACTTAAGGCCAAGAATAAGATGCATTCCATCTTGTCAATTTTACCTCATAAGCAAGTGGACTATTTTCTCTTTCTACTTCCAAATTCTTCAATTTTCTTCAAAGAAAGCTCAACATGTAGCATAACCAGTCTGCAGAAAGTAGCTGTTGCTGCTTTTCTGCTTTGTGCAGCTCTTCTGACCGTGGGGCTCCGATTCAAAGATTGTGCCTGAAATGGGCTCTGATTCGCATTCTTTCAGTGCACTGGTACAATTCCTCTGATTTGAGTTTGATGAATTCTTTAATCTCACTAAGCTCATGTTTTCAGGATTTTGATGCCAACAAATTATGTAGCAACTTTTATGTGCCCTACTTTACCCATTCAAAATGATACTTGTCTATCCTGTGGCTTGTCTTAACCATCTCATCTTATTCATAATGACTTAATTGGTAGATGGATTTATGTGCCAAGTACCTTCCTGGGACTGTGACAAATAGATTCAATGTTGCTAAAATCTGATGAGCAGTTTGTTCCCTTGTTATCCAGCAGCATGTGATCAAATCTGATGAGACTCCTTTGGGAGAGAGCATGATTTCTATTAATTATTCTAAAGCTAGGTTTCAGAAGTAGGTAGCTCAATAGATTGAGTAACACTACATTTCCCATCTTGCTTTTCTTGAGGATTTAATTAGTTGTAAATACTGCAAGTTTCACACAGAATTCTCAGGTTAAGTACAAACAGTCAGAAAGCCTGAGGCTGAATCAATTCAATCTTCACAGGTTAGTCTAAGCTGCATAGATTGAACCAACAAGCAAGTGAACAGATTTTGGAAAAGCAGCCACATGCCTGCAGTGGCCTAGGCTGGATACCAAAGGGTGCTAGAGTACATGTCCCTGGTGGCCTGGAGCAACAGCTTGAGCCAAGGCTAACCTGATCACCCTGTGGGGAGGAGTGTTTTTGGGAGAGGTGCAAAGCACCCTGGGATGTTGGGGGACTGAGAGCTAACTTGAATCTAGAGGGGATCTGGGACAAAAGTTCAGTAAACCGATTTTTAGTTCAGTAATACCTAAATCAGTTAAGTCTGATACTACATCCATTCAAGCTTATCTTAACCACTTTCAAAACAGCTGAAACTGCTTTAACATGCACTGAACTTATGTTGTTACAGATTTGAACTGGTTTCTGATTGCTTATACCACTGGTTTTTGCTTAATGTCTGTCCCTTAGCCTGAGTGTTCTTTGTCCATAGCTGATCTTAAGTGTACAAATAGGGATGTTCTTCTTGGGGGGGGCGGGGGTGTAATATATCCTAAATCCCAATTTGGATGTGTCCGTTCCCCATCTGTATAAAGGGGATGTGAGTAACTCCATAATTTTTCCTAACCCTTTATTTTTTCTAACTATTTGGTATATTTGATCTTCAGGACTGAACCATCTCCAAATGCGTGTCTGTACAGAATGTAGCATAAAAGGGCCCAAATCATGACTGAGGTTTCTAAGTGCAACCATAATACAAACAACATTAAATGGAGTAGAGCTGACAGGTGTGTGTATGTGAGGGTAATACACACGCGCACATACACACATCTTTCTGCTGGACAGAAAAATAAACCTTGCGTCTATGTAGTTGTCTTCTATACGAGCTGCTAGTAGAACTGTTTCTTTAAGATCCAGATCCAATTTTGGGACCCAAAGGTCTTGAGTTTTATACCCCAGACATATACCTCAGGCTTTCTTTGTTCAGTCAGTGACAGCATTAATCTGCCAATTACATTGTTTTTATTTAAATGTTCAATAACACAGCAATGAACACTTGCTCTTTGCTATAACCTGAATCTCACTTTCTCAGTCTGCGGCCTTGGCTTCCAAGGTTGAGTGAAACCCAGTTGATCTCTACAGCTACACCTCACAATATGCGGAGCAACAGATGTTCCATGCAGAGTATTTTTGGGCGCCTATACGTGTGTTCGGGGGAGGGGAGCATTTTAATTAGAGCGGTTCCCATACAGCCACTCTAATTACAATGCTGCATAGTCATGTGTATTGAGCCCCTGCGTGTTTAAACTTGGCTGCAGGATGCCGTAAGTAAAGTTCATTCGACAAGCTTAAGTTAAAGTGCCTGAGTGGCCATTTTTAATTCTGCAGGGGCTTATGCATGCGACGCTGAGGCAACGCTACAGCGTTCTGATTAGAATGTGGAGTAGACTTGATTAATCGAGTCTGCTTCAGCTCGTTCTAATTGGAACACGTTGGAGCACACACATAGGCACCTGTGATATCTACTTTTTTGTCAAGGTCTTTGTTGCTTGTATAGATGCACATACACACATGCATAATACACTTTCCCTGACCAGCAGTATCCCTTGGAGAAACCTAAATACTAATTTGCATCTGTATCAATTGTTTCCCTTTTCCATTCAGACAAATTATTGAATCTTGTAATCGATTATTTCATGCCTTGTGCCTGTATAGTTCTCTGAAATGTATTCCTTAGTGTATGTTCAGTCTCTCTTCATTCCCTACCATGTCACTGACTGGCTGCCTCCCAGATCATGAATAAAAATACAGTTATCATTTTTGTATAAATATGACAAAGGCATCAGATTTGAGAGCAGAGGTATTGGAAAAAAGTAACCCACATCAATAGCTACTGAAAGTCATAAGCAAGTTAACGATGGAGCCTGAACTACCTACCACTCAGGACTGTGACTTCTTTCTTCTCCCTACTATGCAAAGGCTGGCCAGTCACACATGGTGGGGGGAACAGTCATCATCATCATCTAAAGGAGTGCCTGGAGGGTTTCTGTCTCTTGAGGCAGAATGCATCCAGAAGTTCTTTTTGGATTATGGCCCTGTGCAACTCCCCCAGTGTAGGCCATCCTGGTAATTACACCATCTGTCTCCTAGCTGTTTTTCAGCTCTTTCTATTATTCATAAGGACAGAGGATTCCAGTGCTTGCAAAGGACTGAGAAAAGGGTTTAGGATTAGTGAGATCTGGCTAGATGGCTTGTTTAAATTTTATAGAAAGTGCTCAGAGTCATTTGCATGGGCACATTACTAATTATAACCAGCAAAATAATATCTAATAGAGCAGGCCCATGCTCCAGTATAGGTGACTGTACCAACTCTTTACTGGGAAGAAAGGAAATTAAGACGTAGTTAGCATACTCTACCAGCTGTTGTGGTGTGTAATGAGCATGTGCCTGTTATATGCATCTCCTTGATCATGTTGCTTGTACAATTAATTGTATTTATTGCACTTCATCTGTTTTTGCCTTTGTCTATAAACTGTGTGGGGTAAGCCTCGTTCCTTCCTTAGGCTTGGAAGGCATCTGGGATTTTACTAATAAAAACCATACAGATAATTAAAAATCACATGGTTTGTTTAAATATTGTATTCATTGCCTATTGCATATTATGCTGTCCTTACTCAGGATAAGTAACATTTGTTGCATATTTTTATACTCCTGCTCCTTTCCATAATCTGGATCAGTGCCTAATACCACTTTTGAAAATGAGACTGGCTCCCGTATCAGATAGGAATTGCAGGCTAGAGCTGAGCAGTGCCTAAATACCACTTAAACCTGTGGTGTTGAGCCTTGAGCTGTATCTTATTCCCTTGCTCAGTGATTTCAGTGGGATTGCACTCTGCAGTAGTGGATTCTTTTCTTCAATTGACAAGCTCAAATAGTCTTCAGAAGACCTCATTACTATCCCTTCACTAATGTTTCCAGCAAGTAGACATTAACTTAAAATGTTTAAATTATTATTTTATAGTATAAACTGAGTTACTGATATGCTAGAAATTAAAAATATGTGTTGGTTTGCTTTTTTCTTTCGGTTAATTGGAAATTAAAATTAATTAGCAAAGGCAATAATGCTACAATTTAACTATATTTTGAATGTTTCAATAATGCAAAGTTGTTTCACGAAAGAAAAAATTGAACTAACGTGTGACATTGCTTTTACTTGTATAATATTATGTGATAACTCCAATAGTTACCAAACAGTTACTACCTGCTGCTATGATAGCTAATCAGTTAGTTTTCTTTGTTTGAAATGCTGAGCTGTGCTACCTGAGGACTACAGGCAGACAAGCAGTGCAAATATGTTCTCTTGGCCATTTAAGCCACTATTTTAATGAATTCAGTCTGGTCACATTTGTTCCTTTTTTTTCCATTTATTTTCTTTGATTGTGTAATGGAATTTTACAGGCATGAATACTGCTGAGAACAAATGTTAGTTACGATCCTTTTCATTATTTTGCATAAAAAGATACTATTGAGAGATTCACAGGCTAGTAGGGGCTTATACCACTTCCCCAGGAGGAATACGTGCATGAGTGATTAGTAAACTTTCTGGCATCCTTAGCATATGTTGTGGCTTCTCTGGCAAGTAATAAAGTACTCACCTGTATGGTGTAGAGCAGAGGTTCCCAACCCCCAGGTCGCGAAGGGTTGGCTGTTGGATCAGAAGTCCAGAAGTGACCAGCATACTGTGGCGCAGTATAAAAAAGTCTGAGTATAAAAAAGGGTTGGCTGCTGCGCCTCAGTATGCCGTTCAGTTCTGGTCTGCGGTTTGCCAGTTTGCAATCTAAAAGAGTTGGGAGTCCCTGGTGTAGTGAGCTACTCTGAGACCTCTTGATTTGCAACTGCACAATGGCACCTGTGCAGATAAGGCTGTCAGCTCTACTCCACTTAATTTTTGTATTATGGTTGCACTTAGAAGCCTCAGTCATGTTTTGGGCCCTTTTATGCTACATTCTGTACAGACACGCATTTGGAGATGGTTCAGTCCTGAAGATCTTATAGACCAAATAGTTAGAAAAGATGAAGGGTTAGGAGAAACTATGGAGTTACTCACATCCCCTTTATACAGATAGGGAACTGACACATGCAAATTGGGGTTTAGGAAGTCCCACAGGAATTCTAAGGGAGAACAGGAACTGAAGCTGAATATCTGAAGTCCTAGTCCAGTTTCTTTGAGTATCAAGGTCAGCCTGGCCCTCAAGCCCTCCATTTTGGCTAAAACAGGGACGATTAGACTGGCAACTTCCAGAATGAACAGTTTGAGCCTTTACAGAGGTGGGCTTTCTAATAGACTACTGTAACAGACCCATATACTGTGGGTTAGGTAGCGAGAGGGGTATGCATAATAGTGGGTTATGTGCATTCTGGTACCAAATTTTGAAAAAGTGTCTACTATCTAGCAGAGGTCAATGTCGAACTTTCTTATTTATATGAATTGTGTTCAGGGTGCAGCAAAGATTATTCCTTCTGCTTTTATTCAGTGTGCCAGCTTGCGTTGTGATTGTTAACTGAAAATCCTGGAAACCTCAGAGGATTCTCAAGAGAAATGTCACTCTCATTTATATTATGCCAAATGTCAAGATCCACGTGGCGTAAGTGATAAAAGAACTTTACCTTATTGTAAATTAAACATATGCTGCATGTTGAGGTATTTGTCATATAATCACATTTAATGAAGGCCAAGTACTGCTTTGGCCATTTGAACAACTCTGTAGCTTGTAAAGTGGCTGAGAGGCTGGACAGCCTTTGTTTGTTTAGTCTCTATATTTTAAGCAATTTCTTGTCCCTCTTTTTATATTTTGTGCTTGCAGTTTAAACTGCTAGTACTTTATTCAGCATTAATAATATTCTGCAAATGTTGATTTGTGGAAAGTGGACAGATTTGCTGGGATTGGCTAAATTTAGAGGAACATTATTCAGCTACTAGTGAATTGTCTGTCAAGAATGGGTAGGGAGGGGGACGGAGCGCTGCTATCCACCACCCCACACTGCCACCAGTGCCTCCCAGGAGCAAGGGGTGGAAGCTTTCTCTGCCATCCTCTCCATCCCCCTCCGCCAGCACCCTATGCTGTTACTGCCTCCAAGGAGGAGGGCTGGGGTGGGATGGGAGGCAAGGCCTTGCCCCCTGCTCCATCCCCTCTGTCCTTGCCATCTTGGCAGCGCTCCACTGTTCTACTTCTTCCCATTGTTCACCTCTGTGTCTGTCTGTGTGGAGCATTCTAGTTGTTTCAGTAAGCATTGTGATTGGCTGCTGAGACAACCAATCAGAGTGCTCTAAGAGCATTACACACAGACAGATTAAGCCCTTTATACATATAGACGTGGCACTTCTTAATGCAATTCTACTGGAATATGCATATGTGTGTACCCAGTCACCAGAAAAAGTGATCAAATCACCCCTTATTGGTAAGAAATAGTTTGAGCTTTCACTATTGGACATAATTCCATTCCTTTAACCACTCTCATTACCTTCTCCATTCTTTTAACATTTTTTTTTAATCATGAATACCAGCCCTGGACTCTGTGGCTAGGGGTGGAAATTACAGGTATACCAGTTTAAGTGATCAGAAACCTGTTTAAACCTGTAACACAACAGAAGTTCAGTTCACTTAAACCACTTACAAAATGGCTGAAACCAGTTTAAGATAAACCTGGTTGGATGTAGTATTTAAGTGGACTTAATGTATTTAGGTCAGATCAGTTTACAGAACTTCTGCCCAGACCCCCTCCTGGTTCAAGCTAACTCATAGTCTTCCAGCATCCCAGGATGCTTTGCAGGCCTGGGTTATGCTGTCTGCTCCAGTGGAGCAGGGTTGGGCCCTCCCCTTTGCTTCCCTGCTGGAGCACTGTCACTGGTCTGGCTGGCTGAGAAGATACTTGGTTCTAAAGCCCAGTTGGGGTCTGCCGGGTGGGGGTGGAGCAGGTCCTCACTCTTTTCCCCTGCTCATGTTCAAGCAGAGGGGTGGGGGACATGGCCAGACACCAGCTAGGCTGGCAGGGTGAGGTAGAGAGGGGCGAGCGAGGGGTTTAAACCCCCTCCATGCTCAAGGGACCCCAGCTGGGTTCTGCCTGCCAGGGGCGAAGTGGCCTCTGCTTGGCTTTTCCCCCACTCCCTTTTTGAGTGGCGGGTCGGGGAGTGTGCCCAGACACCAGCCAACCCAATAAGCTGAGGCGGAAGTGGGGATGAGAGGGATTTTAATCCCCCTCCCATCCCTCCACCTCAGCTTGCCAGCCTGGCTGATGTCTGGCCATGCCCCTCCCACCCCTCTGCTTGAGTGGAGAGCAGGGCCTTCTGGGGCTAGAGAGGGGTTGTAAAGCCCATCCCTCCTTGCTTCAGTTGTGAGCCCCTGGCTTGAATGTAGACATGCCCCCTGCTCTCCACTCGAGCAGGGGGTGGGGCCTGGCAGGCAGAGGTGCACCAATCCATCAGTCCATATTGTATTGGCACCAATAAAAGGAAAACTGACATTATTGGTAATCGGCTTTTTTTGGATGATGAGGCTGATTAATGTTGCTAATAAATGCTGTGTGCATGCATGCAGCCGCTGTGTGCATGCATGCAGCCACAGCATGCACGCGGCCCAGGAGTGCAGCCCAGCATCTTGGAAAGCAGGATCTGGCTGGTAAGTCTGTGGAGGGAAGGGGCGAGGGGTGGAAAGGGGTGTGGTGGGGGGGCAGATTGAGGCCCCCATGGTGAGGGAGGAAGTGGGCTAGGGCAGGCATGGCCCAGGCAGGGTTGGGTGGGGGATGGAGCCATGAGCAGCTTGTTCGGGGAGGTGTGTGGGGTGGTTCCTGCAGCTGCATGCACTGCCAGGGAGGCATGGGGGTTATGTGCCTTCTGGATCTGTATGGCTCTTCACCATCACCTCCCCTTCCAGTGCCACCACCCCCTACCCCAAGTTCAGCCCTGGCCCACCCACCCTGCCAGGAAGAGCCTGGTGCTGCCCCAACTCCAGCCCACAGTGGCAGCCTGCCCTTGCTCTTTGCACAGATCCGGGGACACATACCACCTGTGCCTTCCCCAGGGGTACATGCAGCAGCAGGAGCTGCACCCCTCCCTGCCCCCTAGGGGAGACACTCAGGGCTCCATCCCCTGCCCTGCCCTGGTGGGGCAGTGCCAGCCTCTGCCCCTACCCTTTTCCCTCCCTCACCATGTTGGCCTTAATCTACCCCCAACAACCCTCCCCCCACCCCCTAGACTTACCAGCTTGATGCTGCTTTTCAAGCAGCCAGGCTTCCATGTTGGCAATCAGACTGGTATTGGCTGATGTGGCTCGTTAATAATTGGTCATTGGTATCAGCCCAAAAAATCTTTCACCCCTACTGTTAGGGGCTCCCTCCCTCCCCCCAGCCCTTGAAGCAGACCCATGCTACAGTCCCATGCAGCCAGGGAGGACCTCCCCAGCTCAGCCTGTAAGCTCCTGGCTGGGACATGGCTACACCCTACCCCCCACCCCCAAGGGTGGGGACAAAACCCTGGCAGGTACTACCTCCACCCTCGAGTAGGGAGTGGGGGGACAGCAGCCTGGCAGACCAGGGCTGGGGTCCCATGTGGGCCAGGGAGAGGGATTTAAAGCTCCCCTTCCCCTGGCCACAGCATGCTGGCTCTAGGCTGGGGCCTGCCCATGCTCCCTTCCACTTGATCTGGGACAGGGGAGTGGAGCCTTGAAGAACTTCCCTCCTCCTTTCCCTTTGGCAATGGCTGGAAGAAGTGCTCTAGCACCCCCCAGCTTCTGGACTGAGCCACTGCTGGCATGTGACTGCATTCTGGAATCAGAAGTGAATCTGTTCACTTGCTTCTCAGTTCAATCTATACAGTTTAGAGTAACCTGCAAAAATTGAATCGATTCAGCCTCTGGCTTTTTGACTGTCTATGCTTAGTCCTTATTCCAGCCCTGGTCATACAAGTGCCAAACAGATCTATTGTAAATTCCTTTTGCCTCTGTGTTTTCCCCTTTTTAGACAACCAGTGATCATATTAAGCTTTTTGGTCAGAGGATCATGGTTTGCAGTTCGTGTTCAGTTAATATATATATATGTGTGTGTGTGTGTGTGTGTGTGTGTGTGTGTGTGTGTGTGTATAATATATATATATATTTTTTTTTTGGAGTCACTGGTTCCCAGGGTAGTCGTGTATTTTGTCACGTGTGACCTGCATGCTCTGTGTGTTCATGATTTACATTTGGACATACAGAAATTAATATTATTTGCTTGTGGCCAAGTCACAAAGAGGTCCAGATTGCTTTTCATTTTCTACTCCTCCAGGCTTTGTCATCTGCAAACTTTCAGTAGTGACTTCATGCCTTTTTGCAGATCCTTAAGAAAAATATTAAGTGGTATTAATTGTCCCTAATAAAAATATTAAGGGCTATAACTTATCCCTATGAGATCACTTTGTGATGATTCTTGTTTACAGTAACATTGTACAACTGATATTCAGACAATTTTTTAATCATGTAATGGGTGCCATGTTGGTATGTGCCTTTGTTTTAATTTCTTAATAAAAAAATTGTGTGGTAGCAAGACAAATTGCCTTGAAGATGGTTTTTACATCAGTATTTATTGCTTTTACCTACTCAACTTGTGATCTCAAAAAAATCAGTTTGACAAGGTGTATTTTCTGTAAGTCCATGTTATTAATTACATTTCTCTTCTTTTTTTCTTCTTTATTAATTGTGCCCCATATCAGCCATCACATTCTTATTTCACTAAGGATGAATCTTAGATTGGTAGACCTATAATTACCTGGTCATCATTTACCTTTAAAAATATTAGCATAACAGTTAATTGCTCCGGGCTGGTTGTCAGGGACCTACAGTACCTCGCAAAACCTCCCAATCTAATTGGTGCTTATCACCAACTTGTTGGCAATCTCCGCAGAGCGGTCAAAGATTGCTTTGGTATAGAAGTTAAACATCTAAACATGGGTAATGTCTTCAGGAGAGGAATAAGGGGCATTGTTAGGACAAAGATAGGGAATAAGAACTGTACTGCATTGCCTTCCTTGTACTTTGTGTGTTCAAGTTAGCTTCAGGAGGCAGATCTTCAGTTGGTGTGAACTTCTGTGAAGTTAATGGTGCTGAAACCAGTTTACACTTGGATCTATCCACAGAGCTGTCAGAGTCATAGAAAAACAATCCAGTCATTTTACTTCAAAAAAGCAAGCATCTCTAAAGCACATTGAAAAGTGATGAATATCTTGTTTGATGTAACTTCTCTTCATTGCAACAGCCATTTGGCTTTAGAACGTTTGAATCAGACTTGGAAAGCTACCTTATCTCTGTAAATGGAAAACTACTCATATCTAGTATGCAGTGATGATCAAAATGCCTTTTGTCAGATTTGCTGGAAACTGCTCCAAACTTATGCTTCCTTCTCCTATGTTGCACAGTCGTCATTCTGTGCTAGAACCTAAAATTTACTGCAGAAGAATATTTTTCTTAGAATGATTTAGCATGCCATAGATCACCTTCAGTGCATACATGCCAGGAATAACAAAGCCGATAGCATTTCAAGGGAATGTATAAAAACGTAACTTTATTCACAGATTTCACATGACTCTGTCATGGCATGTGGTTATTTACAGAAGAAGGTAATGCTGAAAAACCAAGCAGAAAGAGTGGTTATGGTTATTGTACTACTATTTGGCTGTCAATATATTTGTCAAACATTATTATAGCCTAGAAGATAAATGTTCAAAGTATGAATTACTGTGTAATGAACTGTCTTTTCTGTCTGTAGCTGTACATTGGTTTTCTCCTGAATGGAAATTCACACTTTCCAATCATTGCTTTTTTTGGTGGCCTACTGGAGTTATTCTTAGAAATACACAATAATAAGGTTTCAAAATGGGGATGAGGGAGAAGGAAGAGGAAACATTGTACTGTTTAGTCTCTCTGAAAGCATCTTCTTCCTAAAGCCAGATTGTCCTGAGAGTCTCATGGCTCACCAACAAAAGACGCACGAGGGAGGTGGGTACAAAAATGCATCTTGGCTTTTCTTCTGGAAGTGATCATTTGAAAACACTTCTCTTGTCATCTGCCCATTCTCTTGTCATATGCCACAGCATAGGGAAGTCCTGCCCTTGGTATTTGAGAATTTATCTGAAACAGATGCTTCACAGAAAAGTCCTCCTTTCAGTGTCTCAGTTCCATCTGCCTCTGCATTATGTAATAGGAGCTTCTTAAAAGGACAGTTGCTTGTACTTTTATTTTCTTTTCCTTGGGGTATGCCTCTATGCTGATTTCTGGAAGAGGAGTGACAGAGTTGTTAATGTAGAAGGCCTTGTCTACTGAGCATCTATCCTCTTGTGTTTGGCAGGGAAGCAAACATTCTCCCTCTGACTAGTGGAAGTATCCGTGTGCAGAGATTTCAATGCAGTAGAAATTATTTAATTCTTCCAGTCCTTCCTAGTATGCATGTTATGGGAGTTATGATATAAATATTTAAATGAGAGCAGATTGAAACTTCTAAGAGTAGTGAGGAGGGAACCCTAAGGAGATTTAGGGTTTGGAGCTTGGAAGAGAACAGGGGAGTGGACTAGGGTACCATAAAGAACTTTTTTCTTATACTTAATTTAAATTGGCCTTTCTGGAGTTTATGGCCGGTAGATCTTGTTGTCCCTTGGGGAGCTCTGGTGAACAGCTGTTCTCCCAGGTCCTGGTGTACCCCTCTTATGTAACTGTAGGCTGCCACCATGTCCCCCCTGAGCCTTTTCTTCTCCAAACTGAAGAGTCCCAAGTCCCTCAGCCTCTCCTCGTACGGCCTTCCCTCCAGGCCTTGGATCATACAGATGGCTCTCCTCTGGTCTCTCACAAGCTTCTCCATATCCTTCCTGAAGTGGGGGGCCCAATACTGGACACACTACTCCAGCTGCAGTCTCACCAGGACTGAGTAAAGCAGGAAGATGACTTCCTTGGTTTTGCTTGAAATGCATCAGTAGATGCATGCCAGAGTTTGGTTAGCTTTGCCCGCTACCGCATCACATTGGTGGTTCATATTCATCTTGTGGTCATTCAAGACCCCACAAGTCCCTTTTGGTCACGGTGCTAGTGAGCGTAGCACTGCTGAGCCTGTAAGTGTGCTGGGGGTTCTTCCTATTGAGGTGCAGCACCTTACACTTCTCTGCATTGAAGGCCATCAAGTTTTGATCAGCCCACCTTGAGAGTGTGTCCAAGTTGGCTTGTATCCCCAGCCTGTCCTGTGGCGTGACCACCCTCCCCCATTATTTAGTATTGTCCGTGAACTTGGTGAGTTCAAATCTGACTTCTGAATCCAGATCATTACTGAAGATGTTGAAGAGTACTGGCCCAAGTACCAAGCCCTTGAGGGCCTCTACTGGTCACCCTGAGCCATGTTGATTTGCTCCATTCAACTAGTACTCTTTGGGTGCAACCCTGTAGCCAGTTGCCTAGCCATCGGACCATATAATGATCAAGACGACAGTTCCCCAGCTTAACCATGAGGACATCTTGGGGAACTAGGTTAAAGACCTTCTTGAAGTCCAGGTATATGACGTCCATGTCATCTCCCTTGTCCAGGTCACATGTTACCTGATCATAGAAGACAATGAGGTTGCTCAGGCATGGCATGCCAGTCACAAAGCCATGGTGGCTGGCATTTAGAAGCTTACCTTCCATCAGTCTTGTGTTGATGGATCCCATCACAATTTTCTCGAGAACTTTTCCATGGACAGACACAAGACTGATTGGTCTGTAGTTCCCTGGGTCATCCCTCCTCTCTTTCTTGTAGATGGGGACCACATTGGCTCTTTTCCAGTAATCGGGGACCTTGCTCAGGCACCATGATTTTTTAAATATCTCTGCCAAGGGGGATGCAAGGATGTCTGCTAGCTCCTTCAAGACCCTCGGGTGCATTGCTTATGGGCCTGCAGACTTGTGAATGTCCAGTTCCTCACAGTGTTCCCTCACCTGATCCACATTGATTTTAGGCCCATAGCCCACTCCTGGGTTGGTTTGTGCCATTCCTGAGTGTGATCCTCCTGGGTGGGTGAAAAACTGATGCAAAAACGTAATTTAGGAGATTGGCTCTTTCTTGGGCATCGTAAGTTAGTTGCCTCATTGGATCACTCAGGAGCCCAATGTTGTCCTTGTTCTTTTTTTGCCTTCCCACATATCTGAAGAAGGACTTTTTATTGTCCTTGATTCCCGTAGCTAGCCTAAGATCAGTTTGTGCCTTGGCTTTCCTTGATCGCTCTCTATAGGTGCAGGTGGGTGCAGAGTAATCCTCTTTGGTAATGCTTCCTGTTTTCCAGCTGGTATAGATTGCTCTTTTGATCTTAATAATGTCCAAGAGTTCCTTATTCAGCCATGGGGGCTTTTTTGCCCATTGACTGCATTTCTTGTGAGATGGTATGACTTTGACTTGTGCTTTAAGGATTATGTTTTTAAGAAATGACCAATCCTCGTGTACTCTCTTTTCTGGGGAGGGGTATGGCCTCTAATTGCCTGATTGACCAATTCTCTCAGTTTGCAAAAGTCAGCCTTCCCAAAGTTGAGGACTTCTGCTTTACTGCTGGGTTTGCCTGCTCTTCAGTGAACTGAGAAGGTGACCAGTTCTTGGTCGGTGTCACCAAACTTCCCTTCGATCTGCAGGTCACTCACCCCATTGGCCAGGACCAGATCAAGCAATGCCTCTCCCCTAGTTGGCCCATAGACCTCCTGGGTTAGGTAGAGGTCATCATTGCATGTGAGGAAGCTACACAGCCTGTCAGATTTGGCCAACCATTTTAATTTGCCCCTCACTGTCCCACTGGCAGGGACCCGAGCTGGGTGGCCTCTATGCCCCCTGAGGGAGAGAGGACAGGAGTAGGGTTATTTCCTCCCTTTACCCCCAGGGGACTGCAGCTGAGTCTACCTGCCTTGACTACTGCTACTCACTCCCTGCTTGGGGCAAGTGCTGAAATAAGCCCCTGCCTGCCCTCTCTGCCAGATGCTGGAGGGAGGGGGTATAACTTCCATCCCTGCCCTCTGCCTAAGGGGCCTTGGTGGCTGGTATTGCAGCAGCGAGGGGGCAGGGCCCTTGATGGGGGCAGCAGCCCCTGTCAGTGTCAGGGAGTGCAAGCCCCTTCCCAGTTGGGAGGCCCTGTTGCAGGGCAGGCAGAACTGCAGTGGACTCTGCTCAGCAGTGCTGGGGCCCAGAGGGAGAGCCAGACCCCTTCAAGCCCCTTGCAGTAGCTTTCCTCACCCCACAGTGCAGCTGCTCAAGGGCTGCTGCCTCTGTCACAGTTGCTCCCCCTTTGCCAGTCTAGTGGCCAGGGCGGGGGGGGGGGAATAACGCCCCTCCCTGTCCCTTCTGTCTTAGGGGCCATGGTGGCCCCCCAATGCAGCAGCGAGGGGAGGAACGCCTGGTAGATTCAGCTCGAGTACCTGTAGATGGGACAGGGAGGGGGGGAATTAAATCCCTCATTGGTAAGAATCCCACCCCTGCTGGTCCCTGCTAAGCTGGGGAGCAGAGGTGCAGGGCCAGCCCTGCTCAGCTGAGCATGCTAGGATACTGGTGGACTCTGGTTTAACCTAAAACAGGAAGGAGTCTGGGATAGATGCTGCATAAACCGGTTTGAGCCAAATCAGTTAAGTCTAACTACATTCAACCAAGGTTATCTCAAACTGGTTTTGGACATTTTGAAGCTGGTTTATATACACTGAGCTTCTGTTCCGTTACAGGTTTAAACCAATTTCTGATCACTTAAACCGGTTTATATGTAATGTCTGTCCCTAGCCAAAGCTACCTTTTTTGCACATATTACAGAAAATAATCTGCCGGCCTGGTTATGGGCAGGGTTAGATACACTGCATGACTGACATCTGATGCAAAGGATGGCAAGAATTTTCAGGTATTGTTTATCTTACTGCCCAGGAAAGTCTCTTGGCTGACGGACCTGATGCTGGCCAGCAAGGCAGATCAATGGATTTAATCAAAGGAAGGCCTTCTTTTCTGTTTGAGAGGATAAAGAAACACTGGGTGCATTGTGGGGCAGAGAATGTCTTCTTAAAATCAAAAAAGAGGTCTTTCTCATTCTGTTCCTTACTACAGGCTGCGCTACATGACACTTCCCACAGCCATCTTCCAAAACCTGTGGCAGTGTCATAACAAGAACTGCCTAATTTAGAGTTGGCATAAGGGACTGTATCACTAGCTTTTGGGCTGACCCAGCAGAGAAGCTATTCGTGAGGCTGTTCAGTGTACTTCCCAGAAACTGATGAGAGGAACAAGGTTACCATGATGTGGAATTTACCTTGCATGAAGCTAATAGTTGGTTGGGGTAAGAAAAGCCAACAAGGCATAATCAAGAAATAATGGCATATGAGGGGATTATAAAGAATCCCACAGTTAAAAGAGGACATTATCCCCCTAGTCTCTGAATAGGAGGAACTATCTATTAGAAAAGCTGAATGAAAGGCATGATGGTTGAAGACCTTGCCCATGATGTTTCTATGTAACTAATACCTTCTTCATTGCCAGGAGGTGTCTACACAGTAAACGCTACAGTGGGAAACTGCTACCATCGTGGGCATGAGTGGGAGCGAAATAAGTTCATTTGGGACAGTCTAGAGGACTTTGTGTGCATCTTTCCCTTTTCTGTTCATTAAAGATACGATAGAATTGTGTGGGGAGAGCAGCAGTCCTTCCCTGTCAGCAGCTTTGGTGCCTCCTCTACAAGGAGGAGGCTTCTTTGGTGCCTTCAAATTTCCTGGCTCCTCTGGAAAAGTCCCTGTTTTCACAGTGATTTTAGACAGAGAAATGAGTTATGCCATTCAAATATTCCAAACTGACAAAACAGTTTATTCATTTTTTCATCTCACTAATGCCCAGGTAGATGCCCAACTAAGAATCAGCTTTTGTGGAAAACTGGTTAAGTATGAACCCAACCCCAAAAATTTAGGAATCCACCTTGACAGTAGTCTCACCTGCAGGTATCATCTACAAGTAACTAAGACCAAACTTGGCATACTTCATAACATCATCTCAAAACTGGCTGATACAAGCTGGAGAAGTGATGCGGGAGTTTTAAGAATATCATTGCTGGCTTTCATTTATTCAGTGACTGAGTACTGTGCCCCAGTTTGGGGCAGGAACACCTATACCAGCCTGACTGACTCTCAACTGAATGATGCAATGAGACTCATAACATGTATTTTCAGACCCACTCAAGTTCCTTATCTGTCTGTTTTGTCTCATATCCCTCCTTCTGATCTTCAGTGTAAACAAGCTACTTTAAAAATCTACAAAAGCTGCTTACATTCAATTTACTATCAGTTTTCGAGGAACTTAATGACCCGACCCCCCCCCCCATTAGGCCAAGGCTTAAATTGAGAAGGCCATTTTGGAGTGCAGGAAAAGAGCTGAATGACAAACTTTGATATCAAGTAAAAATGGATCTAGCAATGGAACACAATTAACATTATTTAATAAATTACTTATCATGGACACCACAGATAAACCTCCTGGCTTTGCTTTACCAAGGTGGAGCTGAACAACATTGAACAGGGTTTGTACTCGACAAGGTAAATGTAACTACTAATTACATAAATGGAATTTTATTAAAGATCCCAAGCGTAAGCGTGGCAAAACCCAAACTATAGCATGCACTACGGAAGAATTTATGATTTTAATGGTTGCATTGAAGACCTGCATCAGACTACTGATGGTGCCTTCCAATGGATATCAAATTTAAAACTGTCTTTCTAGCTTTATCCCTTAGTGCCGTTGTCTATAGGTTGTTCTGTCATTTGGTTGCTGTATTCCATATGAATAAGTAAAATACTCCAAAATACTAGAATGTTGTTGATGGGAGTTTGGCCTGTATTGCCCTAAGATAAGGAGAGAGAACATTTAAACAGACTTTATAAACAGCAATACCTTTTTTAAAGATATTGGGTTGTTTTTCTTTTTGCTAAATAAAGTTGTATCTTCATATGGAGATGTTAATGCTAGCTATTATCTGATAAAAGAAATTCATGAGAAACCTAGGAACTGTTGTTTGTGGACTTACAATTAGATTTTAAAGAAGGAAAACCCAACATGGTGTACAGACAAAAACTGATAGTAATTGACCACTAATTAAGAAGTCTAAGCAGAGAGAGCGCCTTAACATATTGCAGTGTTGTTTGTTCATTTGTTATATTTTAACCTGTCACCATATTTTGTTGAAATAATTCTGAACATCAGACTTGAATTTGTTTTCAAAGAATGTTGGATTGACTCCTCACTGCATCATTATCTACTGTGTATAATAAATGTAACATAACTTATAACGTCCCTCAGTGCACTTGAAGGTCTGATTAACTTATCTTCTTAAAGACTAATGTAATTTCAGATCTGATCAAATGCATCATAAACAGACATTATTAATAATGAGTTTTTGTTCTTCAGTCACTTGTACAGGTTAACTTAATATAGTTAAGTGTAGCTTTTTTTATAGAAGTTGTGATTCAAGTTCACCGGCCTTTTCATTTGTACTGAATTTAGAGGTAGGGGAGAAGGGGATAAATACTACCGTTTCCTTAATTACAGGAAACAGTTGTAATGAAAGAGGATTCTGTTTTTCTAATGTAAATCCAAGTTAAGATAGTCATACGTGCACTTGGATGGAAATTCCCCATATAAATTCCCTTAATTAAGGGTGCAGACAGGGGTGCAGTTCTCCGCTGTAACTAGAACGCTTTGCAGGAAGTGTTCAGAATTACAGCGATGCCCCAGATCAAACAGAAGGTCACGGTTGGTTCCAGGGGAAAAGGAACTGGTGCTGAAGGGTAGGGTGGGTGAATTGGAGCCTCCCCCCACCTCTTGGGGGGAGGCTTCAATACATGTGGCCCACTCGCCAGTGAGGCCTCAAAAAAACCCAAACCAAATTCCTTCTGTTCCCTTTCCCCCTTCCTATTCTGAGAAGAGTGGCAGGCTGGCAGGCAGCATACCTACAAGTTATGGAAGACACTGTGTTTTGAAACGCCTTCATTTGAACCCTCACTGCATGATGGTTCAGATTTTCACTCAATCAGCCATTTTTTTAAGTGGTTTGCTGCCATGCACTTGTTTGGTAATGGCAATATAGACCACTTTCTGCAGCCAGATCTGGAGAAAATTGTCACCTTTTTGTCCGAGTCCTAAATGGATTGTTTCTTGTATTTTATCCTTCTGCTTCCAGGAATATTTATTGTAGTTCACGTCAGAATGTAAATCAATATCAATTTATTTTAAATTGGAAACAGCTGAAACTGGGTATTTTTAAGTTGCAAATTTTATGCACAATAGAGAAATTGTTAAGTTTTTCTAGATGCATTTTGACTTCATGTGCTCTAGTGCAAAACATATTTCAGAAGGTCTCTTATTGTCTGGACTGCAGTGTCGTTATAGTGGTTATCAAAGCAAAATAGTTGGTATTAAATACAGGCTTTATACAGCAGTGGTCAAAACAGTAGGTTGAAAGACCTTTAAAATATTTAAAATTATAGCATTCTTTCAATATTTCTCTTTGTGATTCCTCGGAGAAGTGTGCACTTTTTTTAAGGAGGAAACTTCCTCAAGACAGTTAGAAAGAAGTGTTGTCCTTGGCCAATTACAGTTTTGGTTTTTTAATTCTGATTTTGTTGTAGTTTGAGAAATAGGCCTTGTGAGAGCTGGTATACTCTGTCAGAGGCACTAAATCCCTGTAGAATATACACTGAATATTTTTATATTGAATTGCTTATGAATCAAAGCAGTAGTTTGTGGAAACATTAATTTCAAGTTAGCAGCAGAGGAGGGGAAATCCTGGTGTACTGGTTGAAGTACATGCATATCAGGAGATTGGTCTGCTCATAGACTAGTGACTTGCCTCATTTTGGGAAGTGGAACTATGGTTTACTATTGGGCAGTATTAAAAATGCTGTTTACAATGGCTACTTATGATTATCATGTTCACATGATATCCTTCAGATAAAAACAAGAACCTAATTATTCTATTGGATGTAGTTCTTAACTGTTTATTAGGGCTGTGCAAAGTTTCGGTCGCCAATTCGATTTGGCGGTTGAATCTCTGAATCCAAATCAAATCAGGAAATCCTTTAATCTCTTCAAATCGAATCAGAACCCTCCAAATTGATTCAGAGAGATTCGATGATTCGGACATAGACACAGCTTAAATGCTTTTTCTACATACCTCAAGGTACCAGGTGGCTCGTGAATGCTGAGATGCTGGGGCAGAAGGAGTGTCCCTGGGAGCATGGGGGGGTCCCAGCGTGCTCAGCAGTGGACCTGGAAGTGGACCAGAAGCACTTCTGGGTCTGCTGGGAAGCACGCAGGGGATCCCTGGCTTGGTGACTGGTGCCTCCAGGGTCTGGGGAGGCACCCGGGGTCCCCCCATGGCTGATAGTCAAGCCAGGAGGATGTTGGCTGGGGGTTCACCACTGAGCACATGGGGCTCCCCCCACTCTCCTGTGAGATGTTCCATCTGCCCCAGTATCACAGCATTCACAAACCGTGCTTGGTACCTTGAGGTATGTCGAAAAACCACTTAAAGCTGTGTCTATGGCCAAATCTCTGATTCTCTGAATCGGCCTCAAATCTTCAGATTTGGATATGGCCGAATCGAAACAGGACAGCGATCCAAATCAACATATCAATCCCCTGTTCCCAATTTGGGCCAAATCTGAATCCAAATCAAATATGACCCATTTCGCACACACCTACTTTTTATTGTCCTACATAATTGTAAGGCCTTCTTGCCTCCAAAACAGACTTGAATGTCCATATTTTTATCCTTCTGGCCTGTCAACTTTCAGATGTTCAGGGACTTAAAGATGAATGACTTGCTACATCCCTTTAATATGATAAAACTACTGCTTACATGGACAATAAAGACATTGCAATTGTATAAAATTAGAGTGGCAGGAGAGAGATAGAGAATGAGGTGGCTCAAGAATGATGAGTCATGGTCTTATGTGATAAAGCTGTAATTTGAAGCACTATGCTGAGCTTAATGAGCAACAACATTACATCTTCATACAACCGATCAGTTGACAGTAGCATGGATGTGTCAGTGAATGTGTATAGGGTAAGTAACATACAAATGATCAATAATGGGGGCAGGGAAGCAATACAGATGCATATAAGAGAACATGTTCATAACTGAAAAAATTTGTTTCAAAAGCTGGAAGAGTTATTCTATTGGAGAACAAAACATTTCCTCCTTATAACTTGTGTGTGCATAGAACACACAGACTGGAACCACTTCTAGCTTCTCAGTCCTTATAATGCTTACAGCAGTTTTGTAAGACATGCAAGTTCAGATGTCTGAAACTGCTATTTCCACAAGATTTTGAAAGGTCTCATGCTTAAACGGTAGCTACTCGTGTCTTATAAAGATATTAGTATTTAAATTGCTGTCTATTTCTATCTTTGTTGTGACAGTAAGCTTGAATCCTTAATTGAATATTCAATTTAAGTGAATTTTATCCAGCATCATAAAGGCTGTGGAAATCCCCAGTCTCACCAACCTCCTCACTGTGAATCTACTTTGGGGAGTGGGTGTGCAGTGGGACTCAGCACTTCTGTTGGTAATGTTGATTTCACCTTGTAGCCGTTATCTCAGTTTCTGAACAAAGGTTGCTTTTGATATGCTTTTACCTCTTGGCTTATACCCTTTCATACGCCAGTGGCTGTAGCAGGCCTGCCAGTTCATTGTGACAGGTCAGACCATTCCAGTTTTGCTCCTGAAGCTAACTTAGTCGACTCCTCCTTCTGTTAGCCGTAGGATAAACTACAGCCCTTTGTGTCCTGGATTGAGCAGTTGCGGGCTGTCTGTAGAAGGATGAGTGTGCCATATGCCTTTGACTCTGTTGTCATAGAATTTAAAATGCACCCAACTTTTCTGACTCTGTTTAAGGAAAAAATAAAACGATGAATAAAGGCAAACCTGCAGTGCATATACTCATTGGTTTGTTGTGTTTTGTTTCTACCTGGTTTTTATTCATATCTGAGAGCAAAGCTGTTTTCAGAAGAAATCTTTTGTTTTTTGTAATGCTTAACACACAATAGACTAATTCTACTCTGCATTAGCATGGCTTTTGCTGTGATGTGCTTATGCACAGTAGAATTAGTCTGCTGTGCATTAAGCATCTTGTATAGATGCACCCAGTTATAGTTAGTTAATTCCAATTTAAAAACTCTAGTGTAGATCTCCTTCTGCTGCCTCAGGGTAAAGTCTGGAGATTTCTTCAGAGGTTGGAATCTTTCTCATGTCAGTATCTCTGATGTCGTCCTTCAACATCTTTTTCATGTGACTACTAGGTGATTTGAGTTGAGTTGCTGGAGATCCCAAAGTGAAGATTGCTCATCACCACAGAAATGCTTTTAACAAATGAAGTCTTGTTGCAGGGTGATACAAGAGAGCCAGCCAGGAGTTGGCAGCAATGAGAATACTTACCACGCCACCAGGATAATAGATTTCCTAGAAAGCTTGTCTTAGTTATGAGACCAGAGTGATAATTGTAATCAAGAACCCTTCCTTCTTGTGAATGACCTAAGATGGCCAGCCTCAATTTAATCATACCTTTATCACTCCCTCTCTCCCTGTCAGGCATTTTCCCAGTCACACAGCAAGTGAATTGGCACTGGGAACATTCTTCACAGGAACAGTGAGTGGTTAATTACTGTTAGCAACCATGCATGTTGAATAACTTTGTAGAAAACGTGTACAGCTGAAAAAGCATTGAAGCGCAAATGTTAAAGTAATTCTTATTTTTGGATCAAATCCAAAATTGCTAGTTGTTGCCTTGCATTGTACATATGGAGAATGTCAATAAGTTGAAGTAAAATCTGTTATGATAGATATTTGCATATATCTACACTCTTAAGTTGTAACTAAGGCTATCATGTTCTAGGTCCTGTGAAGAGCCTTGAACTGCTCCTTTTCATTTACCATACGACAGCAACATCATAGGCTGTTTAACGTCTAACAAAGAGCCTCACGTTTATTCTCATCGCTTAGAATTGCATACTCATATATCCTTTTACTGTATTAGTTTCAATATAAATCTTTTACTATCCATTTACACTTTTCTGAAGAGTCTTTAAACAACAAGCAGGTTTTTGCAGTTAGTGCAATTTTGTAATCCTGAGCTGAGGTAGAGGAAACAAAGAAGAACCAAACACAGGTAATCATAATAGATGCATTGTATCTGACAACGGAAACGTGACTGAATTCAGCTGATGGATAGAAACAATCTAAAGAAATGCAATTCTGGCATCAGTACCTGGGAGACTCAAGCACTGAATCGTCCCCAGTGGCACTGTGAAGTATGAGAAGGCATCAACCATTATGAGCAAACTCTCCTCACTATGGAGGGAAGTAGGCAAGAGGGACAAAGGGAAATAGCTGTGACCTGACATCGCCAGGATCCACCCTTCCTTTTGGAACTGTATGTCACATGTGCAGTCAGACATATGGCATTGGCTTCTTCAATCATCTCTTGACTCACCAGTGACTTCTCTGTATGCTTGAAGACATCCTTAAACTGAGGGACTGCTACCGCCACGGAGGGCAAATGTTATATCCATAACCTTAGTTATGCCTTGTTCATTTTTTTTACTTCGGTAGGCAACTGAGAGCCATTCAGTTTTTAAATAAAATTAAGTAATTACCTTTTGATTTTTTTTGTAATGTTTGAATCTAATTTAAAATGTTCATACTAGTTTGGGAGTTGTGTTTCACAATGGAATAGGTCAGATCGTGCAGTCAGGAGCGAAGGGAGGAGCAGGTAGATGGGGGTAGGTGCCTGGGGATGCAGGCACTGGGAGGGCCGGGGGGGCAGGCATGGTGGGAGGGAGACCAGGCAGCAGGAGGGTAAGTGGGATGGGGAAAGGTGGCAGAGGGCATGGGGTAGGGGTCAGGTCACTTAACTTCACTGCCACATCCTTTACTGCTATTGCTTGGCCTGCTTCAGCATTTGGAGGGACGAATTTAAGAAGGCCCCTTAATAAGATTCTGGACGTAAAAAACTATAATACACGTGGTAAATAATTTACCATGCCTAGAATCTAATCCTTGGAGGCGGGGTGTCTTGTATTCAGATAAATACAGTTTTGGCTGCTGCTGATCCTTCCAGATCATGGTGTATGCATGAGAGATCACCCAGACCTTTGATGCATATGCCTATGCAGGAGTGTTTTCGTTTTTCTCGGAGGAGTGAAGGCTGCCTTTAGGGCACTGAGACAAAATTAGAGGGCCAGGCTGAGTCTAGACGTTTGGTACCTCCACAGCTGTATTTGAATAAACATGTGGGAATTGAACCTGGGTCTTCTGTGTGGCAGACTGAGCCACAAGGGACTCCAGAGAAATATAGTACTCTGTTAATTTATAAATGGTCCTTTCCAAAGCTGCTAAAGCTCTGACTCCTGTTGGCTTGAATGAATGTGATATACAAAAAAAAAAAAAAAAAAATCAAGGCACAAGAACTGAAGATCGAGTAATGAGACTTGCAGGAAGTAGCCAAATTCTCAGTGAGCATAAATTGTTGTTGCTCCTTCCAAGTCCAAGGATGAATACTTTCTTGCAGCAGCTGATGATCTTGCCCTAAAACAAGAAAGCTTTTTCCTGACCTTTTAAGAGGGAAAAATTCTGCCTCCTGTGGCTCGAATCTTTTAATTTCCCATGTTTTATCAAGCGTAGAACTCCTTTTTTGTGATAGCAGTAAAATTGGTATTACCAGGGGCTAAAACACATTGAGTAAACCAGAATAAGATGTCTGTTGTACTTTTTCTCTCAAATGTTCATGTAACTACCATTACTGTCACTAGAAGTTACATACAAAAGGTGAATAGGATAATGTAACACAGCCAAAATGTAACATTTTTATAGGAAATTTAAAAACATATTTATATACTTGTGATTAAAAAAAAACAAACCCAAGTCCACTTGTGGTAGAATAATTTGTATTTTTTCAAATGTTTATCCAAGCATTATAAAAAATATTTAATACATAATCTCTGATAACACTGGGCAAGGTTTACCTTGTCATGTCATCTTTTTTAAAAAGTATAATGTATTATGCCTTTTTTTAGGATGCTTTAAAAAAATGAATGTAACTTATGAGTTATAATACCTGTTTTTTATGTGCTAGACAAAAGTCTAAGCTCTATGTGCTACAACTAAAAATCAATGAACCCATTCTGTATTCTAATTTTTTTGGTTGTTTTCACTGTTGTTTGAGTTGGGATTGCACACCAGAGAAAGTTCTGGATTTCTTGTGTGTGCACAGTTGCTATATACCAGTTTTGGTGTTCTCTAAAACTTTTGCTGTATCTTGTACTATCTTTCTTATGGACTTCTGTAATTACTGTTTCTTTGATCCTAAATATTGATATGCTGGAAGCTGGTGAAAAACATGAAGGACAAATGCAACCATATCCTGGAGGTTTATTTTAAAAGGCAGACTACCAACCATTTTCTGCAGTAGTTGTAGACTACAGACCAACATTAAGAGAAGAGGGAAAAGGAGTGTTTTATAGTAATTTAGCCTAGATGTGACAAAGGAGTGAATTCCTGCAGTTAGACCAAGAAAATTAGTCATATAAAGCCAGGATGGAATTTCTCCCCATGGTATAATTTGTTTGATGCCTTTTCCTGAATCAGCTCTTATCTTCTTTCTTTTTGGAGTAGGATACTATGGACCAGATTGAACATTTGGCTTTTAGCCAGTAATGAAAGACTGCATATTCTCTAGAAGGCATTTTCCCCTATTGCTCCCTAGCAAGGGGAGTAGCATATTCTGCAGGTTGGATATGAGAAAGCTGAGTCCCCTTTAGATCTTCAGAAGGCCCTAAAGGGGTAAGGAGAGATCAGACTCCCTTTGGACTGGTGTGTTGCCTCACCTTTCCATGAGCCAGACAAACAGAGGGAGAAGGTCCTCCCATATTACCCATGCTTATGGGTCTGCCCACCCAAATGACATTATTTCTTTCTGATTGTTAATTAAAAGCCTGATCTCTCTGGTTTTGTGCACACGGCTCCCATTCATTACAATGGTGTATTTATACAAGGAATGGTTGTTTACATGAGTAGGTGTTAGAGTTAAAAATGCAAATCCATTCAAGTTGGATATTTCTTCTTGTATAGCTAAGTTAAATAAAGGGGGATCATCCAAGTATATCTTTTTATATTTGCTTAATCAAAGGTAGATAATTGCTATTCAATAATTCAAAATAAAAATGTTATGGATCAACAACTGCTATTGCTGATGGAATATAGCCTTGATTTGTTTGGGGTTTTTTGTTTTATTTAAATTATTTGTTTACATTCAAACGTAATCAAACTTATACATTTCCCTGAGGATGTTTGTCAGTGAGCTGGCTAGTATGTACTTTTTCATACATCACAAGTTCAGAAAATGCTATATTTTGTTTTTGTCTAAAAAGCTGGATCCTTGTAATTTGCACATGTAGACACTTCTATCTAGCTCTTTTATTCTTTACAGCAAACTCATTATGTTCTGTTTGGTAACCAGATGCATATAAACTATATTTTTAGTTGCTAAGCAGAAGTGGTAGCTTACCAGTTGCATAGATTTTATGTTCTTACGGGTATATGTCAAGTGGAGCTGACATTACATTTGTCTTCTGAAATGGGACATGGCATAGGGAAATGAATAAATATCTTAGGTTCAGATCTCCATGCAGCCTCATACCCAAATGAATGAAGTATATATACATGGTCATAGAAAGCAGAGAAGCATATAGAAATATCTCTTTATGCTTGTGATCACTTGCATACCTCTACACAGATTGTAGAGGTGGGTGGGAATTAGCAGGGTCATTGTATTGTACTAGATTCTGACTAAGTGTGGGAAACTGGCAGAGTCATCTTATTCCCTAGAGAGAAAAAGTGGGAGGTGGCAGGCCCTACCTAGTTTCTGTCTGCCCCCCACAGGAAGCAACTAGGATTGGAGACTGATCGTTCTGTAGAAGAGCAGAGGCAGAGAGGAGAATCCCAAGACTCCCAGCTTGCGCAGTTTTATTTTTCTGCCATCAACAGTAGTTCTGGTCTACCCATGAGCAAGACATCTTAGAGCTCCTTAAACTTTTGAATAAGATAACAATTGTTTTGCTCTCAGACAAGCCAACAAAATGACTAAAGTTCCTCTTCCCCAGTCTGTGGCAGGGGGAAGGGAAGAAACATGTTCTGAGTTAAGGAGAAAGGGGAGCTGCGTTTTCACATGCATCATTGTACTTTCATTCCTATGGGCCAATATCAAGTCACATAATGGTGTGTAGTGTCTCTAAATCCGCAGGCTGGAATGGCCAAACTCACGTTTGAGTGGGCGAGCACTAAGATATGGCTGCCTCTTCTCCTTGCTTCAGTGCAGCATAGGCAAAGCTCCCCACCATCCAGCATCCTGGCCATATTTCAGTATTTCATGGGCAACGCCACCCACTGCTGAAATCTCTGATCTGTGGATTGGATCTAGTGGCTTCACAGGCCAGAGCTGGCTTTGTGGCCAAGGGCTGCCCACCCCTGCTCTATATTCTTATGATCAGTACTGCACATTCAGGTTCATAAGTTGTTCAACTCAGTTTTTGAATGTGTGCTGTGTTTTGAAATTAATTAAAGAGTGATTTTATATTCACATTCAAAAGAGTGGTAATGTCAGTCATAGAGAAGTAGGGCTGGAAAGGACCTCCAGAGGTCATCTAGTACAACTCTGTCTGAGGCAGGATCATCCCTATCCAAACCATCCCATACAACCACAGTCTAAATTCTACATAAGACCACCCTCCACCCTCACACCGCATAGACCTAACACCCTAACCTGCCATGGGTAAAGCAGTGGAATCAGGGCAGCCAATGTTTGCTTCTAGAAAATGTTGTCAATATATGCTCAAGACCTCCTGTGTAGAGGGCCTGTCACAGACGAAGGCCAAAGAGCAGTCACCTCGCTGGAGTCGCCTGACCCCAGTTGTCTTTCCTGCCTAGAGCAGGGAGGCAGGACCCGATGATCTTGTGAGGTCCCTTTTAGCCTCTTACAATCTATGAAAAACCTCCACCGTCCATACTCAATCTGACCATGGGGTAAAATTCCTGCCGGACCCAAATATGGCAATTGATCTGACCTTAAGCAGAGGACAAGATCTGCATTCCTAGAAATTTCAGCTTTGGTCCCAGCAAGAGAACTGGCATACCCCAGTTGAAGTCCCTAGCCTTGGCTGTAGCTAACACCTAATCATAGTAAATTAGGGTTGGAAGGGGTCTCAGGAGGTCATCTAGTTTAATCCCTGGCTCAAAGCAGGACCATCCCCAACTAGATCATCCTGGCCTAGGCTTTGTCTAGCTAGGTCTTAAAAACCTTCAAGAATAGAGATTCCCCAACCTTTCTGGGTAACCTGTTCCAGTGTTTTACTACCCTCCTAGTGAGCGAGTTTTTTTTGTTTTTTTAATATCTAACCTAAACATCCCTTGCTGCAACTTGAAACCATTGCTTCTTGTTCTGTCATCTGCCTCTGGAGGGGCTTAAAAACACCCTAACACATATCAGAAAAAAAGGAGAGACATGGGAGCAACTAGCAAAGCCAAGAAGCATGGGAAATACCCATGGTAGAAAACAGGCATAGCTATGCCTAAAATATCCCTGACCAGTGGCTGCCCATTTGCTTCTTGAACACCTGTAGTGAAGAGAGGTAAAGGAAGAGCTAGTTTTGTACAACTTCCCTGTAGCCTAGATTGTAGTTTTTTACTGTCCTGCAATTTTGACTTTGTAAAATAAAAGAAGCAGTTCTTCAAAACAAATTTATGCATTTATTAAGAACATTTTCATGTCAGGTTTGTTTAGTGATATTGATATCCCTAAGTTATTTATGAGTGTTGTGCTTCTAAGTACGTCAGCTTTTATTAATTTTTTATTTAAGTCACAAAATTGATGATGAAATTATCTTAATAGGCTTAATATCTAATAAGACACATCATTATTCAGCACTATAAACTATGTCAGTCATTTGTAATCTCAGAATTGCTATAACTATTCTGAAAAGGTCACCTATGTTGCGTTATATGCTTCTCTGTGGGAAGAATGAGATTTAAATGTTACTAGAAATCTGTTAGACTTGGACTTTGAACTGAAGCCAGGGAATCTTGGATTTTGTTCCCAGCACACTCTGCTCCTTAATTCATCCATTTTTAAAACCGGTGGTGTCTTTCCATTGGGATCGAATAATTTGTTTTACCCACAGTGGTTTATTAACACTGGTTAACCCAGGTATACAGCACCTAATTATCATTGATGGCTTAAGTAGAACTTGAGCAGTGCATGGGCCTTGAGCTAGCTCTCTGCACAGGGTGGATTTCATCCTTTGAAACCATCAGATGAAATATGCAGAGATTTGGGTTTTTTGCATCAGCCTCATAATTTATGTACTGTTGCACTAATGGCAGTAGTTCTGGCATAAAATATGGTTCTGTTTATACTATTGAAAGGGTTGGCTTGGATTTTAGGGGAAAATATTTCAATTCAGGATATTACAAAATAAAGAAAATGATCTTGGAGTATGCACAGACGATACATTTAGATCAACCTAACCATTCTTAGGTCCATCTAAATGCTCATTTGTGCAGGTATCTGGAGGCAGCCAGGTTGTGCACTAACTTAGATTGAAAAAGAGTTAACCCAATTTAGGAAAGGTTAAGCTAATTTTATGAACACCCACAGCCAGGAACCCTGAGCAGCTAAAGGGTGATCATAGCCTCTGGAGCACACAGGAGCCTTGAAATACTCCTGTGTGCTCCAGAGGTTGGATACTGGCCACATGTTTAATTAGGTGCAATAGGAACCACCCACAAAGGTGTTACACATATTTGAGGTAATAACTTTGTGGTTTATTCCTCTTTTTAATCCACCATTAATTGAATGAATGTATGACCACATTACTACTTAAGATGTGATTAAATGGTTAATCACATCTTAAGTGTAATGTGTCAGGGGCCTTTGTTGCATTTAGTATTACAGGTTTAAATAAATTAACTTTTAACAGTAAGAGAGAGCTACTTTATCATTGTCAGAAAGGGGTCCAGATAGGCCCAGAAGATTTATTAAATGTATTTAGAAATCAAAAATGAGTGTTAGATGGTCAAGGAGATTATAAAGTTACAATGAACGTATTCAAAAGAACGCTTAACTGCATCAGAAGCTACCATGTAAAATAAAGTTATTTGTATTGGGGCAGAATCCTTCTCTGAGATATGTACAGTAGAACGCAACTCTGTTTTGGTTTTTTCGTTGATTGATTGGTTTGTTGGTTGATCTACTGGTGAAACCCTCAGGATGAAGCACTCTGGGGGGTTGTGAATAGTGTGTCCAATTACTAAAATAGTCTTTTACTTTGGAATGTGCCACCACAAAGCTACCACAATGGGGCATACAGCTTGCAAAACTATATTCCTAATATAAAGATAGTCTCTTTGCTCTAGAATCTGTAGAGAGAGGCTTATATTGGAGAGGTCTTCCCCCATACACATGTAGGCTTTTCTCTTAAGTATCAGTTTTGCTACTGGGGAGCCTAAATGAGACATGGAGACAGGCTGACTTTTGTCCATCAGTGAAGTCAGTGGACTTCGCTTCAGGGAGAGCAAAATATTGGAATCAAAATCTAATGAAAAGGCTGAAAGAATAATTTTGTCCTTGGCTGGCTTCCAGCACAAATACTCAGAGAGATGATTTAAATGTGAGAATGTGCCTGCTTGCATGTCTGTATTTTTGTTTTTAATTGCTGTTGTATTTTGGAGAAGAGAGAGACTATGTGCTGCATCAGGAAGATGGACATATATAGCATTACCTGTAGTTCTAGGCTTTGTGCTGAGAGTTGCTTGTGTAGTCATAGGGCAAGTCACACGTTAGATGCTGGCTGGTACCTATCAAGCACAGTAAACTGGGTTTGGCTCCTATTTCCCTGTTTTCCTCCAGGAACCTGTGAATATCAAGTTAAAGTGAATCCAAACCAGCTTCTTCACAGTAAAGTATTATTTATTCATTGCCCTATTGAATGATAACATGCAGAGTAAAGATTTAAAACAAAAGTACTGTATGCATATTTCCTCTCACTTAAATGTTAATCTCTCTTGCTAGCTTTGGCCACCAAAGGGTGGGAGTAAGCTTTGCTGCAGCATGCTAACTGCATGCCAGAGCCCCACCTTCTATCCAGTTGCAACATCTTTGTGCTTGACTTTTTCCATGTCTCTGTCTCTAAGAGCATTTGGCTGTCCTTGGTTAAATAAAGCCAAAGATTTTTCTTTTCCCTTTCCATGGTGGAATGTCCCACTCCTTTTGGATTGTCAAGGTAGGCTTTGACTGGGTGTGAAGCATCAAAGAAGTCACCATTTTTTCAAAGAAAATAAGAAGTAGTGACTGGGTTTACTGATGTTGTCAGAACTTCTCACATTTTGCCAGACCAAAGTTCAAGTCTGACTTAAAGTTTGAGTGGAGGTGGGTAGTAGAGGGAAGCATTGTGAAATCAAGCAGGCATTTTGACACGCATAGTAACCATGAAATATAGAGGTAACTTCTTCCCCCTCCAAATAAAGATATGCATAAATGGTTTTGTAAAGGATCGTTAATGCTTAATGGGTAGGCTTGACAGCAGAACCACATATCATATGGTTTCATAAAGGATCATTACTACTTTGTGAGAACTTAACAGCAGAAGCCAACACCATGTTTAACCCTTTAGTGATGCATTGCCTGTGTTGATGTGGCCATCTTTTCTTTGGAAAAAGATACTCTGACTTTGGAAAAGTAAGCATATAAAATTAAATTATTGGGGTAAGACATAATCAGCTACTCCTTGATTAAAATGAGAGCTGCAACTATATATCCAGTGGTGAAGTTTTACCTTTAGATTTAAATGGAAAAGGTGAAAGATTGGAGCATGTTATTAATGGTCACTCATTTCTTATTGAATGTGTAACTGACTGATTATGTTGGTGACTTGAAGCATTAATAGTGGAGCTCTATTTGCACAATGGAAGAAGGCAAAAAGTTAACGCGTATGTCAGTTTCTAGCCTTGGGCTCCTTTCATGCTCCCTTTATTAGTTTTCAATACAGAAGACAAGAAATAGAACAGGGTGGCCACAGTCCATATAAGCATTGAAATGATTGGTGATCTGCAGCATCCATTCTGCCCTTTCCTGAGGTTGGCAAGTTGTAGTTTGCTATGTCTGACTCACTCTCTGAATTAGTTTTTTGAGGTGAATTTTTAAAATCAGGTTACTTAGGAAGTTGTTCTCCAATTTGAGGAGAAGGTAAAGATATGAGGAAATAATCTGGCATGATAGCTGAAATAATACTACAGTCATTTAGAATTTCTTTAACAGTAAAGGTGATGATTATGTTCTGTATGCTTATTCTCTCTGTAGAATGAAAACCTAGTGAGGTGCAAGGTTCTCTCCCAATTCCTGCTTGAGTGTAGGACGTTTGCCTCAACTCAGTAGGAGACATGGAGTTGACCATGAAGTTAATGACTTCCATGGAGCCACAAAATCACTGTTTTCTGTGGAGCCATTATTACATCTCAACTGACACTAGGATGGTAGAACAAATATGAAAGTTCCTCCATGGAAGTATCCTGTCAATTTACTTCTAAATAGAGTAAAAGGCTTGTGCTTTCTAAAGTGCAGAAAGTCTGTTAGATTAGAGAGGAATAGCAGGTTGATGAGTAAGTACCTGTAGATTTTATGAACCCTATATATTTTTGTTTTCCAGGGGCGCTTGCACTCATGATGAAAATTGCCTGTTTTTACAGTTTAATTGTGTCACACTTTACACGTACAGGGGGGTTTTGCAGTGTAAGTGAGTTTGGTACGTTGCAAGCTAACCCACATCCCCATGTAGTTTAGTTTGTAACGTGGCTGCTTGTAATGTTACAAGTAATCTGACAGTTTGCCCCCCAGCTGCAGGAGCAGCGGGCTGAAGGCAGAAGCAGTGAGGAGCCCAATCTTTTTTTCATGGATCTTGCCCGCCTCTCCCATGGCTGTGAGGTGAGCTGTCAATGGGCCGAATGTCCCCTGAGCTGCAGGCACCCCTTGTCCTTCTCTCCACGGCAGTGGTGCCCTTGTCCTTCTCTCCATGCCAGCTTATTCCTGGGTGGTCCCAAGCAGTGAGGACAGTGCATGGGGCACTTCCCTGGGCAGGGAAGAGTTGGTGGGGCAGCATCTGGCCCACTAGCACCCCACCTGGGTGGCCTTGGCGGGCATCACTACGGAGGAAAAGATCCAAGCCCTCCACAGGAGGGCGGCTCAGCCTGCCAGAGCTCACGCAGGTATGTTTGCCTAGAAAAAAAAAAAGTGGGGGGCCCGATACTTTTTTTGGCAGAGCCTGCCTGCGGCTGGGGTTGAGCTGCCAGTCGGCCCTGAGCTGTGGGAGGTCCCGGTCCTTCCCTTCAAGGTTACTGCACCCCCGCGGGATGCTTGGGCAGTCTGCTAGCAAACTGTATGCTACCTCATCTCGGAAGCAGCATCTGCTGGATCCTACTCTTCCCTGAGCCCACCCAGGAGCAGCACCTTGTTCATTGTCCTCGCCAACTTCCTGTCACCTTGGACTGCCCAGGGACAGGCTGACTTGCCTCTGGGGCAGTGTGGGAATGCAGCAGGAGTGTGGCTGGGAGTGCTGGCAGTCAGAGAAATGGCAGGGATGGTGCAGGGTGTGCTGGAAGCCTGGGCAGGCACAGAGAAGTGTTAGATCAGGCATCTCTGAGCTGGGACAGCCCCCAGCCCACTATCAGCCCTGCTGCCATGGAGAGAAGGACCAGGGCCCCCCATAGCTCAAAGGGTGCATGGCCTGCCAGCAGTTTGCCCTCTGACCGCGGGAGAGGTGGCAGGCTTCGCAACAAAAAAAAAAAAAAAAAAAAAAAAAAAAAAATTGGGCCCGTCACCATAACAGTGATGGAAGCCCCTAAATTGAAACAGTGGGGTTTTAATAGTTAAATCACAATTAAAATCCCACCATTTCAATTTAGGGGGACTAAAGCCCCATCACATGTACAAATGCCCAAGAGCTTTTGGAGAAGAGGAGTCACTGTGCTGCAAACCACAAGCCATCTTCTGAAGTTTCCATCACTTTTTTTCTTAATATCTTTCTTTACATGTAAATCTGCTGTTCATATTTCATACCTGTAACTGTTTACATCTTGACATACATGTGTAATGAGGATCAATTTCCAGAAATTGTATATTAATCAAACATTAATATAAATTCCTAACTTGGGCAATTGTATATTTCAGAGTGAAAAACACAATTGAAATCAAAGACTAAATGTAGTCATGCTAAAAACTTGAAATGCTTCCCATAGTATGGTGCCATATTAGTGAATAGTTGGCGAAAGGGATAGATTCAAGGAAATGAAGAAGAGCTTATAAAGCCACATGTGAGTAAATACTTGGCTATTTTTTTCCAGAGCATTACTAGTGGTACATAGGTGTAACTGAGAGCAGAATTTGGTTCATTAGCTGGTACATGATATTAAAAAAAACATTTCTGCCTAACTCCTGTAATTTATACAGTGTCTTTTTAAAGTTTCAGTTCACTTGTAAGTCTGTTATCCTGAATCACAAGCTTATGAACTTCGCTGCAGCCACCATGTCCTCTTACTTGTATCTGGCTGTTCCCCATTGATGCTCTTTAGTCTGCCATGTCGACAGGACTAGTAGCTGTTAGTATTAGTACTTGTACCAGCAGCTTAAATAGTTCTCTGTTTGTACCCGTAGTTCAGAACTTATACCTTTGCTAAATCAAGTCTGTAAATAATTACCAGTGTCCAAAAAATGCTCAAAAATTGTGGAAGCAAAAATGGAAGTCGGTTCTGAAAAATCTGTCTGCAGCCAAAATGGTTGAACTTAAAAGTATTTATTGAGTTGAATAGTATAATTGGTTCTACTATTATTTTTTATTTAATGCATAAAATATCTTTTGAAGAGGTAAGGAGTCAAGATAGGGTTTCTTTGTTCTTTATTTTGTGCCATGAAGCTTATAACGTTTGGAGGGTTTTATTTTTTATTCTTAAATCTAGTTTTATTTCAGTGCACTGCACTAATTACTTCACTTTTATGGTTCATTGGATTTTCTAGGAAGTGGATGGAGCAATGAAGATTTTTTTCTTTTGTCACACTGAATCTGATTTTGCTTTGTAGAAAGTTTGGAAATTTAAGGCAGACAAAGTACCATCTTATTATAGGAGCATATTTTCTTGAATTAACTCTGGGGTTCTTGCCAATTTCCTATTAGTTTATTTAACATAACATTTACTTTTTTAAAGTAACTGTTCTGGGATTACAGTAGGTACATTCTGCAGGCCAGTTAACAAATTGAGAAGAATTATTATTGTTATTAAGGCTGTAAAAGTTAAGGGCTAGAAAGTATCAAAGGTATTCTCAAGTTAGTACAAAGATGCCATATTATATCCAGAGGTCAGCTAGATTTTTCTCGCCTCTCCAAGTGGCTTGGTCGCTAGGACATTTTACTTATGTTAGCATCATTCTTTGTATTTTACATTATGTTAATCTTTTCTGCTCACTTGTACTTTCTCTCTCTCTCTCTCTCTCACCCAAACATGACTGATTAAAGGAGGCTTTATGCATTTCTGAACAAGTTAGTCTTGTTGGCACTGGATTTGTGACCCAGATACCTTGTTCCAGGAGGACCCAAACTCTTAGGCTGACCACGACCTCTCCATTTGATAATCGGCAAATTTTACTGATACACAGTGATAGCAGATAAGAATAATGCAAACAATTCTATATTTACCAGTCCTAGAGCTATCATCAGAGGGAAGGTATGTCTGGTCAGTACACAAGCTTTACCCTGAGATTCTTTCTTGAATCTCAGATGTTAGCAGCCTGGAAGTTGGAGGCTGATCCGTACTCCCCCAGTGGGGTGAGTGAGATGGGCTGGTGGTATGCCCTTTGTCCATGGTGGACTTGGGTTTCCCTCTTGGAGACCCTTTGCTACTCCGAAATCACCCCTTTTGTATTCTTTCTTCCCTCTGATAACCCTACAACTCTGGGCATTGTTGATTGGTTTCCCTTTGGTCATCATATTGTCCACGTCTGTCCTGTCAGCACATTCCTTTGTTTCACAAACTCATCACATACACACATCCTAATTTGGTTATTTTCAGTGTTCTCCTAATTTGGTGTGTTCCCCCAAAACCAGAGATCTCAAGGGTTCTGCAGCTGGGCACAGTGACCTGGTATCAATGCTGCAGAATCTTTTATCTCTGTTATGGAACAGTGTGGTACATGTCTTTGATTTCTCAGCCTGTGTGCCTGCTTGCCTGTGTCAGACGCAGTGGATTTTGAAGGAAATCAATTAACCCTTGGACCATTGTTTTAATATAATATCTACTTTACCTACAAGCCAATTCCCAAAAGCAAACCTCTGAATACTATTTGCTAGCCATCAAGTCTCTAATGTGCCACCCTGCCCTGCCTGACTTCAGACTAACATAAATAACTACCATTCTCTAGGTCAGTGATTCTCAACCTGGGTGTTGTGGCTCCCTGGGGTGCCGTGAGATCCTTTCAAAGAGTTCCTTGGGATGCTGTCAAGCATTAGCACCATTAAGTACGCAAACCTTAATTCACAAGATAAACATTATGATTTTTATGACCTGTTATAACTTTTCTGAGTTCTTTGAACATAAGAACTGCTACTTCCTTCCCTCACACAAGGAGGCAGGAAGGAGTACACAGTTTTTTGCCAGCATAGATTCTGAAGCGTACAAGGAGATCTGAGCTGCACTGAGTACACACATGATGCAATTTTATCCCCCCTCAGATGAGCAGAGGGTCAGGAAGAGAAAGTGTAGCTTAGTTAGCCACAGTCAACCTCACGGTTTGCCCCAGAGACGGCAAACAATCTGCCACTCCTTGCTCAAGGTAAATTGTTTAATTCTGATCTAGCCCACTGTGGTAACGTTCCTTCCACTACTTTCTAACTTTCTAAATGTTGCACCAGTTCCCTCCTATCTCCCGGTTGTCTTTTTCATTTACATTCTGGGCAGTTGTCCCATTGTCAATATTCACTTTTACTTCTATCTCTCATAGGTTTTTCAGCCTTACTTCATAATAACGTCCTTTAGTTCATAACTTCATATTTGGGAAGCCTTTGCTTTTCTCCTTTACTAGCATTTAAAACTCCCCTAATCAACCACATTTGTCAACACCTACTTCTCAGCTCATACTCTGATTCTAGAACTTGCTTTTTATAACAATTGATTTCCCTCCTCCGTCCCTGTTTGTTAGTGTCCTGGCATGATGAAGGAACCTTGTCAATATACTTCTGTTTTCCTGAAAGTGAGTTACAATGTCGTATTCTAGTCTTGCTGCATGCACTATAGTATACACTGATTTAGTATTTTATTTGTGGTCTTTGTTTAAGGAACTAAGACTGCAAATTCTTACTGCTAGGAATAGCACTGACTAAAAGCTGTTATTCCTACTCAGCTCAATGGACAAGTTATGCCTGGTAGTAATGATTTGCATTGCATTGGATCCTGTTTACTTAAACATGTACCTTCACAAAGACCCCAGAGACACAGCAAGCTCCTCTAGTGCCTGGGACCAGGAGAGAAGTGAGGGGGAGGAGAGAGGGGAGGGTAGTGTGAGTGGAAGGGAGAGGGACAGTGAAATATTACCTACCACTGCTGTCTGCACATTGAAGGTAGCATCTACTACTGCTGTCACTGCTGCTGTAGCAGTGTCATCTTGGGCAGCATAGTCTGGGGGTGGCTATGGGTGTCCTGTTTGTTTCTCCCCTTTCACCCCTGTATAAGTTATCAGGTGCAAGGCTGCACCTGCTATGGCAAAGACTTCAAGGGGGTCATTGTGATGCTTCCTCACTAGTTGGTGCCTGAGGCTAGTGCTTTACTTCCCCATTTTCCTGCCCTGGTTATGCTACTGAAAGCCCCATTGGTTTCAGTGAGGTTAGAGCAATGTACACTACAGGATCAAGGCCTAAGTTTGACCTACCTTCACTTCTGTACAAAACTTCAATAGTAAAAACCATGTTTTGTCCTGTCTACTTCCACACACCAGTTCAGTAAATGATATTTTACTGGAGTCACAGATATCTACTACAGTGTTAACGTCCCATATACAATCCATTATTAAACATTTTATTCTACTAAACTATTGTGTCAGTGGCACGGTAGGGTATAACAACCAGCTGAACTACCAATAAGTTATTAATCACAGGAAGTAGAAAGTGCATATATTAGAAAACATGTCACACAAATCTCTACTGCTAATCTCAACAAGCACCCTCTGATGATAATTGTTGTGCTAAGTGAATTGCTGGCATAAATATACTTCCTAGTTTTTCTGTGAAGCAGAGACCAAAGTACAATCAGTCTATTTTTTTAAAGCAAATAAAGGTCTTCAACATAATGCGCTTGTTAACATTATCTTGGTGAATGAAATTGGAGTTATTAAAATATTTCTCCCATGGTGCTGCTAAGAGAGATCCCGAGTTTTATCATAACCATATTGTCTCTTTATAGCTGCATGATGCAGCACACCACTGAAGATTCCTATTAATGCTCCCTAGAAGGTGTCATTTAGTATGTAGTAATAAGTACTGAGGTAGGCTACATTTCACTGAGCATGCACTGAAAGGCCCCGACATAATTTACGTGGGTGATTGTACTTTCTCAAGCTGTTAGCAACATGGTAGCTACAAAACAGACATCGAGGAACACATTTCCAGACAGGGCTTTAACACATTACTCCTCCTGGCAGGTAGTTTCATGTGCAAGCTGGATAATCAGAAGTTTAATTACTTAGCTTGCATGTGAAAAGTAATGTTTCCTGTGCACTAAGGCTAACTACAGATAGTCGAAAAGCCTGAGGCTGAATCAATTCAGGCTTTGCAGGTTAGTCTAAACTGCAGAGATTACACTGAGAAACAACTGGATACACATTCACTTTTGATTCAGGAAATGCAGCCACATGGCTCATTTGGTCCGCAGTTGTTCAGACCAAAAGCTGGGGGGTGCTAGAGCAAGACTCTCTGGCACTTAGCCAGCATGGACTGTGTATTCACTTCCTCTTGCTGCCCCCAGAGTCTTTGGGATTGGTGGTCCAGAATCACAGAAGCAGAACTCTGCAGAGTTGCTCATCACTTCCTCTTCCTGCTTCCAGGTGCCTCTAGGATTTGTAGTCCAGTGTCACAGCCAGTAACTTTCAGTAATTTTAGCAGGACAAGGCAGCTCTGTACTCAAGGGAAGTGAGGTTTAACTCTCCTCCCAGGCCCCAGCCAGGGTTTGCTGGAGGGAGGGGTGGGAGGGTCAGAGGGGCAGTCCCTGCCTTCCCCCAACCCCTCTCTGCTGGAGCAGATAGCACAGCTCAGCCCAGGGCTGGAAAGCATTCTGGGATGCCGTGGGACTCTGATGTAGCTTAAACCAGAAAGGGGTTCCGGACAGAAGTTTCATAAACCAGTTTGACCCAAATTAGATAAGTCTGATACTACATTCAAGCAGGTTTATCTTAAACCAGTTTCAGCTATTTTGAAACTGGTTTATATTTACTGAACTTCTGTTCTGTTACAGATTTAAACCTCTTTCTGATTACTTGAATCAGTTTGTGTAACTTCTGTCCCTAACATAATAGATAAGTGCATGTACAAAGGTCTGTAGGTTCAGTGTTAGAGGCCTATTTGCAAACTTTAGCATAATGTCTGAAGGGACTCTTTGCCTGATCATTTACAACATAGTAACATTGTTTAAAAATGTTTTGCCAAGGGTCAAGAAAAGAAGGACCCTAGGCAGAACCGTTCAACTAAAGAGAGTCCCTTGTTTTCTCAACTTGATTACAAATCTGCCAGGTATGTCATACCCATGTAGTCTAGTTTTTGTCCCTGTAGAAATGTGTTGTCTTTAGCTCTCTGACACCTTAACTAAACAATTTTGTATGTTGAAAGATCATTTGATTCTTTATCCTTGTCCATGCAAGATTTACAGAGATATGAGGGTGAAAAAGAATGATTCCAGAAGCAAATTAATGGTTAAATATTTCCTTTTAGATCTACAGAACAGCTTAAAAGTAGGATAATCCTGATAACTCCTTGTTAATATTACCGGCCACAGATAGAGATATATACTACTCAAATGGCTTTCATGCTGAGGCAAGATGTTGTTATTTGACCCAAGAGTGGCAGTTTTGGCTTGGCAATAGGCCACTGCTTAGAATCTGCTCTTTTGACAGTGGCCAAGCTCAAATATAATAAAAAACAGCTCTCCCCTTCTCTCCTCCATAAGGTAAGTGATGTGCAACAGGGCCCACCAATACATCATCATGGGTCAGATAGGTCCCTGTTCCAACTTTATCACTCAAGATGTCTTCGCAATTTGGGAATATAGGGCCAGATTTCTGCATTCTAATGAACCTTTCCAGTCCCTGAACCTAGGATACTTTAACTACCAAACTGATTACTCTGTTTATGATTAGCTGCCTGAAGGCTCTGTATAAGTTGATGCTGATGGTTAAAATACATAATTGCTCCTTTTCCTGTGGGTGTGGTACCAGTGGTAGGTGCTAGGGGAGGAGATGGAGCAAGAATGAAAGCCTTTATGTTACATGATCTTTTTGAGTGGCAGAATGACTTCGTAGGTAAATTAGTTGATTTCAAAGCTGCTTTACATCTTACTGAATCACAATATCTTACCCAGGATCATATAATTATCTCTTTTATTATACCTATATTTTCTCAGATATGCATGCTAGAATTTCATAAGATGGTTGCTGTTGCTTAATGAATAGGCTCAGGAATATAGATGAAAATTTATTTGTTACTTGTAAATCATGGAGTTCTCAGGTAAGTGGAAATGGCTACCATTATTTCAGTAGTATTAGAGTGATGTTGTACCTGTGATGGTTCAGCCAAAGGCATTTTTATGGGTTATATATTTTATTGGACCAACTGCATAGTTGGGATAAAGTTAGACAAGTTTTCAAATGCAAGTATCCTTCATCAGGTCTGAGGAAAGAAGGATGCACAGCAGTGATTAAAAACTGGGTAAGGCTGTGAGAGGGGAGATATTCCCAAGGGCATCAGACAAACGGTTAGCAGAAGAAAATAACCTTTTTAAATGGAAGATTAAGACCTATCACAAGTGAAAAAGGTCATGATTGCCTGTAATGTGAAGGAAGAATTTCTGGAATCGTATAGATTACAGTATGCCATAAAGCAGGAATGTCAGAAGTATGGCCTGCAGGCCAGATCCAGCCCATGAAGCCTTTACAGAACTGAGATCCTTTACAGAACCTTTACTGAGGTCTTGGTGCTGATCCTTAGTCTGAGATGACTCATGTGGTACACATCAGACCAGCCCTTTGTGCTGGGCCCAGGGCACTTGCTGCCCAGTGTTCACTCCAAGATCCATGCTATACACAGTAACCTAGCCCACTGGGAGTGCAGCACATGTAGCACTTGTTCTAACTGGTCTGGGGGATGTACCACAAGTGGTAACTGCTACAGCCAGTCCATGACCTGCGGGCCCTAAATACGGCACAGGTCCTGGACTAGCTGGAGTGAGAGCTGCCTATACAGCACAGTCCCATGTGCAGCACAAAACACAGACCAGCTGGAGCAGGCATCACGTGTGATGTGTGCCCAAGGACCAGCTTGGGGTCGGGGTACACCACATACACTGCAGGTCCCAAATTGGCCAGGGCAGGTGCCATGGGCACTGGATCCAGTACTGGGGGGAAGAGGAGGGTGAAGGGCCCACAGACCCACCCTGTACCACTCATCTGGCCTGCAAGGTCAGAGCAGATGGAGTGTTATCTACAGGCCATACTAGATTACAACTCTTTTGGTGTGCTAAGGGTGATTGCTAGTCTTGTGGACATAAGTATGGTGATCTGTGGAATTTTTGTATATGGTAGTTTGTAGGGTGCCCTCCCCAATATGGACTGAGGCATCTAGCAAGTTAATGTTAGTGTAGGAGTATTCCAGAGGAAGTTTGATTGGTGGTAAGGGGGGGAAGGGTCAAGCAGAGGAGGTGATGATTGTTAAACCTGCTGTGGAAATCAGTAAGTTTGGATTTGGTGGTGAGGAATTGCTAGAATAACTACCTCCAGGTGGCTTATGAAGAAGTTGGCATATTGAGAGTCTGTCTTTGTGCACAAAGTTGTTCAGTGTCACAAATTATCCTTCCTTGCTTCTGAAAAAAATTAAAAGTTAATACTGCAATTTTATTTTGATGTATTAGTAGAGATTAATCCCTGTCTTGTACTTGGTAATTACTAAGGAGAATTATTTTAGAATGCGTAGGAAATAGTGTAGAGGGAAAAGATGATAATGATGGCACCAGTAGTGGTCAAAAAATGGAAGGAGGAATAATAAAAGTATTAAATTAGGAATAAAAAAGGAATTAAATGTAATACTTTTATTATTCCTGCTTAGTAGAAATAACTTAGTAGGTATAACTTTTATTGTACCTCCTTTAACCCAGCTGGGTATCTCTATCTATCTATCTATCTATCTATCTATCTATCTATCTATCTATCTATCTATCTATCCAGATACACAGATGGGTTATGTTATCTATAATGTGTGTGGGTATATGTATATAGGGCCAGATACCCAGCTGGTTTAAATCTGTATAGCTACACTGAAATAAATGATGTGGCACCTAAATATATAGGAAGACTTTTATTTCTATATTGCAAATACATTTTGACGGGTATACTATTGTGCTGAACTAGCAACAGTATTTATAGGTCACATCTTTCTAACCTTAATCCTGTGAGTAGGCCCTTAAAAGTCATTACACTGATTTAGGCATAGATACTGAAAATTAATCAGAAATATACTTGTCTGGTTGGCAATTACTATATAATAGATACACAACCCCATATTGACTACTATTTGTAATGTTCAGTGCTTCTTCTGTTGTGGGTCCATGCTTATCAGGCCCCACTCTCACAGAAGAGAGCAGGAGAATGTCATTTATATTTATGATTAAGTGAAGTGATTATTCCCCTGTATTTGGCACCGGTGAGTGCACATCTGGAGTACTGTTTCCAGTTTTGGGCCCCCCACTACAGAAAGGATGTGGATGGATTTGAGAGCTCAGCAGAGGACAACGGAAATGTTAGAAGGCTGAGGAACATGCCTTACAAAGAGAGGTTTGGGGAATTGTGTTTATTTAGTCTGCAGTCGAGAAGACTGAGGAGGGATTTAATAACAGCTTTCAACTATCTGAAGGGGGTTTTAAAACATGATGGAGCTAGACTGTTCTCAGTGGTAGCAGATGACAGAACAAGGAGCAATGGTCTCACGTTGCAGCAAGGGAAGTTTAGGTGAGATATTAGGAGAAACTTTGTCACTAGGAGGGTAGTAAAGCACTGGACCAGGCTACATGGAAAGGTTGTGGAATCTCCATCTTTGAAGTTTATTAAGACCCAGGCAGACAAAGCCTTGGCTGGGACGATATAGTTGGGGATGGTCCTGCTTTGGGCAGGGGGTTAGACTAGATGACCTCCTGAGGTCTCTTCCAACCCTAATCTTCTATGATTCTTTGAAATGCAAGACATTTCACCAGAATGTTGTGTACTGCTTAGATACATTATTAGACCATCTGTATAGTTTCCAAATTAAAATAATTATGTGGGGAAATGTTTGAGTCATTTAATTATTATTAAACTATTGTATTTACTTGACTCTAAGACTAGGCTTTTTCTCCAGTCAGTGGGGGAGGGCAACCCGTTGTCTTAGATTCACACACAAAGGAGAGGACGGTGGGGGAGGCAGCGACTATGCCTCTGACTGGCCTTGAGACTCGGTTGGGGCAAAAGTCATATCTACAGAAGCCTCCTGCCCCTTCCCGTGCTTGACCTCTGCAGCTTCTGCCCCACTCCCTGCCTTTACTGTTAAGCTCAGCTTGGCTCGGGCTCGTGCTGGATTCCTTCCCAGACATGGAGCCTGTGGAAACTCCATTGCCTGTCCGGCCAGCCAGCAGTGCTGAGGCTCAGCTTCCTCGTCCTGTGCTCCAGGAGGAAGCAGAGCCCAAGCAGTGTCTAGCAGTAAGGGGGCTGGCAGGAAGGGAAGAGGCAGAGACCGTGGGGAGTAAAGGGGGAGGCAGAGCCTGGGGGTGGGGAGAAAAGAGACAAAGTAGGGGAAGGACAGGGGAAGGGCCAGAGTCTGTGGGCAGGCAAGGGAAGAGGTAGAGATTGTGGGGAGTTGGAGTAGTGGGGTGTCAATGGCGGAGGAGCAGAAATGCTTCAGAGGGTAGAAGGGGGAGATGGAAAGCAAGGAGGCCACCTGACCCCGCAGCCACTGCTTTCCTTGCTGTAGCAGCAGGAAGGGGACTCATTTAAGACAACCCTCTGGTAGATTCTATACCTGGAAAATTATTCAAGTAAATGCAGTGATCACTAAGAATTAATTGCATTCTCTGTTTTTGAAAGAACATAACCTAAAACATTTGTAAGTCAAAGAATATCGGTAATTTGCCCAGTTAGATGCTACACACTGATACTCCTTCGCTATTAGCACTAATTGTAAGTGATGTCTCTTTAGATTGTAACATAGCTGAAGAATATATTAGATTTAATTTTTGGATCCATGCTGATAAGAGACAAACATAGGACCTGCTTCTATACCCACTCACTTCAGATGGAAGGCTTGATCATCTTTGTACTTCAACTGGTGTAAATCAGCAGTAACTAAAAGATCTTGTTTGTCCTGAAAGAAAACCTGTTTAAATGATAGGTGAATAAAGCCCTCTTTGCTGTGTGGACTATCAGATCATACTGCTTTGGTTAGCAACTGTGTGTAGAAAGAACCAGAGTTATGCTAGTAACCTTACATGTTGCACATTCTCTCCCACCTCCCATGGGTGGATCCAGGATTTGGGAAAGTGGGGTGCAGGACAGAGTAGTGACCTGTACTGTAGAGGTGGCTGCACCCCAGCTCTCAGTGTCCTCCTTGCGGGCAGATTTCAGGAAACTTTTTTAAGACTTTCAAGCAGATAAGAATCTTTTCTGCCCCTCCCTTCTCCTCTGTGCTCAGCTACATGGCTCCCCCCATTCTCCTTTTCTCCTGCCCAGCTGCTGCCCCAGCTGAGCTGAGGATAGGGAGCTCCAGAGTTGGGCAGCACATGGAACTGGGCTCAGCTAGACATAGCAGCCGCAGTGGCAGCAGCAGGCAGGTTTCCTTCCCCTCTACCTGCTCCCAGGCTGGCAGTGAGCACCTCCATCACACACCCATCCCTAGGGCAGCTGGACACAGTGGCAGTGGTGGGCAGGGGAAAGAAGGGGAGGGGAGATGCCCTCGAGCACAGAGGGGAAGGGTTGGGAAAATTCTTACTTGCTTCCCTGACTGCTTTCCCTGCAATGTGGTTATTTGACAGAGGGGTATGTCCTTTCCATTACACTTGCTGGGTCTGCCCCTGTTTGATCCTAGGTATTGCATCTTCCCATATGATAAAAAGCTAACTGAAAGAGCAATGAAACTGCTTTTCTCTAAATATTTCATGTATGATTCTTATTTTTTCCTTTTACCTTATCATAGTTTAAATTAATTACAAGATACAGATAAAGGAAAACTTTTGCACTGCAGCACAGAAAGAGGAGGTTTAAACTTTACGTTTGAACCTTGCCAGTAGAACGGTGAATTTCTTTATCTGCATCTGTGCAGGCTAATTTGTAGAAAAACGTCAGTATCTACAGTTGGAGAGGCCTAACCTTCTAATTAGTTGTATTTAACTTAAACTGTCTTTTTGGATTGAAATTTTGCATTGTTTGTCTCAAGCTGATTTTTTCCCCCCAAGTGTGAATAAATGTTCCAGTCGCTTCTGGAACATTACAAAAATCCTGTATGGTTTTAAACATTAGAGTACTTCAGATGTTTGGAGTTGAAAGATGGCAGTGGACTGATGCTAAAGTAAAAGGTATATCTGTTAAAAATTGAGTAATTCAGGAAAATCAATATTTATCCATATAGAATCATTGAAATCATAGAAAAATTTGGGTGGAAATCTAGAGGTCAAGAGGTCATCTCGTCCAATCCCCTGCTCAAAGCAGGACCTTCCCCGACTAGATCATTCCAGCCAGGGCTTTGTTGAGCCAGGCCTTAAAAACCTCCAAGGATGGAGATTCCACCACATGTCTAGCTAACCCATTCCAGTGCTTCACCACCCTCCTAGTGAGTTTTCCTAGTTTCTGACCTGTACTTCCCTTGCTGCAACCTGACACGGTTGCTCCTTGTTCTGTCATCTGCCACCCGTGAGAGCAGTCCAGCTCCATCCTCTTTGGAACCGCCCTGCAGGCTGCTATCAATATCCTGTAGTCTTCATTTTTGTACATTTTAGCTGCACTAAGTAGGTAACATCTCACTGACGCAATGCACAACATAGACATACAAGGAGGTAGAAATGTAGTTTTCTTGGGAAGCCTTACATGACATTTTCTAAAGCTCAAGTGCTTAACTTTGACTTTTTATTTATTTTGTTTGATCATGTGCTGCCACTTTATCCTTCATGCTTGGGGCATGGAGCACAACAAAAATTACTAGCCAGGAGCAATGAGCCTGGCTTTTCAAAAGGCTTTCAATTAACATTGTTATTTTACATTGCATTGTTTAAAAGCCTTCTAAAGAGCAATTTTCCCCTGGAGGTGCTGCACTGACCATCAATGTACTGTCCCAGAAAGGAGTTGGCTTCAATAGGCAGATTCTAGATGTTGCTTTTCTTCTTACCCACTTTATTCTAAAAATATAGGACACACATTCCTCTTCCACATATATTTTTTTTTTTGCCTGAGATCTGTTTTCTTTTCATGATGCATATCTGACTGGTGCTGTGGGGAACTATATTGTCAAATGTCAGCTTAAAAAATCCTGAAGAACAAATTGAACAGCATCCTGAATTTAGTCACGAAGTTCAATATGACTGGTTCTGTATTTTTCTATTAACCCTTCAAGAGTTAAAATTTCTTAGCTGTCTAGTAATGGGTTGACCAGTAATGCTTTTAGGAATTCCTGTCATTGTGCAGACTGCTCTCTTCATCCCCATGTTCCTCTCTCCCCTCCACAAATGGGTTAAATGCATTCATGAAGAGTATATACAATAAGTGTAGCTTCCTCCTATGTTTTAGGAGTTGCATTTTGGAACCATAGCATATTGTTTTCCTGCTTTAATTAAACTATTTGTAGCAGGGAAACCTAAATTGCCCACCAAAACTGGCCAAAAATTGGAATCTTGTGGTGGGAAAAATTAAACCTTTTATTTTTAAGCTGAAAACCAAAATGCTTTTAGTTCTTAGTTATTATATTCTGCCAACTTTTTTCTCCTACTCTGTTGATTTGAAGCCAATCTCATGATTTCTGAATGCTAGAAGCTGGCAACACTGCGCGCTCCATTATCTCCATTAAGTACTCTGGTAGTGCTCTATCTTGGCTCCTGTCTGTGATGGCAGAGGAGTTTGGAGGAGGTGTATGAGAAGAGTAATATGCTAAGTCAGGGACCATACAGAAGGGAGTAAAATGGATTAATTGATTCTGCAGGTGACTCCAGTTTGCAGATGTAATCTGGATCTTATTGTTTAAAGAGTGTATCGTTCCTACACATTTTTAGGTTGTATTTTTGTGTTAGGTAACCTAAGTGACAGTAACCTGAAAGGTAGGTAGCTTTACAGATAAAAAAAAATCTGTAAGCATGATTTTCAAAGTGTTCTCAAAGCAAATTTTAACTTAATTATTGTCACCTGGGTCAGATTTAAGCACACTTAATTAAAATTTACTCCTTTTTTGTTTCTTTTTTTTGTTTTTTAGAGGAATCCACTACATGAAAAGCTGTTGTGAATCAAAATGGTCACTACCTAGAAGTCTGCTGCTACAGGAATAACTAGCAAGCAAGTAGATACTTATTTGTTTTTTCTCCTCATAAATATTTAGAGAGTAACAACATTCTTGAGGTTAGATCTGTTAAACTGTTGAACATTCATTAACATAATTTGAAATGGTGCTTGCCAGTATTTGTTAGACTTTACATTTTAACACTAAATGAAAAGGAGAAGAAACATTATTTTAGGGCTTTCTAATATATTAAGTGTGTCTGTGCTTGCAGGATGGTGAATTCCAAGTTCTCTCAAGACGTTGTTTGTTTTATATCAGATTTTGCTTTTAACATTCCTCTGCAGGAGCAAAGTAAATCTACTGAAATCAGTGGAACTAGTTCAGATTTACATAAGTATAAATTGGAGTCAAATCTGGTTTTTACTGATTACTTCTGTAGAGTTCATATGCCACATGAAATTCTGTATGGAGTAGACTAGGAAATGGCTATATTTTTAAATTTGTGAACCTATTGTATCATTCTTAAATGTGCACAAAAGCTCGCTTTGTAATGATGTTCTTTTTCACTTGACTTGAAACTTTAAATATCTTTTGAAAGGTTATGCTTTAATGAATAGCTATGCAAGCAAACAGCAATTTTAACATGCCAAATATTTGCTTTATTTTTTTTCATTACTTACGACATTTTCAACAGGTGATGTATGTGTCAGGAGGACTGCTGCCGTCATTATCAGACTTCCTAGTTGGGCCACATTTCCTGACCCTGACATCTGGGTGAATTGTCGCCTAGCTACAAAAATCCTGTTGACTTAAATAGGACAAGGTTTTCACCCATGTAGTAAAACTGGGTTGGAATTTTAATGACGTTTTCTCATAAAAACATGTTTGTTTTCAAGCTCTCATCAAAAGTTGTATGTGTGTTGAGCGGTGGGGGTGGAGCTGTGGCTCCTCCCCTGCATTTGGTCCACAGCTCTGTCCCATGACCCATCCCTGCCCCACTCCCTTCCTCATCATGGGGGCCTCAATCTGCCCCACTCTACCCCTTCCCTCCCCCACACCCCTTCCCCTCCACAGACTTACCTGCTGGATGTTGTGTGTCTGTGGGTGTCTGCCTCTCACTCCCAAACCACAGCCCTCCAGTCCTGCTGCTGCTTTTCACTCTTGACCCACAGTACCCTGCATTTTGCCAGGGCGTTGGGAGCCTCCCTGTCCCCTGCCCCTCCTGGGCTCCAAATTCCCCCAACACATGCCCGCAGCTTCGCAAAATCCTATACACATCCCACTCCCCAACCATACAAAGTACCTGCATAATTTTGCATAGTTTGAGTTTTTTTGTGCATAATTTTGAGGTTTTAGGTGTTGGGTTAAAATTGCGATTAACTGTGACTAATTTTTTAAAATTGCGCAACTAATTGCGATCAGATTTTTTTAATCGTTTGACAGCCCTAATATTTATTAAGTGAAAAGGCTTATGTGTTAATCAGATTGAAGTCCAAATGTATTTAAGAGCTCAAGGCACTTTTGGACCAGGCCTCTCACCTCATCCTATCCAGAACTTACTGTGTAATATGTATGGAAAACTGAAATAAGTTCATCCCAAAATGTTGGTCTGTATTATATCAATGTCTCAAGATCAGTTATAGATCCCCAGTTTAAGTGCACTTTTTATTCAGATGATTAACATATTTCTGAGATCGGTAATGTTCTTGAAGCAGTGACTTTTTATTGGCTAAGTGAAGTTAAGATTAATTGTTCATGTGGCACCCTTTCTTAATAGAGCATCTTATGTATGCTATGATGTCACAAAAGGAAAATAGTAAATATATATTTAAGGCACATACATTTTGGAAAATCCTAAATTCATTACTTGTTGCTGTTCTTAGGAACACTGCCTTCTGGATTAATTTCAAAGATTAATTCTCTTATGCCTTAGTATTGCTAGTTCATTGATTGCTTCATTAGAGGGTCTTTAGTAAATGTACCAGTGTTACTAAATGATGCATTTATTAGTTTGTTTTCATGATTAAACTATTCATTTACATTTAATTAATGTATTTTCCCTAAAAAGGCATGGTGAAATAAGTTAGGACAGATCCTCTAGTGCTTTGTGCTTTAGTGTCATGAACCATCCTCCACTGTGGCTTTTTCTGGCTACAGCAGCACGAAGTATATTAACAGATTTCTAAAAAGGGCAACTAGGATTCCCATTCACTGAATTGCATCAATTTACATTCTAGTTCTTAATTTTAATGATGACAACAAATACTCACAATGCCCTTTTGAGTAAGTAATCGTAGTTACAGATGTTCTGTACATCAGTTAGTCTTTTTACAGGTAGAGCATCTTTCATAAAACACAGAGACATTCCTCCCGTGGAATAAAACAAACAAATAAAAACCCCATTTACATCACAGCGCATGAACGTTGTGAATAGTGCCTTGATCCTCTCCCATCAAGATCATGTAAATGTCTGCTTCAAAGGGTAGTCGTTAAGAGACTCGAACAGTCCTTTAAAAAAACATGATGTAGCAGGTTGCAACCACAGGGCTTTTTCAGCCAGGCTTTTCCCACTTCACTGGTCATCTCTCAGCCAGCCTCAGTAGCATGCAGTCTTTTAAACCTGTTGGCCTTTCTTGTCTGGTGCACATCTGATCCCACACCAGTCGCGGAGGGTGCCTATACACAGGTATGAGCTGAGTATGAATCAAATCTGCTGAAGCTGGTAATTACTGCATTCCCACAGCCTCCAGCATCTCGTGTATCAGCACTCACTCCCACGTTTCAAAATGGCCCCCACTGCCATTTTGAAGTGCGGGGGCACTGATGCATGAGATGCTCTGGGTGCTTTAATTAGAGCGGCTCTAAGTAAGACTCCCTCCCCACTCTCCCTCTCCCCCTGCTCCTTGAGCACATGTATAAATGCCTGTATAGTCTTTCATCGCACAAAGTAACAAACCAAAAGCTTACTGCATTGGACCCTGGGATGGGTCTGCTGTGGCCTCTGCCTTCCTTCCCTGGGCTTGTACTCCTGCCTCTGGTGCTTCTCTTCCACTTCCCCCACTGCTCTGCCAGCTGGGGTTTTTGTTTTCTTGTTAACCTTCCCACAGCTTCAGTCCTTCAGTCCAACAAGCTGGCTTCCCTTGAGGGGACAGACCACCCACTTCACCTCTCAAGAGTGAAGTCAGAAACTCACTCTTCCACACTTAAACCTGTTCCCATCGCGGGAGAAGTAATCCATATATGTAGTTCCAAGTCAGTGGCAGATCTCGAATGCATATGACTGCAAGGCCAAGTACCAATGTGTGAATCTGGGATTGGTGTCTCACATAGCCTTCAACCAGGTTAGAGGTGCATGACCCATCACCAGTGTGAAGAAGGCTCCTATATTTTATTTTATAGTATTGCATTACATATCTGAAAGGGACACAGGGGATCGTAGTTGACCATAAAATGAATATGGGGCACCAGTGTAATACTACAGTCAGCAGAGCGAACAATATGTTGGCGTGCACCAACCAGTGCATCTCAAGCAAAACCAGGGAAGCTATTCTCCCTCTCTGCTTGGCATTGGTGAGGCTGTAGCTGGGCACTGCATCCAGTTCTGAGTGCTTCTCTTTAAGAAGGACCTGGAGAAGTTTGAGAGAGTCCAGAGAAGAGCCACTCGTATGATTAGAGACCTGAAGACCAAGTCGTGTGAGGAAAGGCTGACAGATGGGGACTGTTGGCTGGGAAAGGCTGGGACTGTTCAGCCTAGAAAAGAGAAGACTTTAGTAACAGCTTAGAAATATATCCAGGCCAGGTGGAATGGTCATAAACTCCTAGAAGAAGGTCTCAGACTGGATATAAGGAAAAACATCCTCTCATGGTTCATATGACCAAGCTCTGGAATAGACTCCCAGTGGGGGTGCAGGCACCTACCCTGGATATCTTCAAAAGGAAACTGGATGCAAACCTTGCGGGGGTTATTTGACCCCAGCAGTCTTTCCTGGCCAGAGCAGGGGGGCTGGACTCTACGATCAATTGAGATCTCTTCCAGCCCTAAGCTTCTGTGAATCTATGAATCACTCATTTTGCATAATGGCAAATATTGTATTGAATAATTTGACGTGAAATGACATGTCTTGTGTGATGCCACATTGATGTAATAGTTATATTAAATGTATTTAATTTTAGTTTTAAAATAATTAAAACCAGCTGCTACATTGTACATAATGAAGCATTTTATATAATAAAAAAATCCTAGTTTTTTGCATTTTCATAAAGCATTTTGATAAGTAAATAATAAGCACAGAATGTACTAATTGAAAGAGATGTTTCTACAGTCTAGAAAAAATATTCCAAGCTAACAAAAAGATATTAAAAACAGCTGCTCCTTTAATTAGTACACAAGTGCTTATCTTATAACTTTGTGGCATGATTTGAACATGTCATTCTATGCACTGCTTCTACTGATATGTCATGAAAAAGTAAAAATAAATAAATAAAAATATACAATAAGAGAGGAACAGTTGAGTATACAAGGATACATTAATAGGAAAAAGTAATATCCATCCTGGGCAAAAGAATGGACCTTTGAAGGAGAAATTTTAACTATTGATAGAGGTTTTGAAACCAGATATAATGATAACAAAAATTATCGTGATGACGATAATGACTATAACACAGGTATTGAAGGTTATGTACATTTGAAGAAAAACAGAAATAAAATAGAGATTCCTCTTCGGGTACTATATTCTAATATTTAATCATCCTCATAGCACAAAAGTTGTTCTTCAATCTCCAACATAGATTTCCTGTGCTAGAGCTTTAAAAGCCATTGCTGCTAGTCTTGTTGCTTGTATCCACTGAAAATAGTCATCAGCATCTGATTAAATGAGCTCTCTGCTTATGAAAGCTTATGTGATCCAGCTCTGATTTAGTTAGAAAAATCTAGCCTGCCTTCTGCCATCCTCTTTATAATCAACCTTTAGGTATTTGAAGACTGATATCAAATCTTACTTTAGTATTCTCCAGGCTCTATTAATCTTAGTATTTTCACTAAGCTTCCTTATAAGTAATGTTTTCCAGGCCGATAATAATTTTTGTTGTTCTCCACTGGACTCTTTCCAACTCTCCATGTTTTTTGAAGTGCAGGACCCCGAACTGGACACTACTCCAGTGGAGTCCTCTCTAGCGATTAACAGAGGGGAAGAATCACTTCCCATGATGTACAAGTGGCACTCCTGTTAATATAACCCAATATGTTGGTGTTTTGTTGTGTTTCTTCCCTAACAAGCATAATGTTGGCTCATATTTAGCTTACAGTCCATTGTAACCTTCAGGTCCTTTGCTGTAGCATCTCATCCTTGCCAGTCATTCCACATTTAGTTTTATTTTCTTAGCTCAGTGGTTCTTAACTAGGGTGCCAGGAGACCACCCCTAGGGGTGCTGTGATGCAGGCATCCCAGTGGCAGCAACCAGGTAAACCTACCGTGCTGCAGCACACACATAGTCCTCCTGAATTAGGGTTTTCTGATCATCCTAAAGCAGTCAGGAGAACTCACTTGGGCTGCAGCTCTTTGTAGTCCAGGTCCCTTTCTCTACCCACACACCTTCCTGCAACTTATTCCATTTGCCCCATGGCCTTCTGTTTCTGGGAGGAGTTGTGCATGGTCAGACTGGGAAGGGCTGGAGCACAAGCCAGCTCTCCATTGTGCTTTAGGCTGATCAGAGAAGTCTAATGCAGGAGGAACATAGTCAGATTGCAGGGTGTCAGCCACCCCAGTCTGGGGACTAATACCAAAATATCTAATTATCAGCTGGGATCACATCAGCTTCAAATAACTAAGGGTGCACTTGTTGAAGAATGCACTAGCTTCTAATAGGATGCATTTCACAAAAATCAAATAGACCTCCTAGGAAGCATCAGTGGCGGTATTTTCAGTAGAAATAGGGAGGCAATAATAGCTCTTGTATGACCTCACCTGGAATATTGCATACACTTTGGCTTGCCCATGTTCAAAAAAGATTAAATTGGAAAGGATGAAGAAAACCATTGTGAACAGTGACATGAAGAGTCTGTTATACTAGAGGAGACTTTGTAGTCTACCAAATACCTACCTAGGTTTAAGATGGAGTTCAGTAGGTCTCTGAAAGATGCCTGTGTAACAGGGGGCCTTCTTGGGGCTGGTCAGAAGTTGGCCTGCTCACCTGTTTCTGGGCTAACTGCCTGCCTCTTTCACCTGCCATGCCTTGATGGCAAATGATTAAGAGATTACCCAGGCAGGAGGCTGCCCGTTTCCTGCCCTGTTGCCAGGGGGCATTATCTGTGGCTCCAAACCTTCCCTACACTGCAGTCCATGCCTCATAGATGGCATATAAGCTCTTAATGTCTCTGGCCCCAAACTGGGCCCCATAACCCTCCAGTCTGGACTCCATCTAGATCCCTTCTAGTCAGGCCACCTACTCCAGCAGCCCCCTTCAGCACAGAGATCTGGACATAAAATGGCCACCCTTATCAGGCACCTGCCCTCTCCCTGGCCTAGCCCTTGAAGTGGCAAGCAGAAACAGTGCCCTGCCACAGCCTGCAACAGCAGGCACAGGACTTGATGAAGCACTAAGTTCCTTCAGTCTTATGCTCCTAAAGTTAATTTTGAAGTGAAAATTTTAGAACATTTTTTAATTTTTTCTAATTTTTTAGAAAATTTCCAAATTATTTTCAGTTGAGTTAAATCATTCAAATGCTGAAATTTCCCATGCATGGAAAATTTCTGTTTCAGCCAGCTATTCTTATAAGGCCTCCTGAGAATGGAATCCAGGGTGTCTTGGTTGATGACGTAAAGTAACATAGGAAATTCTTGTTTACCCTCACTGTGTCCAGATGAGCATGGACATTTGGTTCCCCATGGACAAGTAGCAGTGACACTCCTTGCACTGCAGCTGCTTGTCCTTAGGGAACGCCCATGCCACACGTGCTTTGATGTACAGTAAGTTACTCGAGGGGTAGTATGGGTGGCCGGGGCCAGCACTATGCTGGCCATAGCAACCTTACCTGGGGTTCTGGGGGCTGCAGCGATCCTGCGGGGGAAAGCCTGGCTGGTAGCTGGAGCACAGCTCCAGGTATCCCAGCTCCACTTTTCAGCAGTGCATGCTGCCCATGCGTACGCTGCTCCATTTTTTTTCCTGTAGGTTTTTTTGACCCCAGGGTATCTGAGGGTGAAAAAAAATGCATGGGAAAAAAAATGGAGCAGCCCATGCACAGGCAGCATGCCCCTGCAGTGCAGAGAATGCCTGACTGGTGCAGTACGTGGCAATACAGACTTGTTTATGGTGCCACATACTGCATGGCCACACTCGTCTGGATGCAGCCTTGTTTCCTCAGTTCACTGGGAAGGACAGTGATTTTTTTTAGTTGTATATACAATACAAATAGGACGTTGAGTTTTTAAGCATAGCCATTCAGTATAAGGTTCTTGAATCAGTTTAAGGCTTTGAATATATCTAGAATTTGTCTGCATTTAAATACAAAAAATTAATTTGGGCTCATCCATACACTGACTCATATGTATATTAACTATGGATAAAGTTAGTCATGGATTCTGTTGGCATATTGTTAGTTTATCCACACTATAATTTATCAAATATAGGGCCATATTTGCATAGATGCCTGATCTCACTTCTAAAATTGACATCAAAGGTTATTTGCACAAGCCAGTTGCGTGCATACAAATTCACAAGCTTATGGGTTTGCACTTCAGAATTGTGGGTTCAAAATTAAATGCTGCTTGTGAGCATGTAACAAAATTGTTAATAATCAATGTATTCATTGTGTTCCTTTCATTTTGTTGGTTCCTTTTTTTAAAACACTGAAAACTACCTGAGTAGGTTGGCTAGAGCATTTTTCAGCTGGCTCCCCAACAGCCTTTTATACTAGGAACAGACATTCAAAAAGCCTGAGGCTGAACTGATTCAATATTTACAGGTTCGTCTAACGTATAGATCTTGAACTGATTTGGAGGGAGATGGACATTCACTTTCAAATCAAGAAATGCAGGCACTTGCCTACAGTGGCTGAGGCAAGAAGCCGGGGGGGTGCTAGAGCAGCTCTCCCTTCTATTCTTCAGTGCTGACTGGAGGGGAGCGTGGCCAGTCCCTGGCAAGATATTCTGATTAGGTTGGGGTGTAAACCCTAACCCTGGCCTGCACAGTCCCAGGCTTTTCCCAGCTTCCTGTTCAAGGGGCACAAGCATTGCCAAACCCCAGTCCCTGACTAGCACTCTGAGGCAAAGGGGATGTGTGTGGAGTGCATGAGTTTGTTGAGGATATTGAGCTTTTCAGTCTTCCTCTTCCTGCTTCTTCATACTGTCTGCAACAAACCGGACAGAGAAGCCAGCGGGGAGCTGATAACAGCCTGTCAAGAAAACAAAAGCCCCTCTCATTAGTTCAAGCTCTTCTTAAACAGCTTTTTCCAAGGAAGGAATGGAGAGACGTTACCAGCTGACCTGTTGGTTAGCTCCAAAAAGTCCTAAGTGGACACTGTTCTGTCTGCCTTTTGTCCCAGTGAAATAGGAGACACATACACATAGACACATCTCAACATTAGCTAGCATGAGTGTGGTGTTACCATGACCACATGCTGGTCATGTACATATGGCTGGGGTCTGTGCTGTGGTAGAGGGGAGGGAGGGATCCCTGCTTGAGCAGCAGGGAGGTGGGGAGCAGGGGGATGCCAGGCTGATGCTGCTGTGCCTGCAGTCCCCTACCCCCTTCTCAGCTGGAGCAGTGGTACTGCTTTGACTAGGAAGGAGAGGGGCAGAGCGGAGCCAGTCCTGCTCTCTGGAGCAGACAGCCCAGCCCAGCCCAGGACTACAAAGCATCTGGAATGCTTTCTCTGATTTAGCTTAAACCAGGAAGGGGTCTTGGATAGATGTTCCGTAAACTGGTTTGAGCCACATCGGTTAAGTCTGATACTACATTCAACCAGGTTTATCTTAAACTAGTTTCAGCCATTTTGAAACTGGTTTGTGTGCACTGAACATCTGTTCTGTTACAGGTTTAAACCAGTTTCTGATCACTTGAACCAGTTCATGTGTAACTTGTGTCCCCAGCCTTAAGCCTCATTTATTAAATAGACTTTTTCAAAAGTATCCTTTGAATAGAAAGCAACTAACCCAAGGAAATTTGAAGAAAATGTGTTCTAAGTCTATGGGGACTTACACCTTTTGCATTAGAATGCCATATATTATGGATGAGTTTAAATTCAGAGACAAGTTCATTTTTTGATAAGTTCTATAACAAAAGACATTGAAATTAAAGCTTTTATTATAATTAATGAACAGTCATTTAATATAAAGCATGTTAGGTTTTATAGCATACTCTTATCCTTATTCAGTTTTTGAAAATCAGGATGTAAAGTTAAGGGAGAAAATAGCTTGTCCTTACTTGTTTAAAGCTGATGTCAGAGCTGCCAACACTTCTTTTGATTCACTTACATTAACTTGTTCCTTCACATTTTTAGACATCTCCCACTGAAGGAATGACTATGCATGGAAGTAGGCACAAAATCTGTTAATTTACTGTAATAAATTTAGAAGAAATCACCCTAAATAGAAACATCTCCTCCCCACCCCCCTGCAAAATTAGGGTAACAGTTTTTGGAATATTAGAAAATCTAGGGTGTAATTGGGCTTTCAATTTTGCCAGGGTAAATCTGGAGAAATTTGAGGCTGTTGAGTTTCCAACTGGCATCAACAGCAAACCATTCCTGGAGACTGATTCAGCAGCTGGGTATAGTCAGGATGTAGCGTAGTCTTCACTGTGCTCTAGCCAAGCCCTTGTAACAAAGGCTCACATTGAGATGACAAGCTGAGCTGCAACTGTGACTCCACTGTAGGATTCTCTGTTGAAGGGAGTAAGTGTTCACAATATATTTTTGCCCTTTAGCACCATTTTTTTTTGTGATAGGGGTCAGAAGATATTTTAAAGCTCTTTGGGGCCTACAACGGATACAATTCTTGCTACATTCCTTTTAAGTGAGGAAATCTTGTCTAGGTCTTTCAGAATACTGAATGTGTATATTCTTATTACCTAGCTGTAAACAATTACTTGAGACATGATAGCTGTTCCTATTTCCCATCTGCTGAAATACATTTGGTCTTCCAAACTGAGTGGTCATTAAATAGTCAGGTAAAGCCTGACTATTTACCCTGTATTTACCCTAAATACCCTGTAAATGTGTCCGTGTTCTGTTCTTCCTAATCACAAAAAGAGTTATACAATATCATTGACAAAAGGGTCTAATAGTAACTAGGCAAAACTCTAAGGCAGAGTGATCACCTTAATTTAAGCAAGCTGCCCTCCCCCAGTTTCTGCACTAGCTTTGTAGATGGCAATCCTCGCCTCTTAAACAAGGCTATGTTCCCTGCACAGCTAAGAGGGAATATGCATGGTAGATGCAACCAGATGTATTTATCAGAAACAGCAATTATATGTCTGCAAATGGTTTTAGATTGTAGCTGAACATCATTCTTGGTTTAAGTAAACCTAATATAAAGTAGCAAAAATGTTTACACATTATTTACATAATACAGCCTGCTCCTTTCAAAGATTTTTGGTTTCCTTAACTATTTGTACTGAATCTCATTCCCTTCTTCAGAAATTACTTGTAGCTCTAAACTGTAATACTGACATTTTTTTAGCAGAAATATTTATTTATTTTGGAAACACTTGAGTAGACTCAGAACATTTTACCATGCACCCTCTCATGAATGTGCACATTCACTTTTGAATAGGTTTTTATGTAACTTTTAGCAGTAAGTGTAGTGTTCATAGTAACCTAACTTACATCTCCCTGCAGTTCAGAAGCTTGCCTCCAAAGTAAGAGGAGGATTTTTGTTCTCTGCAGCCACATCCAAGGTGACAGAATCACTGCAGCTGTTCCACAAATTCCTTCCTAAATAAAAAGTACCATAATGTTTAAATTGTTTTGTTTCTGAAGACACTTGGGCTAAGTACAGCTTCAGTCTAAAAGCCTGAAGCTGAATCAATTCAGTCTTCCCAGGTTAGTGTAAGCTGCATAGAATGAACCAATCAGCAAGTGAGCAGACATTCACTTTTGATTCTAGAAATGTGGCCACGTTCCTGCAGTGACCTAGGCCAGAAGCTGGGAGGCACTAAAGCATTCCTCCCTGTTGTGCTGGAGCAGACGGCTTGGACCAGACCCACCCACTCTGTGAAGCGGGATTTGCCGGGGAGGTGCAAAATATTTCTTAAGGTTCAGTCTTGGGATTGATCATATTTGATATTTGCACTGGCATCCTTATCCCAAATAGTGGGAGTGTAGTAATGAATTTGCTGATGACATTTGGGAAACATCAACATAGAGGAGAACATCTAGGAGGAACTGGATGTCCTTGGGCACTGCTGTAATGGAACTGTAATGAAATTTAATAATACAAAGTATAAGGTCACATGCTTGGAGACTAAGAACAAAAACTTCTGCTAGATAATTTGTACAGGGTAAGGAGAAAGACATACATACTGGGTGATTACAAAATGACTATAAGGAACTAATGTTATGCAGCAATGAAACTGAATTTAGAATGTGTCACGTCGGGAATTTCTATTTGCCCTTTTACAAGGCACTGGTAGGACCTAATTTGGAATACCACAAACAGTTGTGGTCACCTGTGCAAAAGAAAGATACATTTTGATCTGGTGTTGAAAAAGGCTACTAGAATGAATGATCAGGAGAATAGAGGATTTTTTGATCAGAAAAGACTAAGGGTGAGTCTGCACCATCTCTGTGTTAAGCTTGGGAGCACCACTAAGAAACACCCTACCCACTCATTCCCATGCTGTGCATGTCAGATCCTGCATAATAGGTAGTATAGCTGCTTTAGAATAGCCCTGATTATGCATAAATAACACTTCTAAGAGGATCTCTTAGCAAGTGTTCAGCATGACTAAACAGCAACACTGCCTCATTTCTGGTATTTGGCATATTCATAGTGGGAGCGAGTGGGCAGGGTGTATTACTTGATGGTGCTTCCAGTCCACATAGACAAGCCCTAAAAGAGTTTTGGCTGTGTGTAGCCCTTGTAAAATGAAAACTAAGAAGGGATATGATTGCTGTCTATAAATACATTGAAGGGTAAACACCAGGAGTAGAGAGAGAGAACTATTTAAGCCAAATGACAGTGTTGGCTTAAGAAGGAATGGGTATAAAATAACTATGTTTAGTTTATAACATATAGGCTGGAAATTAGAAGTTTCTAATCAATAGGTCAGTGAGATTCTGAAACAGTCTTCCAGGAATAGGAGAGTCTAGCAGCCTAGCTAATTTTAGATATAACTTCATAAGCTTGCATGATAAGTTATATGTTGTGAGAGGTTATTTCTTACAGGGATAAGAGGGGACTACAATAAGTGACCTGGGAGGCTCCATTCATTCCTATAGTCCTTTCTCCCTGCATTAGCTTCCTTTAAGAGCAGCAAAATAGTGCCCAAGAAATTGTTCCTTCTTGTTACCCTCTGCTTTTCTTGCTGAGCAGGAAAAGTGGGATTCCTGCCAAACTGTTTCCAAATAGTCTTTCTTCTCATTCAGGTTGAAATGCAGATGCCTGCTTCTGATTCCTGTGGCCTTTACTTCACTTTCTCTGACTAACCAGAACTCGGATACCAGCTTCCTGGCAGTACTGTTCTCACCTCTCTCTCAAGATTTGTTAGATGTTCTGTGGAATTAAAGTTAATTTTCTTATCACTGAAGCTATGAGTAGATTACTTTGCTATTATAGTTTTGGGGTTTTTTGGTCTGAATTATGTGGCAAAATAGTTGCACTTAAGACATGCTCTTTATTTTTCACCAAATACTGGACACATCCATCTATGTGGTCATATTAATATCTTCTGCATAGACTTTGTCTGTTTGTTGTACTGCAGTCTCTTCTTGTATTACTTTCTTCATATAAGTTTTCCCAGTCCCACCTTTCTTTTTCTGTTGTGTGATTAAAATCATGAACAATTCCTTGATTCACTTCCATACTTAATGAATATATCTGGAATTTTGCATGTTCTCCTTTTTTCAGATTTGTGTGACTTCATAAAATGTCGCTTTATGGTCTTTGAATACACACTGGTACATTCTCATCTTTGAAACATATCGCTAGCTTGTCTTTAATAGGAGAATCTTGAAGGAACCAGTGTTAGGAAAAAAACTGTGAAATTTCAAGTCTCTCTCTAACAGCTCTCTCCATACTTTCCTGTACATTTTGTATTCTTGTGCAGAAGAGCTATCTGTAAATCTCAGGAACACCTTTGTGTATACTGTATCAAAAGCAAACCTGTCCACGAATTTGAGAAACAAATTTTATATATATCGATATAGATCTAGAGAGATACAGGTATAGATATAAACCAATTATAATCTAATATTATATATAACATATAATCTAATATTATAAAAGCCTAAGTCTGTCTGTCTGTCTGTCTGTAATGGCTTATTCACACTCTAACTGGCTGACAGAAACAGCCAATTAAAGTCTTCCAAACATGGGTGGGTGGGCATGGGGTACATATACATCTATATATATATATATGTGGTAATTTAGATTTAGAAAGCTGTTCATTTTTAATACTTTATGCTTGTAATTTGGATATCTAGTCACTGCAAAAATAATTTGATTGCTTTTAAACTGGTTTTGTATTCACTCTTTGAGCATATTGACAGGTCACGTTAGCACCTATTATATCGAAGTCACTGAGCACTTCTGTCTCAGAGGGGACTGTATCAGAACCTTTCTTAGAGGTAGCCATGGTTTACGGCAGCAGTGTCTCAGGAGTAGGTTATCTTAAATTAACTCAGTGATTCTCAAACTATTTGGAATAACAAAATATCAGAAATTTGATTCAACTGTCAAAATGTCTTACAGATCATCCTCCCTCATCTGGCTTAATTGTTTTTCTTATCTCTTTCTTGGCTTCCTTCCCTCTTCTTAATTACTTCACAATCACAGTAGTAGAGTTCACATTTTCATCTCTACACTTGTCTCTTTGTGACCATCTCAAAGGGAAGTTTGGGCAAGAAAATTTGACATGGATATGCAGTTACAGTGTAGCAATACATCAACTTTACAAGATTATATAATCTACAGATTAATATCCATATATCAACCTAAAGCGTACATTTTTATATAAGCCTGATTGTTTATATCAGCAGCAATTTATTTAAACGGCTAAACCTTAGGATGTCTCTTGTTCTCAGCTTTTCCCCACAATCTCCCAAAGTAGGTATTAAATGTGCACAAATGTATGCTTTGTTCTTCCAAGGATGTCTGTCAGAAACTGGCTGCTACCTCAAGTAGAGAACAGCATTCAACATCTCTTGTCCTTCCCTGAATTTCTCCGTTTTTTGTAATATATGTATGTAATTTCTTGGTGTCTATAATCAACAAAGCAAGTATACATTTTTTGTGACTATACAGGTTTCATGATTACCAGAGCAATAAACCTAGCCAGTTCCTTGTTTTTGTCTCTGCCTGAAGGCAAGCAGAAATTCCCTAGGTTCAGGAGATTGTAGGGCTGTGTAGGCTCTACTCAACCAGACTGAACTCATCCCTATTTCTTGGAAGATACCCTCTAATTATTCTTCTGTATTTTTTGGTCTGCTGCCCCTCCAGTAAAGAACACCTTTTTTGATGAGACTAAGGCCTTACACATTTGTACCCCATGAACAGCTGCTCTTTTCCCACATATATTTACAAGTTTTGGGGTTTTTTTTCAGTTTGTTTCTCCCACCCTTGCCTTGGTAAAGCTGTACATTCCCTTAGGGCTTTGTTGCACAGTAATTTTGGGCAGCTCCTGAAGCTCTTAACACTTGGATTGTCTACACAGTAACATCTGAAAGTAGTCTGAAGCACTCATTATGTGGCTTAAAGTTGCTCCACTCCAGGGCAGGATTACCTCTGATCTGTGTTACCCAGTTTATATCCTCCAGGCCCTTGCTGGCCTGAATGTGTGGCCACTCCAAGCTCAAGCTAGCACTAACACTCATCAACATTTGTGTGGCTTAGTGTAAGGTATATCCAGAACATACTCCAAGCCCTGGGTTTATCTGTTCAATTCCAACTGTTAGTCTTTTCACTGAGCACTAGAATCACTATCTCTAGCACCATCTTGGCTCATGTAGTAGTGTCCAATTGAAACAGAATCGAAATTCAGTTTGCTATTAAGCTCATCAGTCATTCATCCTCTACTGCAATGTTATCCATTTTCCTTAGAACCAATGAACTGTGGTGGTGGTGCCTTCCTTTTTGCCTATGCCATGTACACTGTGCCACACTTGTAGACTCTTGCAAAACGTATTCTGCTTCAGTTCTTCATCTTTTTTCCATTGTCATGGCTTGCGTGTTTTTCTACGGTAGTGCAGCTTCCTACCTTACTGCTTTCAGTTTTTCAGGCTTCTCTGCCTCAAATCTCTGTCCTTGTGCTGAAGTGGATTCTTTGGCAGTGTCAGGGCATTATCCTTGCTCTGTTAGTTCAGTCCGGACTAGGTAACTTCCTTTGTTTGACTAATACTAATTGTTTTGTTTTGTGTTTTGATTTTGCAGTGGCTTTTCTCTGAGTCTTTGTTTCAGATATTCATCAGAATGAATGACTCAGCACCCCTGGGCTGTACAGCTGGGTCTTCTGCCTTAGATCAATATGTCTTTCATCTATGCTTTTGTCTTTTTAAAATAGTCTCTGTTCAAAGCATAAAACCAGGAGTTCAGTACTCAAATTTCTCTAATATATTGGGCTCCCTCTCCCTGAAATCAATTAAAAAATTGAGTACTTTCAGAACCAGCTTTTTTTAGAAATAAAGTGGTCTTTTAACTGCCTTTCTTTTTCCTGGCATCCATTCCATCTAGGTTGAGTAACTTACTATTCAAACATTCTTCTTTTGAACGTCATAGTTTTGGAGAATTTCAGCTCTTAAGGGATTTTCAATTGCTTTATTCTTCTCCTCAAGATATTTTTAGTTAATTTTACCCCTAGCATCATGTGTTGTTCAGTAATCACTGAGATTAGAAGTCAGCTTCATTTTGTGCCTTGGTTCCAACTGCTCAATGTTGTATAACATGAGTTTCTGCATAACATCGCAACCCTTTCCCACTGCATCTTGTCAGATCTCTTATAGGTAGTGTTTCCTCATAAATATAGAGGAAAAAATATAATCTCCAATATTAATGCAATTTACTAGTCCTAGAATATGCCAGGAAAAATTATATACAGAAGAAAGTTTTCAGTTACCTATTTGATACAATGAAAAGAGACTCCCATGAATTTCAATGAGAACTGTCAATCGAATTAATTAAAAAAAAAAAAGAGGAAAAAAGAGGAAAAATTACTCCTGATCCCCAACCCTTTGCATCTAGGCCTGTTTTAATCAAATTGTGATATGTAAGCTGTCACAAGATGTGGTTTGCAGGCATCCTTCAAAGTCACTCAGTTCCCGCCCTTCTTCCACCATGCGTCTCCGTGATTCCCTCTTGTCCCAGGCTGACAACAGCAAATGACAATACCTCCATGCTGGCTTAGCTGCGCTGATCAGTGAGGTGGGGTGTATAGTGAAAGCTTTACACATCTCCTCTTCCTATCCATTACAGTCTTAGGGGAAGGAATGACAAATGCGTGGTTTTTAGTTGCTTCCATATGCCCCAAATCTCCATATGGATAACTCACGACAGGATGTTAAGAAAGCACCAGTGTGCGATTTATAAATCTCAGTGTACTCCATAGCAATCGATGTACATTGTATTGCTAGGTAGGTAGGTATGTCTTTATTTATTTATATATTTTTTTACTTTTACTTGGTCCAAAAAAAGGTTTTACCAGATTTGCCAGTTTAAAATAACCATCAGTAAATACCAGGCCTATCAACTTTCCAAGAAGCTGTGTTTAAAATTATGTATTCCTTGGTTCATCACATCACTTCACATTGGTTAACTTAAAACGTGCTTAAATCTTCTTGATTTTAATACTGTGAATTAAGCATAATATCCAGTTCTTTGTTAAATTGGAACCATAGAGGAAAGAAATGATAAACCTAAAACAAAGCTTAAATAGCTGTTGCTACTCTTATTGTACCAACATCTGCCTTCCTACTTCCGTTGAGTAATAATTTAATCTGTGTTTAGGTACAAGCGTTAAAAATGTGTAGAAACCTCCTTGATTATTCTACAGAATGACAAGTAGAGATTACTTAGTTTGAGGTGAAAAGACCTGTTACACTGAATAGGGTGCTAAAGTAATTCTGGAAAGTTAACTGAATCTTAAATGATGCGTGTTTGAAAACGGTAATTTGAATTATGTAGTAAATTGGGGATTGCTGACCAGTCTAATTCTGTAATAAAGGGAGAATTTTAAGGTAGACTAATTTTCTTTTTATATTATATGAAGATAATGTCATATCTTGTCCAGTTGGTACAAACATTAAGGTCTAACTATAATTTCAGTAGGTTTCAAAAATTTGAGAATAATTTTTGTGAGGGTCTTATATGAACTAAATATCTTTAAAGTATTATTCTTTGAAAGCACTTTACAAATTTCAAGACTTTAAGACTTGCAACATCTCTTTGATCAATCTACATAATATCTTATAGTCTCAGTTTAACCTATCTGTATAATGACAGTTTGCTTAACTCAAAGTCACATATGGGACTGTGGAGAACTGCAAACAGAGCCTCAAATCCTGTTCTATAGTAGCTTATTGTTACACGATTACTGTAGTTGTAACTAGAAATCTTCAAGATGAAAATTTTTCCACTGGCTAATTTCTTAATTCCTCTGTACTGCCTTCTTTCATTTCTTTCTTCACAAAAAGCTTGTTGCTTTTCTTTCTTTTCCTTCCAAGAGAAATTTGGGGGGGAGGAGAGGGCGGAAGAGAGCTTGAAACACTTTTCCTATAACTCCCTTTCCTTTCCATTCCTAGGTTCTCACAGTCAGGCTTTGCTTAAATCTTTAAGGACTCTTTCTGTATATGGTCTCTAAGGCTACCTGCACACGTACTTGTTCTCATTTTAAATAGAACATGTTGGAGCAGACTTGATTAATTGAGTCTGCTCAGTGTTCTAATTAAAATGCTCTATTGTCGCCTCATTGTCATGTCTATTAAGCTTCTGTATATTTTAAAATGGCCACTGGGGGAGCTTTAGCTAAATCTCATTGAATGAGGTTTAGCTAGTGTCCCACAGCTGTTTTTAAATGCATGAGGGCTTAATAGATGTGACGATGAGACATTTTAATTAGAGCAGCTCTCCGAGAGTCGCTCTAATTAAAATGTCCTGCCTCCTCACACACACAGGAGCACATGTATTGGTACCCTAAGGTTCTTTTCTGTCCATCCATGCAACTGAAACATTAATTCAGACCACTATTATTTCTTGTCTGCAACAACCTTTTCTCTTTCTTTGACAAATACAGCATTGCCTGTCCTGTATATACTTCCTTTGATTCTGAACAGATTATTCTTCTAGTTGTTGCTTTACCATATTGTACCTCATTTTTCATTCTACAGTGGTTTCCCCATCTCTACACTTCACATAAGTTATAGTATCAATAGCCTTCATAGTTTGTCCCCACGCTACCTATTATCTTTCATTCACTGTTGAGATGTTAGCTCCCACTTCTGATGTTGACCTCCAGGCTAGGGACAGAATTTGCACATAAACTGGTTCAGGTGGTCAGCATCTGGTTTAAATCTGTAACAGAACAGAAGTTCAGTGCAAATAAGCCAGTTTCAAAATGGCTGAAACTAGTTTAAGATAAATCTGGTTGAATGTCGTATCATATTTAACTGATTTGAGTCAAACTGGTTTATGAAACTTCTGTCCCAGAATTCTCCCTGGTTCAAATTTAAATCTCAGTCCCCCACATCCCAGGATGCTTTGCAGACCTAGGATGAGCTGCGCTGTCTGTTCCAGACAGCAGGGCTGGCCCCACCCCTCTGCTCCCTAGCTGGAGCACTGAGGGCTGGCTCAATGAGTGCCCCCAGGCAAATCCTGGCTGGAGTCTGGGACTAGAAAGGGGGTTAAAATCACTTTCCCTCCCCGAGTACAAAGTGGCCTGCCCTGCTAGCTTACTTAGTGCTGGCTGTGACTGTGGACTACAAATCTCAGAGGCTTCTGGAAGCAGGAAGAGGAAGTGATGAGCAACTCTGCACAGTCCTGATGCTCTAATTCTGGGTTGCAAATCCCAGAGGCTTTGCCGACAGCAGGAAGAGTAAGTGAACACACAGCCCATGCTGTGTTTATAGTTTTTCAGTTCATAGTTTTTCAGAGAAAGAACTACAGGCAACCTCCGCTTAGTGCTCTTAATTGCTTCCAGAAAAACTGACGCTAAGTGAAACAGCAGCACACGAAATTCATTTTCCCGTAGGATTTAACATAAATAAATACAGTTGGTTCCGCACCACCTGCTGGCCTGGGCCCTGCACTCCTGCTGGCTCTGGTCCTGCCATTCCCAGCAAGGCATTGCATGGGCTCCTCGGGAGACAGCATTGGCTTCTCCCGGCCTCATTGTTCCACTACCATGATGGTCCCTGGCAGCCCACACCCACCAGCCACCAATGTACCTGTGTGCAGCCCCAGCCACCCTGCCCATGGGGCCTGAGTTGGGGACCTGCCTGCCCAGAGATTTATGGCAAGAAGGCAGTGGGGCTCAAGCCAGCACAGGGGAAGCAGTGGGGCCACTCACCCACCAGCTCCCACACCCTGCTCTGTCCAGCAGGACCCTGCTCCAGGGCACCCAGCACTGAGACTAGCCGTTATTGGCAGATTGCTGCAGGCTTAGGATGGTGTCTGCAAGGCATGGGTGAGTGCATGACTAGAGCAGAACATGTCATGGGCGGCAGCCCAGCACGAGGGGGCTCTGTGGGCTCAGCCCCCCTGGGGCCTGAGGTGTCAGAGTGGACTTCGGGCTCTTGCCATCCCCACCTTGGGGCCCGCTAGCCCAGGTGTCACACTCACACTGCCCCCCCACCTGCCCTTTCTTGCCACTGCTGCTGTTCCTCCCCACCTGCTCCAGCACCACATGCCAGCGTGGACCCCAAGCTCCTGCCGCCCAGGCTCCATGTTCGTGTTGCCCGGCCCCCTGCTTGCCACCACTGCTGCTCTGCTCCTCCCTGCTCAACCCACTACCATGTGCTGGAGCAAAGCCCAGGCTCCTGCCATTCTGCCCTGGGCCCCCACCAGCTACCACTCATCACTTCACTTGCCGCTGCTGCCACTGCTTCTCCCCATCCCTGCGCTGAGCATTATAATGAAACATACTAAGCGCTAAGTGAAACGAGGTAGGTATTTTAAATGAGCATTATAGTGAATGTAAGCAGGGGTTGCTTGTATTTGTGGGGGCCAAGAAACGCTGGAGGAATGGGGCCGCTGATGGAGTGGAATTGAGGCGCTAGACACGCAGGTTGTTGGAAGCCAAAAAAACTTTACTTACAGTCCGTACGCTGTAGGCACGTTCCTTGAAGTTACGGAACTTAAACGGAACTCAGGCACACACAAGCTCACGCTCACACAGGGTATGGGGCGTCGGATGATTCTGGCGGGGAGTCGTCAGTTGATCAGGCCTCCTTCATGGCTTGGAAATGCACGTGGGGATCTCTCCTCATGCGTGTTCGAGCACTTCTCCGGTTTGGGCGGGCATCGCCCAAGCCTTTTATTCAGTCAGTGAGCCAATTGCTGACTGACACGTGTACATAATTTGCTGTGAGCCAGTCACAAGCATGCACTCGGTGGTGCAGCCGCAAGGTTTTGGCAGGCTCTGACCGTGCACCGAAACTTTTCCCGCGCTACAGGGGAAAATCTCTGCATCCGTGCTCACAATGTGCTCAAAACAGCTGTGCCGAGGCATCTTGTTAACTGTTTTGCACAGGCAGTATTCTTGTTCAAGCTTTCATGAATTCAGTGCCACTACCTTTCCCCAGCCCAGGCAGAGCTGGGCTGGGACCTGGCCATACCCTCTCTGCTCCAGAAGGAAGGGGGGAAAATTGGTGCGGGGCTTCTGCCTTTCCTCCCCTTTGGCAAGCATGATCATGCTCTGTTTTCCTTGTACTTCAGGCATGTGGCTGCATTTCCTAAATCAAAAATGAATGCGTGTTCATTTGCTTATTGCTTCCATCTCTGCAGTTTAGACTAACCTGCAAAAACTGAATCAATTCGGCCTCAGGCTTTTTGACTGCCCGTTCTTGGTGCCACTGCCCAAGTGCTAAATTTCAAGTAGGTATGTTCATGCTTTATCTCATGCTGCCCATCATGAGTGGGAAGAGCATAGTTGTGTCTTATTGTGTTTTCTTTCTACAGTCCCTTTAAGGCCAAAGCCCTCATGTTCATCACTGGAGGGTTCACTTTACTTTGTTGCAGTTTTGCAGCACTGGGGACTCCATGGTCTCTGCCATGAGGAGCCAGAGGCATTCTTGGTTTCTCTCCCTTCACAGGACTGGACTGGGTCAAGTCAGAAGCAGAGCAGGCATAAGAGCTACATACATCTATTCATGCAATTGTTAAGATCCACCTGGATATGATTCCAGAGAGTTATAATAATAAATAACTATTAGTTCAACACAGGGGTGTCCGAAGTGTGTTGCTGAACCCACAACATACCAAGCACCGTATGCATATCTGAAAAATTAACACACTCTTTTCCTTTTAAAAACATCCTTATAATTTTCCTTTTGCTCTAATGCCTTAAACCCCCCCCCCCTCAAAAATCTTGACAACATTAAGGCTGCTGATGTGCTGAGACCACGGCTGTCATACTGACTGTTTTTGTCTTAGTTTTCTTTGTACGTCCCATCTGTCTGTTTGTAACCATCTGTTATCTGTTTTATACTTAGATTGTAAGCCCTTTGGGGCAGGGGCCATCTTTTTGCTTTGTATTGATGCTGTGCCTACCCCAGTGGTCCATTTTCACAACTCTTTGGTCTAATGTAGTATAAATAACATATTAATAATGACCACACAGTACTAGGAAAATGTTCATAGGAGGACTTGGAGATAGAACACTTTGACTGAGGACATTTTCCATCTATCAGTTAGTAATTATAGTTAGCAACCTCAAAAGCTTGACTGGAAAAGCAATATTACCTTGGCCAAGGGAAGTCAATGATTTCTGGAATTATTGTCACCTCAGTAGACTGTGCTACATAGGAAGTTTGTATGTATCTGAATGTATGCCAAGGACTATCACTGTTTACTTATAGCTAAAAATTAATTTAGCAAGTGGGTGGATGCTAAAATCTTACTTTGTGCTTTAGCCGTGTATTTTTTGTAATGTTTCAGGGAGTAAGAAATGACTCTGACTTCCAATATTCATGGTAATTACTTAAGGGAAGTGTCTGTCTAGGTCTTTAATTCCTGTTGAAGAATGTCTGCTTACCTAAATGAGCAGAGACAAAGGACTTACTATTTTAAGACTGAATAATTTAGCAATTAAATTGTGACTCCATACAAAAGTTCATGGAAGCAGTAGAAATACAGTAGTATATTTGCTGAGAGGAGAGACAGGGTAACCAAGAAAGCCTTCAAGATTTGTCTTACCCATTGCAACAGTTCTTGACAGTCCAATGGACCTACTCCAGGAGCATCAACTGTACTTCTAAACTGGACCAACTGTAGTTGTTAAGTTCATCCCAAGATGAAAGTTATAAAAGTTGTTATAACAAAGATATGGTTAAGATTGTATAATTGGGTATTAAAGTACCAATTATACTCCACAAATTGGGGGCTTTGATAAAAACTTAACATTCCAATGTTCTAAATTTTAGCGTTTGACAGCTCAGCTGTGAGGAAAAAACAGAACATTTGTACCGTAAGAACAGCATGTTAATTGACTTTAAAAAAAGCGTTAAAACTGGGACAGATTAATCAAGGGAGGGAGCATGATATTTAGGTAATGCGGTTATGGAGCCCTCTGCTGATGAAAACCCATTGAGCTACAGCTCTTAGAAAGCATTCAGTTTTAGACACTCAAAACATATTTTTTCATCCCAGAAATGAGAAATTCTTTTCATTTAGCTCCTTCACCTTGCAGTAGGAATGACTCTTGTAGTCTGGTTACCACTAAACTCAGAGGTTCCTGGTATACTGTTTTCTAGATATTTCTTAAGAAAATCACCCTTGATTTTGTTTGTCCAATTTCCCTTTTTTAGCGCATATTCCATAGTTCCAATAGTAACAGCATGACTTAGTGAAACTATTTCCATCAGAATACATTAATGATAACAGACTAAATTCTAAGTGAGTTACCTCTATCAGTATTTCAGAAGATTTGAGTTTGGTCTGTTGAGTCAAATTGGAAACATGATATTGGGTGTTTCTGCCATGTAAATCTCTGGGCAAATTAAACAGTTGTTAAAATGCTGATGAAAGTTACGTGTCTAACATAAGTTGGTCAGAAAGAGGATGCAAGTGGTAATAAACCTTGACTGATTTAGTATTCAAATTTATATAAAATCAGTTAACATGTTAAAGCAGTGATATGTGTGTAGAAGAATAAGATGTATCTGGAAAAATAATGGAGCGGGGGATATAAGTTAAACAGCTTGTCTTCTTTTATAGAACATACCCACAAGCACTCTACATTTTGCAACCTGTCTTTGTTTTCTTTTCTGCAACTGGCTGATTACATGTCTGCAGATATACTCATTGCTGCCCTCGAGGTGCTACCAGAGACTCCAGCAGAGGGAGGAGCATGCTCTGAAACTTCCTTGAGCCCATTTTCTGTTTTCACTGGTCTGTTTTTTTTTTTAGTGGTTGATGTTACATTGAAACCTTCTAGGCACTTCACGTGCAGTAAAATGGAAAACTAATGTATTCTGGAAATTCTGTAGCTCTTGGGCTAGAGACAAGCTGAGTGGCATAATCTGAAAGGGCTGTCACCCTCGGCTTTCACAGAGTTGAAAACTGGTGATGCGTGGAGATAAAGGACAAAACAATTTCCATAAAGAAAGAAGGTCCTTTTTTGGCCAATCATGCTAATCTTAATTTATCTCTAGAGTGCTGTGAAAATTGCAAGTGGCAAAATGGTAAAAGGCAAAAAGTGCAGAATGGTGAAATATATGTATGTGCATAGGTTATGGCTTTAAAAAGCAAGAAACGAGAAAATGATGATGTCTGCATGAACTAAAATTAAATTGAAACAAGTCATTCATCAAAATTGTGGCCCATTGTCACAACAAAATTTGAATTTATTGGCTAGAGACAGACATTCAAAAAGCCTGAGCCTGAATTGATACAGTCTTTGCAGGTTAGCCTAACCTAGCTAGGATAAACCGATTTGTAACTACAGAGACGTGCAGGCACATGCTTGCAGTGGCACAGGCTAGAAGTTGGGGGGTGCTATCCTCCCATCCCTTTCACAGCACTGAGCTGAGGGGATGTGGGCGTGGCCAGGCCCAGGCAGGATGCTCTGATTAGCCCAGCAGGGAATTGATAATTGTTTATCAATGTTTGTTCAGTGTTTATCACCCAATTAAGAAAACAACAGAGGGACATTACCAACTACCTGTTGATTCTCTCTGTTGATTCTACTTGTTGATTCAGCATGGACCGTAGCCAGCATGTGGTCTACTAGCTAATACACAGATACCACCTCAGCAAGGCAGAGGGGAGGGGGAAATTCCTGCTTAACAGGGAGTGGTGAGGGGGAGTGGGAGGGCAGCCCCAGTCTGTGCTGGAGCAGCAGCCAGGAAGCAGAGGGGAGGGGCCAGCTCTGCTGTGGAGCAGAGAGCCCCGCCCAGCCCAGAGAGCATGCCAGGATGCTGGGGGTATCTGGTTTATCTTAAACCAGCAGGGGATCTGGGACGGACGTTGCATAAAATAATTTGATCCAAATCAGTTAAGTTTGATACTACATTCAACCAGGTTTATCTCAAACCGGTTTCAGCCATTTTTAAACTGGTTTATGTGCACTGAATACCATTCTGTTACAGGTTTAAATCAGTTTCTGATCACTTAAATTGGTTTATGTGTAATGTCTGTTCCTAGCCATTGGGATGACTACAAACTTTGTATTGTAACTTTGATAGATCCTGTATGATGAGTTCATCTTCTTTTCCAATGCCTTTTTGGTCTTTCTTTGCTAACCTAAAAAGCATCTCAGCATACTGGTTTTATAAGTTACTCAGTCAGGATCTTGCACTTGTGCATAGATACTTGCACTTGTGCATAGGTACTCAGTCAGGATGAGTATGTAAGTATCCTTTACTATATTTTGTTTTGAGATGTAATCTGTGCTGATTCTAAAGCTTTCTTAAGAAAATTAATTTGTACTCTGAGAATGTGTTTCTCTGAAAAGACTCAATATACATATTTATTAAATAAATGTAGAGTAAATCATTATTTCTCCTGCCACGTTACTGTTGGAAATTTTTTATCTGGACTTTTGTTAGTGCATTAGTCAAAGACATTCGCACTTTGTTCCAACATTCAGTTCTAATCCTCAAAGGAAATTTACAAAACACTTTTCACAGACAAGTCTATGAACTTTACCTCATCAACCTCGTGGATACAAAAAATCATGGACTAAATATAGTCATTGGATTTATGACACATTATAACCTGCTTAATATCTGACTCCCCAGATACCTCTCCACTATTTACCAGCTACAGCTTTTTTTTGCATGCATACCAGCCTCTGGCTTCTTTACTATTCATTCCATCCAAGAGCACACACCAACTGCAGATGCTTCCTCAGACTGACAGAGTATTTAAACCCAAAAGCTTGCTAAGAAGAATTTTTCCAACTATTTGAGTTGATCTAATAAAAGATAATCAGATTTACCCAAAGAACCTTGTCTGCCTATATCCTTAGACCAACACAGCTACAACCTATATCCCTTCCCACTTTGTGGAATTTGAAAATTACTTGATTTTAGTGGGAAATGGTTAATATAACACAGTATAACTAGGCGTGAAAATACTTGCAAGAGATTCTTTCTTTTAATTCTCACTCTAGATAATTTAGCTTTTATAATACATGTTTTCAGTGAAGCAAGAAGAATTTATATCAAGTGTATTTTGTCTCTTAAATTCAGATGTGAATTCTCTGAAGTTTTCAATCTGGGATTCTAGTGTACATCGTTGTTTACTTCACAGCTCCGTACTATCTACAGGGTGTATCTCCATAGGACTGTTAGCATTTTATAGCATAATCCTCTGCTGTAATATGCAGGAGAGAATTGTTCCTTCCTTTGTGAAATTCACTGTTGTTCATGCAAGTAAGGAGGCTTAGATGATATTTAAGAAAGGTGTGTTCAAGTATTTAAATGAAATCAGATATTTTAGGGCACAAATGACCATTTACATGTCCAGCTGTGCATTTGCTTATGCAGGTATCCAATTTTTATGTTCAGTTGTAGGAGCTGTCAACTTGCACTTGTGCATATATTTGTGCATAAAAATATATACGTTGACATAAATTAGGCACTTGTGCATACTTTTTGGTATGAGTTTCTGCCCTTTGATAATATGGATGATGTGTACATGCCGAAGTGTTAAAGGGAAAGACCAAGTACCAATGTTTATAATTGTAACATTTGTAATATAATTTCTGATTTGTTACTGTAGTGCTTTGGTACTATCGCTGTAGTCTTGATTCAGGAACTTAGTTGAGGTAGGCACTGTATAAACACCAAACAAAAAAAATCCCTGATACCAGGTTACAAACCTAACATAAAACAAGGGACAGCTAATAGATGCAGGCAGAAAAATGTGGAAGCAGAAGGAAGACAATAAGATAGTATTGGTCGGCATGATAATAGAATGTGTACCCAAACTTGCTTGACTGTTATCAAGATTTAATGGACATCATAGCAAAAGAGAGTTTTTTAAGGACACTTCAAGAGAAGGATATGATAATTGTCTGAAAAGTTAACAAGTGGGTGAAGGAGATTTATCTCATTGGCCAGTCAACTAATGTTTGTTGAGATAAGGAGACTTTGAATGGATGCAAAGAAATAGGTGCAATGGTCAAAGCAACAAATTAGCAAAATCAGCAGCACAACAGCATTGTGAATGGGAATGTGGAAGGCAAGTTGCATTTATCAAGATAGCAAAAAGGCTATTTTAACAATTGAGACATGAGATGACGAAAATTTTAGCTGTTTAAATCATTAAGAAAGATCACATCTTAGAAAGAATTTACATATACATACAACTTGAACATTTTAAACAGAGAGAGAATATGGTGACTCAGAGTTGAGCTGAAAATGATGTCCAGGTAATATTGGCAATATTGTGAATGGTGTCCACACTGACTGCCGGCCAGTAATTAAATGCAAGGGGAAAAGAAACGGGAACAGTGATAAGGCCCTGTCTAACCTCCACAGAAACAGGACAGGACAGTGTCACAGAAGCCAAAGGAGGACAAGATTTCAAGATGACTGTATTGACAGGATCAAGGAAGTACAAGGATGCAATAATGATCCTGTACTTGCAAAGTCAAATTGTGTGGACAGTGTGATCTTTTGAGAAAAGAAAGAATGAAGCAGGCTTGTGGTATGGTAAGAAGAAGCAGTGGAGTGTGAAAGCCTTAAGGAGGAAAAAAGAAAACATTAGGAAGATCAGTTTCTAGGATGGAATCACTAAGGAAATGTATCTATGGGCAAGAAAGTGAGAGTAGTAAGAGGGAAAGGAAGATAAGCTGATTGTATTGAAAGTGTGTATCACTTTAGTCAGTTTTCTCTTGAAAGAAATCAACAAAATCCTTTTGTGAAAAGAGAAGTGGCAGTAGGAATGGAGACTTGGCGTGTCCACGAGGCGCTGACTGTGCAGTATCCAAAGACTACTGTGCAGTAGCATTGCATCACGCTTTCTGCCATGTAACGCTACTGCGCAGTCAGCATCAGAAAAAAAGCCATTCATCAGTGCTGCTGCGCAGTAACTCAGATTACTGCGCATTCATTTAGTATTTGTATAAACAAGGACACTACAAGTACTAAATGACTGTGCAGTAACGACTTGCGCAGACAGCTTCTTGTGTAGACATGGCCTCTGAGAAGTAACTCGTAGGCAGTGAAAATAGTATTGAGTTAATGAGATTTATGAGATTTAATTAAGTTGGGAGAGTATAGTAGTTTTGCTAGGAAGTCAACAGAACTGAAGGAGGAGGGAACAATTTTATAGTTAAGGAATTCTTTCTGGGTAACAGGATTCCCACCAGAGACAATCCACAGTACAAGAGCAGAAGCAGAGGAAATGCATGTTATGGAAGAACTGAGGCTGGGGCTTGGCAGAGGAGGCCTTGCACTTGGAAAGAAGGGGAAGGAGTAGATATGTATAAGAGATGCATAAAGACGATCAACAACCTTATTAATAGAAGGGAAGCGAGAGCAGGGAGGAAAGGACTTTGAGTGGATAATAGAATGGCCAAGGGTATGTGTGTATGCGTGTGGGGGGGGGAGAGGGTGGGACTAATGGATGATACTGAAAAAAGGTGATGGTCTGAGACAAAAAAATATGTAGTAGATAGAGTTCAGTGAGAGGGAGAGAGCAAGAGATGGAGGACTATTTGGAGAATGGCCTTTTTTGGTAAGTGGGGGAGTTGAGCCATGGCTACAAGTCACATGACGAGATAAGGACAAGAAAATATGAAGTATCATACAAAGAGATCTAGATCCCTATGAAAGCCAGGAGCTGGGAAGACCAAGATGTCATGAATCTGAGAGACCAAGACAGTAAATGAAAGAGGAAGGAGAAAAGTGGAAATACAAGAGGGAGAGAGATAATGACAAAACTGTTTTGCAGGTGCACAGGATTGGAGGAGTAGGGGAAATGGCAGGCAAATGACTACGTATGCCATGAGTGAAATGCATTTGAGAAAGGGATGATTTAAGGATTGGATTTGAGGATTTTTTTTGGTGGGGATCCTTGTGAGGCTAAGCCAGTAACATGCTGTTTTTAAGCATTTTAAGACATGGATTGTGAATGTAACAATTCGCCAGGAACAGATACTTAAAGATGCATGAACAAATAAATGTTAAGGCATGCTGGGAAATGTTTGTATTAATGTTTATATCCTCTTATATTGGGCTCCAATATGACCCATGTTGCAAGTAATTATATGGGGGTTTTAAGCAAGATATCTGCCTTCAGTAACTCATTGCTGTTGTTTGTAATTAACAATGTTCTTTTCAACTGCGCTTCATTGTTATAAGTGCTTCTCATTATCTTTGGAACTTTAAGTGTGCTGAACTCAGCAGAATGAATACAGTTCTCTTACAGTAAGCTACTAAGCTGATTACCATGTCAAGCATAATGCAGGGAAATAGTGGTGTACACCACTAAAAATAATTGATATTCCATACAAATCTTGTCCTACAAAAGGTGCAGCACAGTTGCATATTAAAGACTGACTAGTTTAGAGAGGCATGAGCTTTTGTAGGCAGGCAACAGTCTACTTCATTAGACACTATGAATAGACTTGCAGAAAGAAAGGGTTTAAGAGAAAATTTTCTTGTAATAGAAGGAAATTTCTTTGAAAAATATGCTACATCTTCAGACAACAATTTTTCTGCTGTTTATATTTAATAGATAAATTGTTTTCTATATTTTGTATAGCTGCAGATTCTGGCTATTTTGTGGAACAACAAATTATATTTTGGCATGGGACAAAGAATATACCATATTTCGTTCTAAATTCACAACTGTATCTTTCTTTAAGCTGAAGGATGGTGCAAGGTAAAAATTGAAGTGGGTCCACATTTTAATTTAGGTGTGGTTTCAGCAACTTGCATTGACACATGGTAAAATTCATTTAAAAATTGTACTTTTTCTTTAGATTGCAAACTCTCTTTGGGCAGGCCTTACTTTTATTCTGTGTTTGCACAGCTCCTATACAATGAGCATTCACACTGACGGGAATTTTTAGATGTGAGTGATACATCATAAATAGTAATTATCAGTCTTTATTAGGTTGAATTGTTGATCTATGACACATTATTGAAAAATGTCCCATTCTTATATAAAAAAAACTGGTCAAAACTAGAGTCTTGATTCTGATTATGCATATTTTTTCATGTTTGTGGAGAACAGGATGCAGGTTTGCCAGCAACATAAGAGTAATGTTGTAGCCATGATGGTCCAGAAATTATGTGAGAGGCAAGGATGTCTTAGGATAATATCTTTTATTGGACCAATTTTGTAGTAGAGTTAAACAAACCTTTGAATACAAGACCTAACAAAGAAGGCTTTGCATTTGAAAACCTGTTTGCCTCTTGCATATAGGTTGAAACTTCCTCTCATATTTTTGGAAAATTATCCTCACTTCTGTCTATTGCTATCTGAAATTAAGGTGAACAAAAAAAATTAACCAAAAACTGATACCTTTTTCTCAGCAGTAGTATAAGAGAGTGGGGAATGCCCAGGGCAACATCCCTAAGTGCACTTTCTCTAAGGGGGACAAAAAAGTTTATCACCATGGTGGTGCTGGGTCACAGCTCTCCTACAATGAGCACCTAGCTATATCTTCCCTGTATGCTGCAGCTGCCCCAGGCACAAAGCTGTCTTGAGCTAAGTACGAACAGTTAAAAAGCCCAAGGTTGAATCGATTAAGTCTTTTGCAGGTTAGTTTAAGCTTCAGAGATTTAGCTAAGAAACAGCTGGACACGCATTCACTTTTGATTCAGGAAATGCAGCCACATACCTACAGTGGCTCAGGCCAGAAGCCAGGAGGTACTAGAGCAGAGGTGGGCAATTACATTGGACAAAGGGCCACTTACTGAGTTTTGGCAAGCTATCAAGGGCCATGTGACAGGCAGCCCAGGGCAGATTAACATACATTTTCTAAATTTTAAGGGGCCCTGTGGGCCAGAAAGAATGGCCTGGTGGGCTGCATCTAGTCCCTGGGCCACATTTTGCCCACCTGTGTGCTAGAGCATGACTTTCTGGCATATAGCCAGCATAGGCTATGTGTTCACTACTTCTTCCTGCTGTCCCCAAATCCTAGGTCTCTGGGATTTGCAGTCCAGCCCAGGGCTGAAAAGCATGCTGGGGAGTGCTGATTTAACTTAAACCAAGAAGGGGCTTGGGACAGAAGTTTTATAAACCGGTTTGACCCAAATCAGTTATGTCTGATACTATATTCAACCAGGTTTATCTTAAACAAGTTTCAACCATTGGTGCTGGCATGTAGGCAACCATGATTCTCTGGATCGTGATGTTCACATAAGAGGTCTAGTCAGATGTCTGATGAATTTGTTTGTGGCTGACAGGCCCAGTTTAAAAATGATACACATGTTGCTTTCTTCTTTCTTGCTTTGCTTCTATCCTCTGGATCAAAGCTGCTTCATGCTGAGCTGCACCCAGTGCTAGATGTCCCCTCCAGATTGGATGGGATTCTGTGTGCTCCTCCCAGCTTTCTGTGTTGATATTGGATAACTTTCAAAATTATTTTTGCACACATTGTGGTACCACCACAGAGGATGACTCCACTTTCTAGAGCAGTTTTGAATTGTACTGTACAAAATATTTTTGGGAACATGGTCTCCTCCCATTCTTTAGAGTAATTCTTCATAATCTTTTTGTTTTCAGAGTTGTTTTTACCTGCTTCAGTACCCCTGCTTTTGGTATTTTGTCTTCCCACTTTATTTTCAGAATCTTACACAGACTTCTCATATGGAATTTGTTCAGTCTCTTGATGTACCTAGCATTGGTAGTCCATGTTTCTGAACCATAAAGCATGGATGACAGCACACAAGTCTAGTAGAGTCACATTGGTACCTTAGCTGGTACTTTGCTGTTATTCCATGCATGTTTCTGTAATAGCCTGGAAGTCTTAGCTGCTTTTCTGATTCTGTTAGTTCAGTCTGAAGGTGAAGATTCCTGCTGATTGTAGACCCCAACTAGCAAAAACTGCCAACAACACTAGGAGTTTTATCTTCCAGAGTGGTGTCAGGTATTGGTTCTTCCACCCGTTGGTACATGGTCACACTCTTCCTGAGAGTAATTACCATCCCAAAGCTCTTGTGTGACTCAGAAAATCTGCCCAAGAGATTTTGCAGGAAAGTGTCACTGTGGGCAACCAAGGCCATGTTATCTGCAAACAGGAAGTCTCCCAGTACCAGTTCTTTCACCTTGGTTTTCACTCTAAACCTTTCAATGTTGAACAAGCCTCTATCTAGTCTGGTTCAAAGATAAATGCCATCTTTGTCATCCTTTAATACATGGAGAATCAGGAATGAAAACTAGATGTTAAAAAGCATGAAGGCTAAGACACAATCTTGTTTCACCCCATTGTTAACACCAAAGGCATTTGATTCTTTGGTTTCATACACTACAGCTGCCTTCATACCTTGAGCAAATGATGTAAATCAGTTTGGGGGGGGCAACCAGGTTTCTGCAGAACAGTAAAAAGGCCCTGTGTGCTGACTGTATCAAAGGCCTTTGTCAGATTGATGAAGGCTATGAAATGTATTCATTTTTCTCGGCGGATGGAGAGGTTGGAAGTTTTCTCCTCCCCCCTACCCTGGGTAATTCAGAGTCTTTATGGGAGAGAGTTGCTCTCTGATATGTTGATTAGGCAGGCTTCATTCCTAGTGATGTCCAGTGTCAGTCAGGGAGGTGAAAAAAATCCCCTTTCTTGGTTAGTAATGAAATTTACATTTCCAAACTGGTAAAATATGATAAAGTCCATATTTCAGAGAGACATATTGTAGCTGTGTTGGTCCAAGATATATAGACAACCAGAACTCTTGGGTTAGAGGCAATATCTTTTATTAGACCAACTAAATAGTAGCAAAAAAATTGCCACGGCTGAAGCCTGCATAAGCAACACATCGGAGAGCAACATTCTTACAAAAGGGCTCTGAATTACCCAGGGGGCACAAAAACTTCCAACCCCTCTATCACCTGTGCAAAATAAAGTTTCTTTCCTACCTGCAAGACCTTTTACAATCTTTGACTCCTCCTCAGTCGGAAGAAGGGTGTTTGGACCCGAAAGCTTGCAAAGAAAGAATTTTTTTTGCTATTTAGTTGGCTATTTTGTTAAAAGATATTGCTTCTCACCCAAGAATTTTGGTTTTTTTTCTCTACACTTCTGTTGCAGTTGCTTGATCGAAAATGTATCAGTGGTGGAGCATCCTGAGCAAAAACTGCATTGACTTTGAGGATATATTCTTTCACTTAGATATTGCAGCCTAGGGAGCCTGATGCAAGTTACAATTTTTCCATTGACATTCAACAGGGAGATACCTCTGTAGTGGTCACAGTCACTTCTCCTTTGCTTTTGTATACAGTAATTATACAAATTAAGCAACTTTGAAATCTTGTGGTACTGCTTTCTCTTTCCAACAGAGCAGTGTGACTTCATGAAGCTATGGTGGGGGCATAAGGATTAGCAAAATCCATAAATGAGCTTGAATGCTGTAACATTATAATGAAAATGTAACAGTTAAATAGCACTCTGTTTTGGAGCATTTTAATCTCATTTTTGGATAAGAGATGCTAGTTACCAGGATATTATTTATATGCTCAAGAAAAACAGTTATAGTCATTCCACCTGTTTCTTTTGATTAGGGCATATTGCTTTCTTCTATATTATAACCATTCTTCTATTGTGATCTCTCTTAAAAGCTAATGGATTCTTTTCAGTACAAATCACCACTCTTTTTTTTTCCTCCCCACACTGACTTGACTGCAGAACTTCAGTAGTTCATGTCATAACAGTGTTTGTGGCTCCTAAGGATACTATCTAAAGGTATTACGTCAAATCAAGGCTGTCCAACTGTTGGCCTGCTGGCAAGGAGTTAATTTGTGGCCCCAGCTGCAGATGCCTCATTACTCTTGCAGCAGCCAGGGACTTCTGACTCCCCCTCCTTCCTTTGGCTTCCACGTCCCATGCCTGCCGCAGGGGGCGGTGTGGTGTTGTATGTGGTGCCGCAGTACAGTGCGATGCAGTGCAGTCTGTGTTGCTGGGGGAGCCTGTGGCTTGGGGTACTTGTAGAGCCTGATGCAGCACTGGAGCCCACAACCAGGGAGCTGAGGGTGAGGTTGGGGTGCCTCTGTGCATGAGGCATGTGACCTGTGGCCTGTGGCTGCTAGAAAAAATGGACGGCCCTGCTTTAAATCACAAACAAATATATAATCACTAGTGGCTTGTGACGAAATGAATTAAGAGGCATTGTTGAAATCTGGAATAACTGTTTTACTTTTGTCCTGATCTAATATGAGCCTTGGAAAAAAGAGCAAAAATAGCTATAGCTTTAGGTGGGTTTTTTTTTTCAATAAAAGAATTGATTTGCCCAGGCCTGACCTGACCAGAGTCAAACCTCTGCTGTATTGAGACTTGTTCTAAAGCTCAGCTGTGCACTCATTGCTTCTTACTTATTTCCTTCCATACCAAGTCCTTTTATTCTGGTAACTCTTCTCATACTCTTTCTACCTTTACTTCCCTTCCTGAATATATGTTTATGTTAGTTAAAAGGTATAATAAAGAAATGAAGTTGCACTTCTCTATACATTTTTTCTGTTTACTTTGGACTAATGGAAATAACAGGAAAAGAACAAAAATCTCTCTAGCAGCATAAAATAACGGAGAACAAAGACAAATTTTCAATGACTTTCTAATGAGGACTGTGGATTCACATAAACCTTTCAGATTTGTTGGGATGTGGAAGGGACAAATGACTGGTTAGCCAAAACATCAGGGCTAGGGACAGAGACTAGTGATCAGGAGCTGGTTTAAACCTGTAACAGAACAGAAGTTCAGTGTACATAAACCAGTTTCCAAGTGACCCAAACTAATTTAAGATAAATCTGGATGAATGTAGTATCAGATTTGACTGATTTGACATAAACCAGGTCAAACCAGTTTATGGAAATTCTGTCCCAGATCCCTTCCTGGTTCAAAGTAAATCATGGTCCCCCAGCATCCCAGGATGCTTTGCAGCCCTGGACACTGCTGTGCTGTCTGCTGGAGCAAAGCAGGGTTGGCCCTACCCTTATGTTCTCTAGCCAGAGCAGTGAGGGCTGGTTGACAAGTGGGTGGTGGTGAGAAACCTAGCTGTGGACACAGTCTAGTCTGCCTGGTGGGAGTGGAGCAGCCCTGCCAGAGTTTTCTTGCTGGAGTGGAAGGGGCAGGGATGTGGGACAGCAAAATCAGGTAGAGGGGGATTAAAGCCCCCTGCCTCCCCTCTCTCACCAGCAGGGGACCCCAGCTGGGGTCTACTCAGCTTTTGCCCCCTGCCTGTGGCTTAGTATGGCCCAGGATCCCCAGAGCCCCCCTCCCAGCCAGGGGACAATCCCTGGTGCACCTTCCCAGACACTGGTGCAGGGGCTTTGCGTGGGGCAGCTCAGGAGCAAAGGCCAGATATGGGGAGGCAGGAGAGCAAAACCAGCCCCAAGCCTAGATAGGGACAGGCACAGGAGGATTACAGTGGCAGTGGCTCCATCCTGGACTTAAGCTCCACTGACCAAAGGGACCCAGGCTGGGGGGGAGGAGCAGGGAAGGGGCTTTGCCTTGGGCAGAGCCGAGTGAGCATGCAGCAGAGATACAGAAACAAAGCAGGAGCTGGGTAGGGGACGAAGTGACATGGGAGAGTGTAGTGCTTAATTTGTGGTATGTCTGCCAAAAAGATTGATTCTCAATTAGTCCATACCAGTAGGTGTGAAGAAGCCAACATTTCCAAGTTCGTTTGGTATTTTTTATCAGTGGTGCTGAATGTGGTGCAAGTTTAAGGTCTAAAGGAAAAATGTTTGCATTACAAGAACAGAGAAATCTCTAAAAATGTTTGTTAGTGAAAATCTCTGACCCCCACAAAGGGAGAATGCACTTGGAATTTTTCTTCTCCCTCAGCTTCAAAATTGGCAAATGATTTTTTTTTTCTTGAGATTGAGTTAGGTATTCTTAGGCTTAGAATAAGCAAGGGAATTTTATAGTCAAATGTAACAGGATGCATCCCAAGGGGCTGCTGTGATGCCTACTGCTGGCCGTACAGCTCCTGTCCAGCTCAGTCTCTAAAATATGGTTGCTTTATTCCTCTCCTGCCACACCCTGTCCTTATTAACAGATTGAAAAAAGGGAGGCTGCACATAGGTCTTAGAATGGGCCCTAGTCAATTCCCACCAGCAGATCCCTTCTCTCTCTGCTGGTCGTACCAATGTCTCCTGTTACATGGTCTCTCCTTGCAGGCACATGCCCCAAAGCACCCATCGCCTGATGAACTAATAATCTAATAATGCCCTCTAAACCTCCCAAACAGCTGTGGCCACATCTCACCGTGTCACACATCCAGTAGGATACTTGTCCCCAAAATCACCAAGCCACCTTTACTCCCTTGTTGGGGCTTCAGCCCTCCTGGCTTCCACCCTTCTACTTTAGCTGGTCCTTTAGCCAAGGCCCACTGTTCCAGACCTGGCTTCTGGACTCCAGCCCATTGTTTCACCCTCCAGGGGCTTTTTCTCTATTTTGCTTGGGCTCCAGGCTTCATGGCCCCATTTACCTCTCATGGGCTCTTAAATCTCTGCCCTTCTCAGGCCCTGGGCTCCCTGGCCCCAAGGTCTGCCACTCTCTAAGCTCTCTCTACTATTCTTTGTCCACACTGTGCCTTGAGCCTGACCCCTGGCAGGGCACAAGGTGTCCACTTGCCACTTGGGCACTAATGGGACCTCCAAACCATTGGTGTGAACCATTGGTCTCTTAATTCAAAGTAAGCTCTCTGACTATAACACTCTTTCCCAACTGGATCTAAGCACAAACCATAGCTCTTTATTCGTCCTGCAAGTCAGTAACCTTCTACTTGCTTTTGTTCCAGGGCAGTCGAGGCATTAGCCAGGAGCTCCTCTGCAACTCTCCTGCCCTTGAGTTCATCTGTCAGCAGGTCCTAGAACCATAGTGACCACTCTGGTTCAAACCTTGGGTTTATATGACTGGAAGCAATGCCCCATTTTGGTCATGCGACTCCCTGAACTTCCACAGCTGTTTCCTGATTTAGGTTGCTAGCTCAACTCCAGGGAAACTTACTTAGGTTGCTTGCCTCTGCTGTAATAATAGTTTGTAACACGTAAATCCCCAGATGTTTGTTCCCTGGCAGCTCATAATGGGTGGTTTTCCCCTCCTGAGGCTCTCACTGCTGCTCCTTCACTTTTAAAGTAACAGGAGCCTCCGGCTCTCTGTTGCACCAAACATTTCACTGGGAAGTTGTAAGAATTTGAAAAGTAGTAGAGGCTCATAAAAAAGAGCTTTCTTATCCATAACTCTGTGTCATAAGTACAGCACTGACTGTGGATGAAAAGTCTTGATTTAAAAACATGTTAAAGAGGAACAAAATGGAGATTGGTCACAAAATGAAACCTATGAATAGTTTCATAGTTGGTAGGGTCAGAAGGGACCTGAGGAGATCATCTAGTCCAACCCCCTGCCGTGGCAGAAAAGAGTACTGGGGTCAAATGACCCTGGCCAGATGTTCGTCCAGCCTCCTTTTAAAGACCCCCAGGGTAGGAGCCAGCACCACCTCACTTGGAAGTTGGTTCCAGGTCCTAGCCACCCTGACAGTAAAATAGCGCTTCCTAATGCCCAGCCTGAAACTACCCTCCGCTAGCTTGTGTCTGTTGTTTCTTGTAACTCCCGGGATTGCTCAGGGGAACAGGGACCCCCCCAATGCCTGCTGGTCCCCCTTGACTAGTTTGTAACAGGCCACTAGATTCCCTCTCAGCCTTCTCTTGTGGAGGCTGAACAGGTTCAGGTCCCTCAGCCTCTCCTTGAAGGGCCTGCCCTGCTCCTTTTGTGACCCCTGTTCATGCAGGAAAGTTGAACTGCAAAAAACCACAAACCCCCCTTCTCCAAAACCCCCAAGTCTGACAGCTGTTATGCTGACCTGCAAAAAAAAAAAAAAAGGAGTGATGAAATGATTTACGAGATGAGATATAGATAATAGCAATATCAGTAGTTCATTAAGCAGAAAAAATCAGGACAATCTAGTGTTCAAGGTATGGCTTTTATAAACAGGCTTTTATATTTTTCCACAATTTTATTATTTTATTATTATTTTTAATATTGCAGTGTAATAATAGAATTCTTGTAATTGATTTGCTTGCTTTGTCTAAGGACACTGAGTTACTTAAAGTTCCATAATTATGTCAGTAGTTGTCATACCTACATTTAATATTAATTTAGGAATGGGCAACTTGTAAATCATCTGAACACACAAGATTATTCTATTAAAATAAAAATGATAAAGCAAAATTGTCTTGCCTGTTATATACTAGCACTGTTAGTACCCCTGAATAATAATGAAAATAAGTCTTCTGATATGAGGACATTTAGAAATTTGATGTTGATTTGGTTTTGTTTTGTATACACTTTAATCATATCAACTTGATATAGGTACAATTTCTATATTACTGCTAGTATTTGTCATACAGTGTTCTGATATTACAAGGCTGAGTTGTGCCATGAATGGATTATTTGGTCTTCAAAATATATATTAGAACTGAATTTCACCAACTTGGGTAACTCCAAAGAAATGATATAGGGACAAATAGGTATTCTGAGAGGGAAATTCTGGTCCCATTGAAATCAATAGGTCAGTGATTCTCAACCAGGTGCTGGGGCATCCTGGGGTGCCTTGAAATCTTTTGAAGGGTGCTGCAGGACATGTGAGAAGGTAAGCAGATAAAGGCAGGGTTAGGTTCTCCCTGCCTGGAGGCTCCCCTGTCCACCCTGCCTGGCCCCTGTGCAAGGAGGTAAGTACTGTAATCAATACTGTAGCTTTTGAAATGGTGTGCCATTCAGTTCACAAAAGTTACAGAGTGGTGCTTTGAGTCTAAAAAAGACTGAGAACCACTGCAGTAGGTTTTTGTCTTTGACTTCATAGAGGCCGGGATTTGCCTGGTACGCTCTGCCTATATCAAACAGGAATTGATTAAACCATTATAATATGGGGGATTCAGAGTGCCTTTGCTTGGTGTATCAGTGCAATGCTGTGTGGTTTTCTCAAAATCTCTGGTGCTGCATGTTTCCTGACGTTACCCAATGTGCTATGATAGGCAGGCAAGTTTCTTTGAGTAGATGTGATATCTTTTATTAGGCCGAGTAGTTGGAAAAAAAGGTTTAGCAAGCTTTTGGGCTCAGTCACCTTTCTTCAAGCATAGGACTGGTCCCTGTTGGTCTAAAACTCCAAGGAATGAGAGAAGCTAAAAGTGTGGCAGGATTTCAGGGAGAATGTAAATAGGTAGAAATTAGAAAGACAAAAGGTAAAGCAGGGGAGGGGTGGGGAAGAAAGCGGATGGGGGCAAAGGGAAACATTACAGAGGTAAAAATACAAGGTAAAAGAGGCTCTCAATGAAAAAGGAAATAGTTGGAAATCAGGAAGACAAAGGGCAAAAAAAGTAGAGGAGGGAAGGGGAGAAAAGGTGGCAGACAAGAAGAATGTAAGAGGTTGGGTCAGGCAGGTGCCTGGTGAATCAGATGTCAGGCAGGTTGTAATGTGTCATAAATCCACTGTCTATATTGAGTCCGTGACTTTTTGTATCCAGTAGATTTATGATGTGAAGTTCATAAGCTCATCTACGAAAGGTGTTCTGTAAGTTTCCTTTGAGGATGAGAAGCAAGAGATTGGAGGTCCTATGAGAAGTGTGCCCCCAGAGGTAGTTGGGTATTCTTGTCTGATAGATTTCCAGTGTGCGTTCATTTTGGTGTGCAGTTGCTGTTTGGTTTCTCCTACATATTTTTCATCAGGGCATGTAGTGCACTGGATGAAAGAGATTACATTTCTGGAGGCGCAGGTTTAAGATCTGGGGATGGTGATGGTTCTGTTGTGGGGTGTAGTTATTGTGGGGGTGGTGGAGATGCGTTGGCAGGTTTTGCATTTCTTGTCTTGGTATAGTCTGGATCCATTCAGTGTGGTTTGGGTCATAGGGAGTTTGCTGCTGGTGATGAGGTTAGTGAGATTCAGTGCTTGTTTAAAGGCTAAGATGAGTGGTTCTGGAAAAGATCTCTTTAAGAATGGGGTCTTCTTTTAGTATGGTTGCAAAAATTAGAGGATTTTATGTGTAGGTTCCAGGCAAGGAACTAGTGGTGTAGGTTCCATGTTATAACTAGTGGTGTAGGATTGGTAGGGATCTTCTGTGATAGGCACCCTCTCAGCCAGGTAATCAGCCATTGTTCCACTTATCTGAGACTACAGCATCCTCAGACTCTATAAAATTGCCCCTTACTCTAGCATGCACATTGACAAGGATGTGTGAAAAGGAATACAGTAAAGTGAAATGTCTGCTGCCATGAATGTGGTTTAACATTTTATGCGTGATACAGTAAATAGCAACATTATTTCTCATTTTAGCACTGCAGTATATTTAATCCACGTCTCATTATACTAAATGACTTTCAGGTACATACAGGTCCTTCCAACTTTCACAAGTTCATGGAGGGCTATTTTGGATGGAATTACACAAGTTACTAATGTCTCTGCAAGTAACACAAGCTAATTCCTTAGTTCTTGCTACCTGTTTCTTTTCCTTACTGTCGAGGTGGATATTGAGTTTTGCTTCAGAGTACCAGACTAGACTATGACAATGTACTGTGGAGATAAGATTTTACTGAGATAACACACATGGTCAGAGAGAGAAGTACTTTAAAGAAGCTGCAAGCTTGTGGTTTTTAGTAAAAGTAATGCCATAAATTCATTAAACAGTGGCGAGTTTGAATGAAAAGGCCACAAAATCTAAAAATAGCTTGGAAAGTTGAACTGTTTTTGTTTTGTTTTGGTTTTCTGAAAGTGTTGTTTTAACATTGCCTTTATTTCCCTTGTGGAATCTCATTCCACATAGTCATTTTGAAAGAGATTGGCAAAGAATTTCATTTTACCACTAAAAAAAATAAAATGATAATAAACACTTTGATATTGAAAAACTTTCAAAATAGTGGAAATTTAAATGTTTTTATGGTCTCCAGTCACAGACATTTGAAATAATGTTAGATGTAGGAATTGTGAAATTATTTGCAGCAACATAAGGCATCCCCAGGGAAAATGGTTATTAAAAAGGAGACTCAGATAGCTTAATGCTAAAGTCCTTTCTCAGCTGTGCAGGGGAGCATAGATAGAAAAAGTTGTCCCATACTGCACAGCCCAGGTGATGACTTCAGTGCTGGAGGTAGGGAAGAACAAGCATCTCCATCTTGATACTTCTCCCCCTAAGCAAGTGGAAACAATGGTGCAATGTTTTTTGTAAAGGTAGGACAAAACCTTGAGACAGCCCTGCCCCAGGCAGGAGATTTTCTGCTGTGGGGAGGCTGTTCTGGTCAGGGAAGGCACAGCTGACTTACTTCTGGGATGCTGTTTTGTTGGGCAGGAGGTGAATCTGACTTCACTCTGCTGGGGAGCTGGATGGCTGCAAATAGTGCCAGGACCATTCTCCCATCCCACTGTCAAAGTTCAGATACCTTTTTGTGATGCTTCCCCCCTGCTGCTGGGATGCAGGCACCTGGGAGGGCATTCCCCACTGCCTCGGGGAAGGGCTGCCCTTGTTGTGGTGCTCAGCAGACCAAGCTGCTCAGACCTCTACTCCAGCCATGCAGGGGACTGCAGGGTTCTGGCTAGCCAGGGCAGCTGGAGCATGGGTAGGTGTACACGTGGCATGCCTGCTTAAGTTTGTCTTGCTCCTATTGATCATCTGGCAGTAGTTGATGGTGAGGGAGAGTAGGCAGTAGGTGGCCAGCCTCCGTGGTAGCCTGTGCAGTGTAGGGCTGGTACCATTGCCTATGGTGAGGTGAGGAGGATAGATGGCTATAGATGCCTGCTGCCTGACAATCATGGTGTGGACATACTCTGCAGCAGTATCCACCTTGTCCAGGAAGTCTGTGCAGACTCTGTGGTGGACTAGAGGGATGCATGGGGTCTGGAGGACTGATTCCTGGATCCTCTCCTGAGCCCCTCACTACTCCCTCCACCTGTTCCAAGAACAGGCAGAACTGAGCCTCAAAAGGCTGATGAAGAATTCTTAGCAGCAGCTCTGATCAGTCCTGACGATGCTCATAGGCTGCAAGCCTGGTCTCAGCAGTGTTGGCCTGGTGTGTGGAGGACTCCACAGATCTTCCAGCATCTGATCTTACCAGTCCCAGTGATGTTCTCAGCTGTAGGACATACTCTGAGCTGGAGAGTCCCTTTGTGTCCTTGGGGCAGCATCTGTGCTGAAACCTCCTGAGCTCTCCCAGACAAGAGCAAGCTGTCAGGAGTGAACACAGTACAAGCCACCTTGAGCCTTGAGTGTGTTTCCAATAGTTAGCAGTTAATGTGCGTCAGGTCTGGATTCTCACATGTACCCTGCAGGTGTACAGACAGCAGAGCAGACCTTGAAATGATTACAAACTTCTGGATATTATGAGGAGAAGCTTGAGCATCTTGTTCTCCAAGCTCACTCCCTTCTACGGGGAGGCAAGACTAGATCGGGACTTCAGCATTGTAAGATCTCTCTCAGCTAGCTACTGCCACCCTTGCACACCTTTCCCTCCCTGGAGGTTCCCATTAATAAGGCACCCCATGCTAACTTGTTTATCTGTGTCCAGATGGATGGATAAACTGACCCTTGGAGCAGGAGTTGGGGGCTGGGAGCAGTGCATACTGGGATGCTGGAGGACCACAAATTGCTCATATTACCTCTGCGAAGTAGGCCAGTGGTAGCTGAAAATGCAAGATATTTCTTGCCCCAGAAGTCATAAATTTGCTATGATACGGTGTCACTTAGCACATACTTTACTGCTTGAATGCATGGGCACTTGTTTTTTTAGGTGCATTGTAGTGTAGAGATGCCCACGCTGGTCTTTAGCTTGGAAGCAGTCTAGCTGCATCAGCACAGCGTTCTCTGTGGGCTAATTTACACTACCCTGTGCTTCTTATTAGTCTAGCCTACTTTTTATCATTTCTGTATCTTATTGCCTCCTATACCAGAAAAAGTCACTTTATTGTATTTTTCTAATAAAACATCAAGCAGAACCCAAAAAGGTGTTTCTTAATCCTGACTGCACACAAGCATGTGCTCTGTTTTTAAGAGTGTTTCCAGACCCCTGCTGACACAGCATTTAAGAAACAGTTTAGCATCTACCCTATCTCCTACTATTCCTCTTCCCAGGGGCAGTGGAAGTCTCACAGAATCCTGTCCAAGGCGTAGTTCCCCGTACCTGAACAATTTGGGCTGACATTTCTTTCTGTGATGAGCCTCTCCTGTGGTTATCGCAAACTCCACCCCACCCCATTAGTTTTAGAAGATATATTTCAGCTAATAACTGTATACCAACATAGCATTACATTTTTGTAGCGCTACAAAGTGAGATGCTTTGTAGCATAACAAATGAATACGCTTAGTGTCTGAGTTTGTCCGATGCATCTCTCCCAACCATACAAGTTGGTCCAATCAAGGATGTTAACCTTGCCTCACTAATTCTCTGTAGAAAATAAACTAAAGTTACAGGAAAATTACAGGTTAGCAAAATTTAAATAATCAAAATGTAGTTACCAGAATTGGTATTGACCCAGGATAAAAATGAATAACACTGCAGTTAATAAAGGGCTTAATTAGGAAAAAATCTTTAGGATCTTGAATTTATCTCTTCAACACCATGCTGGCTCATTGAATACAAAATTGAAAGAAAGGCATAGCCATTCAATATTTTGAAGGTCTTATATTCAATTAGTATCCTGGTCTATTCTACTTCATTTTGCATATGACATAATCATAGCTTGAGGTAATAAGACTGAAGGTATGTCTGCCAAATTATGTATTATAGAAGTTAATTATACTTTCTTAATTACACAAATGAGCAAAGGGATTACACTTCAGAAACCTACAAAAACGCTTTACCAAACTTCGTACAGCAGTACTTACTAAGCTCATTTTAACTATGCTCCTTCTTTCTCCTCAGTCCCTAATTGGGTGTGCTATAGGTAGTAGTTGAGCTATATGTAATAAGTTTACTTAGTAACTCATACTGATTTACCATCCTATTAATGCACCTAAATCTTCATTAATGAACCCTTTTATTTTACTACTGTTACCCTTTAAATACAGTCTGCTTGTCTATCCAAATTCTGCTTTACTTTATTCCAAAGTGGGTAGACACTGGAGATTTACTTAAGCCTACCAAACTAATTTCCCTTATCATCAAAATGGGATTTCACCCATGTCATTTGAGGTATGTGAGGCAATTAAATGTTTGTTGTTTATTCTCTGCTTTTTTTTTAATTTTCTTGGGTTTCTAAAAGCATTTTTCTGTTCAATAAGAAGAAATATAGGTGCTTAAGAGGGGTTAAATGTAGTAAGTGAAGCTTTCTAATTTACATAAGCAAAAAAGGAGTATTTGTGGAATGATTTTTTTTAAATGTACACTAGCTTTTCATTATTACATCACTTAATGCAACCAATGTGTTGTTTTCTCTTTTTGGTTTGTTTTCAGTTTCGGGTGAAATGGGATTTGAACCTATAGCAGAGAAAATATGCAAAGCTAAAACATTTTTTTTAATGCCTGTGGGAGGATTTTTTTTCTGACCTATGCTTGAAATACATGCTCGATTGTTTGTTAACCCTCAATAATTTGAAAGGTTACAAATAAATGCTGTTGGAATACATAATCATTTCTACTATACCAAGGTTTGAAATACACAATTGTAATGCTGCTTTCTGTGTTTCGGGACAGACCAATTGGAAGCAGTAGTGGTTGTAGATTTTATTTTCCTCTTGGAGCACTTACAGCAAGAACTGGTTTTAAAATCTTTATGTAGAACTTGCACACTAGAGTAGGTTCATTAGGAAGATTTCTGGAGCTACAAAGGCAGTACACATTAGTATCAAGGAGGGAGATTGTTCCACAAAAAGTCTCTGTAGCATTGTCTTCTCTTCTCCCAAGGCCTTGTTACATGTTGCACTTTGAGCTGCTCAAATGTTGATCGCTGTTAATGCTAGCTTGAGTTTGGAGCAGTTACACTTTACAGCTAAAAACCTTCTCCAACTATCCCCTACCTATACACTTGTGACTTGCCACTGCAGCACTGGTGAGCAGGGACCTGCCTAGGAGCTATAGCTGTGAGTTGCCACTGTAAGGGCTGGTGACCCAGGACAGGCTTCTATAAGTGTGGTGCTCTGCAGGCTGTTTGTATGGTGTTTCACCCATGGGTTTGGAAAGGTCACACCCCCAGGGGTGGGAAGGGGATCTGGCTTGGTGCCAGAACTGCCTCCTGGGTGATAGTGTTCAGGGGTGGAAAGTTTGCCCACACAGAACATGAGAGTGGGAGATGGGACACTGCATCCTGGGGTGCTGGACTCTGGATGCTTCAACTTGGGCTGCTCATTTGTGGGAAATGGCCACCCATTAATGGAATATGAGCTGGGTAACACAGATCTGGAGTGGTGTAACGTTAAGCTAAAGTGTGCTTGTTTTTAGTTTAAAGGTTTTTTTTATGTGTGGACAATCCAGGCTTTAAGCACTCCAAAAGAGTCTGAAAAATTAATATGCAACAAGGCCCCCACATATAGCCAGAGCGCCTAGTGTTCTGTATGTGCATGTGAAGCAAGATGACCCCATGTTACCTTTTCTGAAATCTAGTCTCGCCTTTGGCTCATTTCCAATGAGATATATTTAACCTTTACAACCCCTCTAAGCCGTTGTAAATTGACTTCATATCATTGTTTTGCCTAGTTTTTTAAAATATCAGCCTGTTAGAAAAGCATCTTATTACCATTGAGAGTCTCCAACGCCTTCAGCCCTTCATATTTGATTGAATCTATCTAAATTCTCTTCTGAAAGGTGACCTGTTCATTATGGGACCTGCTTTTGTTCCCCTTTAAAGAACCTTAATGAGAGGCGAGTGGGCAGCTGTTGTGTCGGCCCCCAAGGTTCTGTGTCAGTTGAGGACCCGATTGTTGGGACGGCAGCGTTTCCCTGACGGGAAAGGAGAGTGCAAGCCCTGCTGGAAATGCTTAGAAATCAGTGGGCACTCCTGGGAATGTAGCTGTTGTGGGAAGTCTGGATACACAAGAGATCTGAGACTGAGCTGTAGCTTTGTATTATGACATCTGTTCAGGCTCTGTAATTCCTGATATGAAAAATGTGAAATAGCACAGAGCAAAACCGTGAGTTCTCAAGTAGTGGGTAAATTTGGATCTAGATCATGCAACATACAGTACCATGAAATGAATTACAGATTTATGTATAGCAGTTTTAGCTTTTCTGCTTTGTGTTCGACTGTAGAGCGTTTGGAGCTGGAGAAAACCTTTTCATGATGTGGTTCAGCTGTGAATGTTCCCTCGATTGCATATTTACTAGTGTTTTGTTCAGTCTGTTTTGAAATTTTCATGAGCTTGTGTATGCAGTAATGTGAAGGTGCTTTCATTTTAACAACTGATGTAATTAAAATGCAATTTCTATACTTTACATAAAAACTCAGCATCTGGTTTAGTTGAATTTTAAAATTGCTCTGTTTTTTTGCTCTGTTTTAGCTTTTACTCTTAGGCCAAAATAAGTCAACAGAAAGATGGTTATTGATAGTACCAAATAAGTAACCAGGTTTACTTCTCTTCATTGATGTTTATTTTAGCATCTTTCTCTTGTTCTTTACATTCTGAGAAAATGTCAAATAGAAAAAGGTTTTTTTCTGAAGCATTCATTTGTTAATCTCATTGGAATGGCTAAGAGCACATCAAGGTCTAACAAGATTTAGACAAGGAAGTATATATAACATTTGATTGTATATTTACCCCAGAAAGATTTAATCTGTTTCATAATATGTGGTGAGGACAGAAAATTGCAGTGAAAACAGGAACTGCACCACTAAATCTACATTGTGGCCTAACTGCCTGTTATATTTTAGTGAAGACATTGATTGGCTACTGTGAATGATATACTAGAGATTCAGCTACATTTAGAGGATGAGATGGGGGGAATTTTCCAGAGAATATAATCCAGAGCTAGAGACAAACATTATACATAAACCCAAGTGATCATAAACTGGTTTAAACCTGTCAAAAAACCCAAACAAACAGATGTTCAGTGCACAGAAACTGGTTTGAAAAAAACCTGGTTGAATGTAGTATCAGACTTAACTGATTTGACTCCAACCGGTTTATGCAATGTCTGTCCCAGACACCCCCAACATCCCAGCATGCTCTCTGGGCTGGGTGGGGCTCTCTGCTCCACTGCAGGCTAGGCCCTATCCCTCATCACTCCCTGCTAAGCAGGAGTTCTCCCCTCCCCTCTGCCTGGCTGAGGAGGTATCTGTGTATTAGCTAGCAAACCACATGCTGGCTATGAACCGTGCTGAATCAACAGGTGGAATCAATGGACAGAATCATCACCAGTCAGCTGGTAATGTCCCTCTGTTGTTTTCTTAATTGGGCAATAAACACTGTTATCAATTCCCTGCTGGGCTAATTGTAGAGTCCCGCATGGGCCTGGCCATGCCCCCCTCAGCTTCAGGCTGTGGAAGGAAGGGAGGGCTGCTCTAGTGCCCCCTGGCTTCTGACCTGAGCTACTGTAGGCATGTTCCTGCATTTCTGGGCTGTCTGCCTGGTTATAAAACTGATTTAGCTTAGGCAGGTTAGACTAACCTGCGAAGATTGAATCAATTCAGGTTCAGGCTTTTTGAATGTCTGTCCCTCACCCAAATGGCCAGATTCTGCTTTCATTTGCACTGACAACAGACCTGGATTGCTTCGATTTAGGAATATGTTGCTACTCCAGATTCACGTAGTTGCAAACAAGATCACAGCAGGGCAAAACTGGACAATCTGTCTGCTTTCACATGAACAGGGCCATGTGTTTGCAGCAGCACAAATAGTAGTGGCACAAATTTGTGATGCTACATTGTACCGTAGTGCATGCCCCTACCCATGCGCTTTGCAGCAGGACACATACTGCTCCATGTGCTCGAGGGGTGTGGGGGGGGGCCTGCCTGGAGCAAGGTGTCTTAGCACAAGACTAGGTGGCAGGCAGCCCTTATGCTGAGGCACCCTGTGCCCCAGCCAGCCAGGGAGCAGCACATGGTAACAGGGGAGCAGGTACCTCTGGGCTGCCTCCTCCCTCATCTCCATGAGCCATGGAGCCTACACGCTGCGGCACCCTATGTGTCAGTCAGCTGCTTCCCAGGTTGCTTCCCAGCCTGGGCTGGCTGCTTCTCTGTCTCCATATGCTTTACCACAGGGGCTTCGCTCAGGTGTTTGAAGATAAGGGAACAGGCAGCCCTGGGCTAGTTGCTCCCCATCTCAAGGCACATTGTGCTCAAGCTAGCTGGTTTGTGGCTGGCTTAGGTGTGCCTTGGTGTGGGGGCTCCACGTGCTTCAGTGTGGACCGTGGTGGATATGCAGAGTATCTCCTGTGCTGTGGCATATGGAGACAGGAAAGCAGCCAGCTCCAGGTAGCAAATTTTGAAATCTCTTTAGCAAATTTTGTCCTGGAGCTGCAAATTAGCAGCACCATGCATTGTTTAATGTGCATAATGTGCTGTTGTGGTTACGCGAAGAAGTTGACGGTGGCACAAACTGCATATGCCTGCACATCTGGATTGGCCTCGATCTCAAATGGCTGTTTCCTTTTACTAAAAAATGTGATAAGCAACCTTTTTCTGTTGATATTCTACGTAGCTATATAGTTTCTCTCTAACTGTGGCAGGCTGACTGGGGACCTTCTGGTACATAGCCTATTTTGCTGTACCTTTCCATAAAGGTAACACACCCACTTTCTAAACTGTTTGGGAAGGATGTGAAGGAGACCTGGCAAAGTTGGGGATGTGGTGCTGTGTTCAACTGGCTAATTTGTCTATAATCATGATAAAACAACTCCTTTAAAAAGGGGTATACTGATATTAACCCCAAATTTAAATTCTGTCTGTCCCTTATAGCCTCTGGGTAGAGTTGGATGTAAAAACTGTATTCCTATCAAAGAAAATTAGGCAGGAGGCAGGATTTTTTTTTTAATTCCTAATACAGGATAGGAATTAGAAGACATGAATCTGTCTGTCTGTCCTATCACAAATGTCTATTTTATTGTCATACTTAAACATTAATGTATGACATTCAAAGTAATCACCTGTCAAAATGCCATGTTGAAAATTAGATAAACAGAAATTACAAGAAAATGATCCAGTATTAAGTGGAACATATGTGCCTCCATGTAGTGTTGTGTGGGCTTCTTAACTGCATAGCAGTTGCATGTGTTTTTATCTACATGATAGAAATGGTAATAAAAAGCTAACCATAAACTCTAAAAAGATACAGCGTATAATCACAAATCAAAAGCATCATGTAATTTAACTATGTGGTTTTTTTTACAGATTGTCAAAACAAAAATTAGTACTACAACTGATTAATTGCATTGAGTCACAGACCAAATTAAGTTACTAAAAAAACCCAAAGCATAGAGTGTAAAACTTGTCATTGGTACTCTGCCACATGAACGGATTTTGGTCACAGGAATTATGCAGATGCTTTCCAGTAGTAAGGAGTATCATTTATGGCCAAGGTGCTTCATTGCAGGGGAATAGAAGTGGCTACCTCTTAAGGTTCCTTCCACTTCCACGTTTGGGTGGTTCTATGTGTAAGTCCTACTTCCCTTTGCCTTGTAAGGATGAATAAGTAGACTTTAAGGCATACTTAGTTTCAACTGAAGATGCACATGAAAATATAATAATATTAAGTTGACTGCAGTCTTAATGATAACACTAGATAGTTCAAACATAGTGATGGCTTTAGAAAACAATCACTTTTTTTTCCTTTTTCTTTAGTGCAGTGTTTGGAGATGACAACCAAAAGAAAAATCATCGGCCGCCTGGTGCCATGCCGATGTTTCCGGGGTGAAGAGGAAACCATCTCGGTGCTAGATTACTCCCACTGTGGTCTACAGCAGGTGCCAAAAGAGGTTTTTAATTTTGAACGGACACTGGAAGAGCTTTATCTCGATGCCAATCAAATTGAAGAGCTACCTAAGGTAAATACTGTCCTTTCTGTAACTACAGACGTACATATTATATTTCTAAAGAGTATTTAGAAGCATTTCAAGTCTGAAATGGATTTTTTTAAATGGCACACTCTTGTCTACTGTCTCTGTGTATTCAGAATTAAGTCTACTGACTGTAACAATTAAGTAAGTTTTCACTAACTTTTTTTTTTTAATTGTGTTCTCTGAAACACCAAAATAGCTAAGGAAGATTGATCTGCATAGGTTGCCTTCCTGTGCATGATACAGTATGGGGAGATGGGACGTTTCTATTTCTTCCCATCTCATAACACAAAAAATAAGGGAACATGCAATTAAATTCAAAGATTGAACTTCAAAACTAATAAAAGAAAATATTCTTCATACAATGTCTAATAAAGATATGGAACTTGTTGCCACAGGAAGTCACTGAGGCCAATAGCAGGATTTAAAAAAAAGGAGGTGTCATTGATTCACATAACTTGGAACATTTGAATTTTGGAAGCGACATTTAACCTTGTGCTTCAGGGTCCTAGTCCATCTTTAACCATTAGAGATCAGGATAAGATATAATGAAAGGGGCAGATTATCTCGCATCCTCTGAAACATCTGGTTCTTTCTACTTTAGAGACATGATACTGTTTAGAATTTAGAACAACCTGGTCTGATCAGCTATGAAAATTTCTCTGTTTCTGTGTGTAATGTCAAAGAAATTACTTGTTCAGATGCAGTCGGAAAATTTTGTCCCAGGGTTTATATGCCCAATTGAAATATTACTTGTCTGGCTTTCTGATTACCAGCTACTCAGGACACTGACTACACATCATAATTCAGCCACATTTATTTTATTTATAATATTTTACTAGGATGATGCATTTTATAGCACACCATGTTGGAACTGGAATGACATTTTCCTTACACACTGATGGCCAGTAAAATATAAACAAGTAACATATGATTAGAAACTCTTCCTGGGGCCTTTGTACATGCAACACAATTGGCCTTTAAAGTGGCTTCAGTGCCCTTTTGTACCACTTTAATGGAATTGCTGTTTGCATGCTCAGCAGCATATTGCGCTTTAAATGACTTTGTGCAACAGTGCATGGGGCACCGGAAGCCAATGTCCTCGGGGCTTGGAAGGCTTCCAGTGCCCTGAGCACTGTCCCTGCTGCCTTCTCCCACTGCCAGCACACCCAGCATCCCTCCTGCCACCTTGCCACTCTGCCCCAGGGGCAAGCCAGCCATACCTGGGTGGTCCCAGGCAGAGGAGGTAGAGCAGGGGTGATGGAGCTTATCTGCCTCTCTAGCACCAGGGGGGAAGAGAATTAGGGGGTGAACTGCTACCCAGTCACATGAGCTGTGGGGAACCCTGGTGCTTCTCTCCACAGTGGTGGGGCTCCCCAGGTGGCACCCACCCGCCGGCACCCAGCCTGGGTGGTGCCGTAGCCATGGAGGGAAGCACCAGGTCCTGCATAGCTCAGGGGCTGTGCAACCTGGCAGCAGCCCATGCAGGCAGGCTCTGCTGAAGAAAAAGAAAATGGTGAGGAGCCTGATCTCCCTCCCCACAGAGCCTGCCTGCCTGAGCTGTGCAGGGGTCTGATGCTTGCCTCCAGAACTGTGGCATGCCACAGGACTGCCCAGGCCAGCTGCCAGCAGGTGGGTGCTGCTTGGGATGAGCCGTCTCTGCAGAGGGAAACATCAGCCGCCCCCCCATCTCAGTTGCCAGCAACTGCCCCACTGGCAGCAGCCCCCTCGCTGCCGCCAAAGAGGCATACTGAATGTGTTATATGAACTCAAGCTTCAACTACCCGAGGAAGTTTTATTGTATAGGTAGTCAGTAGGGCTGTGCCAAGCTTTGGGTGGTGATTTAATTCAGAGGAGATTCAGCCCGATTTGGTGGCTGAATCTCTGAATCCAAATCAAATCAGGACCAATTTAAAGATCCAAATTGATTCAAAGGTCTCTGAATCTTCAGAAAAGATTTGGAGAGCTTTGATTTGGGCAGTCCCTGGTGGCTGCAGCTGGGACCTGCAGCTGGACTAGGAGCCGTTAAGTACTAGGGGAGGGGACTATGGGGAGACCTCTGCCAGCCCCACTGACTCCCCCACTCCCCAAACCCCCTCCCATGGCTGCCCCCACCCACCCCAGGTCCCAGTACCTTTAAAAAAAAGCCCATGTGCTCATCAGGTGCTGCTGGGTCGGGGGCAGTCCCAGCTGCCCCTCACTGCCCCACACTGCATGGGGGGGCTCTGCCATGAGCCCTCTGCCCCCCTGCTTCCCAGGCCCCCCCATGGGTGCCCCGCCCAGGCCAGCTCTGGTCCTTTAAGAAAAAAACGCCAAGAAAAGCCCTGGGACTTATCGCTCCTGCTGTGGCCTCTGGCATTCAGGGGTTCGTGCAGAGCCCCCACGTGGTGTGGGGCAATGGGGGGCAGCAGGGATCACCCCCCCACCAGCAGGAACAGTGAGTGTGGGAGGGGGTTGTTTTTTTTCTGCTGATGTAGCTCTATATTAGTAAACTGAAGTTTTACTTGAATATATTCGACTTTCATCCCCTTATCTTGGAATTTTGGCCACTGAAGTTAATAGTAGGAAGAGAGTTAAAATTTCCATAACTTGTACTCCAGTTGGCCAGAAGAACAGTAGGAGAAGCACTCACAGGAGATACTGGGCACATGAAAAGTATAGTGTCCCATAACCTTCTCAGTAATATGATTTTGCTCTGTAATAATTAAAACTACCCACACAACTTTAATTAAAGCGTTGGCTGCATCATCTCTCTATATATGTTATCTGTTTTCAGTGCATAAGTAGAATATATGAGTAAGCATATTTTCAGGCATTTTCAAATGTCATGTTGCATATGGTGGTCCTATACAACATTATTCGAAGAAGAGTATGTTCATATTGCCTGGTTTTAGCTTTGTATTACAGATATGTTATACAGAGTGTAGGAAAGATTTTTTTTTCTTGTTGCATGAAGCTACTTTGTTCGAATCTGGCTGTTTACTCCAGTGAACAATTGCTTATTACGGAAGAAGTAATGTCAAAATCTCTAGGGGTCAAAAAAAAGTGATATGTAGAAGTAATTTACTTCTCTCGGCATCGAGCATAGATCTGGTGGACAAGAAGGCATCAGAACACCAGATACTGGTTCTGCCCCACAAAAATGAAATTAAATGTGATGGAAGTCAATTGACTACTAATGGATATTTTTGGAAATGTTTTCTATAAGGCACACTTGACATTTAGCAAACCATGGCTATTTTAATTGATTTTCTTGTCACTTATAAATTCATTAACTTGAAATATGTCTGGTTTTTGGCTTGTCTGTTGCCATTCTATTTAAAGTATCAACCAGTACAGTTACTTTCTATAATGTAACGCAAATATTGCATGATGTATGATGCAAGAAATAAATAAGGTCATGTAGATGCATGCATGTGTGTGTGTGTGCATGCATGTGCGCACACACACAAACATGAAAGAGAGAGTGAGAGAGAGGTGTAATGGCTGACAGCTTGCAGGATAAAATATTTAGCAGCATGAGTTTGGTATGGAGGCATTGGGCATCAGTGTCAGTCACAAGCAAAATTTATCACAACATCAAGCATTCTGTATATCCTAATTACGAAGTAGAGAGGGCTTTTTTCATAAATTTTAGGGAAATGTCATAGCAATTGCAGTAGTCTACATGAGTCCAACCATGCAAAATATAAAAGAAAACCATGCAGCCTGTTTCAGAAAGTCCCAAAGTAAATTTTCTTTAATTAAAATCTCAGCATTTTAAGGTCGAAGAACTCTCCAGACAAGAAGCAACTGTTGGATCATTTTGAAAGGCTAGAACCCCTCACCATTCCTTTATTATTAAGGTATATAGTATTAAGTTCACTTTCTGGTCTTAGAGGGTCGTGAGACATTGGATCTTAAATTTGCCATGAGTACAGTAGTGAATCCTGTTTGTTCTGTATCTCCTTGGCCTTGAACACGTTCTTTTTGTAGTATTGTATATGCTCTTATAGTACTACATAAAACAAGTCTCCTTCCCTCCTCTTTAAGGGGGAGGGAGGGATTGCAGCTGGCTCCTGATGCTCACAGGAAACAGTGCTGCAGCTGGTCAGTGGACTGGGGCAGCAAAATCTATGCAACAGCCACAATGGCAAGCAGAACTGCAGTTATACACATCATTGCAGCTCTGCTGCTATTCTGCCATGTTGAATAGCAGTCCTGCAGCAGTGGCTGTCAAAGACAGTCTGTCCCCTACCCTGTTGGGAGCAAGTGAAAGATGTCAAGCTCAGCCCTCAGCCACCAAAGGGATGGCGGTGGAAGGACCTTGACTTCCCTGTGGGTAGCCAGGGGCTCTCCTGACAGATACTGTGATCTCCATAGGTGACTGGGCACTGTGCTCCTGGCTGGGGAGAGGACCACCACTGCACTTCTTCCAGGGCCCACGAGAAGTTGAGCAGCAGCTGGTTCCTGCATCTTTCCCATACTAGGGTGATTCTAGTCTGGGGTGGCAAGGGGGAGCAGCTGTAGGCTGCAACACCGCTCCATAACCTAAGTGTGGTTTCCAGTTTGTCTATTTTATACCATGCATCATGTCTCTGTCATGTCCTTGTTTATTAATCAGGTCCAAATACTCAACCATCTGAGTCTTTTTTTTTCATTTTCTCATCATAAGAAAGTCTTTCCAAGCTTAGGATCTACTTTTATGCCCCATTTCTGAATCTTTCTAATTTCTGCTACTTCTGTTATAAATGAGTACTGGACACAATATTCCATGTGAGAGCTTATCCACCTTAGTTACTTTCTTGATTCCCGGATCATCTAGTTGGAAATGTCAGTTTTTAAAGAGTGTATATTAAAAATTTCTTGTTATATATTTGTATGTTTTGAAATTAACTCTCAGTTTTCATCTTAATATTTACCTGTCATACTTTCTACTCTTTACTTTTGACTTCATTAGGACTGAGTTTCTAGTTTCTGCTGGTTAATGTTTCAGCTTTAATGGCTCTTGGGACCTTGTTATTTGGGTATACTTTATTTTCTTGATTTTTTTTTTCTATCTTTTTAGAGGTATGCTTTCTTTCTATGCTTCTATTATACTGTTCCTAGGTTACTTTCTTGTTGAATCAAAAATTTAAATTTCTTCACCTTTGCCTTTAGCATCCTGGAATTATAGTATCACAGGAGATGATGGGTGCCTATACACATTTTTTCTGATAGTTTAGAGTAGTGGTGACCAAACATTGCCCGGTAGGCCAGATTGGTAGTACCTGGTTTGTCTGCAAGCCAGATCCAGCTGGTGGTCCTAAGCTGGTGGCCAAGCAGGCACAGTGGGCACCTTCTGATTGTATAGAGGGTGGGGAGCTTAGCCCCAGTGCAGCCCCGTAGGAGAAAGGAGCTTGCCCCAGCCCTCTGGAGAGGGAAATGGGCATGACCCAGACCTGTGGGGGGTGGAAGGAAGGGGGGCATGGCCAGGCCCCAACTGGGCTCCACAGAAGAGATGGGGGCATGGCCTAGCCCAACAGGAAGGAAGGTTTGGTGGCTGAACCCCAACCTGACCCCACAGACAAAAAGGGTGTGTAGCCTGACCCTGGGGTGGAGGGGAAGGTATAGCTAGTCCCCAACTGAGCCTCCTGAGGAAAAGGGTATGACCCAGTCCTAATCCAGAAGCAGGGGGACATGGTCCAGCCCGGCCCTGACTAGCTGTGGGGGCTTGGAGTTTGGAAATCTGGCAGTAGGGAGGGTAGCTGTATTCATGGCCACTGCTTTTCAACTGCCAAATTTCCTGATCTTTGGGGGAGCCCCACGGTCCAGATGCGATGGTTCCTCAAGCTGCATTTGGCTTGTGGACCATAGGTTGAGCACTCCTGTTTTAGCTGTTGTGGCTGTGATGATCCAGGAATTATGCAAGAGGCCAGGATTTTTGTGGGTGATCTCTTTTACTGGACCAGCTGCATAGTAGGGATGAAGTTAGATAAGCTCTAGATGCCATGTGTTCTTTACCCTGAGGAGGTAAACAAGCACAGTGACTTTTAACGACAGTGGGTAGAGCCATGAAATTCAAAAGGGGGAGAAATACCCAGGGATAGTAGACAAATAATTGGCAGAAGAAAAGGTGCTTACTGAGAGATCAAGACTTGTCAAAATGAAGGTGGGCCATGTGTAGGAAGAAGTTTAGGAATCGGGTAGATTATATTATATCATAAAAGCAATATTGATATTCAGTCCCTAGTTCCTATTGTCCAGCCGGCTTATGAGTTTTGTTTTCAAACTTACCTTTTAAAGCTGTTTGGTAAAGTCCCCTTGAGAATGAGTTCAAAAAAGGAGTGCTTGTTCTGTGAAAAACGTGCTCCTACTGATATATCTGTACTTCATAATTTTTCTGTGAGAGTTAAATTTGGTGCATAGCTGCTGCTTAGTTTCACTTATGAAACACTTGTTACCATGAGTGCACTTGGTGCATTGGATCAGACGTATCACATTTTGGGAAAGGCAGGATCCATGAATTAAGATGGGTTCATTGTGGGCAGGTGTTGATGATTGTGGTGGCAGTGGAGAAGTGTCGACAGGGTAAGTTTGTATTGTTAAGGCAAGGCTGTGTCCTATTTGATGTCTGAGCAGTGGGGAATTTGCTGCTTTTGGGCAAGTTTAGGGGGTTGTTTGAAAGCCAGGAAGGGGTGGGGGGTGGGGGCTGGGAATACTTCTCTTAAGATCTGATCTTTGTGAAGTATAAGCTATAGTCTCTATTTAATGATCCTTTTAATTGGTTCCTGTGTGAGATGTTTGCTGACCACCATATGGTGTACTGTTGCAGGATGGTTTCTTTTTGTATCATAGCAAGTTACTGCAAGGTATTTGGGTGGCCCTTTCAAAGATACAGTCTATTTCTCTACTGAAGTGTCCTTATTGTATAAAGGTGGATTTTAGGCCAGTTGGGTAGGCATCACAAGTGTTCTCCTCCGATCAGATGTGGTGATGTCTGAGGGCCTGACTAGATTACAGCTCTTTCGGTGTACTTGGGATGATTGCTGGTTTTGTGGACATATCTACAGTGGTCTGAGTGTTTTGTATATGGTGATTTGTAGGGTACCATTCTGGATGTGGATCATGGCATTTAGAAAGTTCATGTTAGTGCAGGAATATTTCAGAGAAAGTTCAGCTGAGCTGTTTAAAATGGTGCACGTCAAAAAGCGAGTCTGTGTTCAGTACAGATGATGAAAATATTATTGTGCAATGCAGGTGCAGGTTCGATAGTGAAGTTTTCCAGGAATTCTTCTAGGTGGCTTATGAAGAGGTCGGTGTATCTTTGTGCCCAAAGCTGTGCTTATGGTTTGGAAGAAGTGTCAATTGTTGAAAGTGAAGTTGTGGGTAAAAATGAAGTAGGTGAGTTTTACAAGCTATTGTTACAGACCTGAGTCTACTCCGTGCTCTTGTTGGTATTTCAGGCAGGCAGCTGTGTCTTCATGGTGTGGGAAGTTAGTGTACAGGCTGGTGATGGGATGTTCTGGATTTTGTTGGGGAAGTCTGTTGCAACTTGCAGAAAAAATTGTCTTTGATTGAAAAGTGATTTCAGGATAGTTTCTATGAAGCCTAATAGCTCTTCAGTGAGCTATTGGGATATGATGTGGGTCTGGCTGGGTTACCTTGTTTATAAGTCTTTTTGAGCATATAGAAATTTCCTGGTGTTACACAGAAGTAGCTTTTCCTGGAGCTGGTGTTGGAAGGATTTGATGATATTTTCCAGTTCCAGAGTGAATACTGGCGTGGGGTCCTCCACAAGTGCTCTATAGTATTTAATGCCAAAGTTGTCTGTTGGCCTCATTGATTTAGTCTTGATGATTGAGGATAACTATAGTTCCACCTTTGTCTGCTGGTTTAATTATATTCCATTGTTGGATCTTTGGGACTGTAGGGCTTTTTCTGCTAGGACAGAGGTTGTTCTGGTCCTGGCTTTTGTTAAAAATGTTGCTACTGACTTTCTTCCTGAAGTGGTTGATGAAGTAGCACAGTTTGTGGTTACATCCACTAGAAGTCCATTCTTTTATGATTGTTTGTCTTCTCAGTTGTAATGGGTGGGTTGTCAGAGGTGGTGTGTCCTGGCTGTGGAAGTACTCCTTCAGGGAAAATCTGGAGAAGACTTATTTTAATTCTCCACCTACTAGTATGTTGTCAGGTTTTCTTTCTAGGCAGAAGTTTAGGCCTTGAGTACAGATGTTTCAGAGTGGGATAAGGGATGTTGTGATAAGTTAATGAAGTTGGTGTTCCAGCTGCTGGTGTCTTGATTCCCATCTCTGTTGCTGTTGCATTGTCTGTGAAGTGTCTCCTGTTGTGAAAGCTGATTACATTTTTTCTTCTTATTTCAGATGGCTGTCATCAGACATTTTTGGTGGTATGTTTAAATCTGCTGAACTGTAAACTTTTCTGACTGTTTTTGGAAACTAGGGGGCCAGGTAGATTTTCTGAAATCAGCAGGAGCCATGAATTAGTTTTACAACAGAGAGTAAATCTGAGCGTAATGCAACTGTGCTGTAGAGAAGAAAAATCCTAACATAGGGCAGCCAGTTATAACTGACCAGGTGATTCAGTGAATCATTTTTACAAAGTGCAGTTGAACAGACTGACATCCTCATTTAGAGCATAGTAATTGAAAGACGTGACATTTTTTCTAAAATATACATGTATCTTAATCTTTATAATCTCAGTAATCTTAAACTATTTTTTTACTGTCAGCATAATTTCTGCATCGTCTTTCATAGAAAGTTAAACAGATGTGAGTAAAATTTGTGATAGACGAACCAGCTTATCAGTTCCATTTTAACCTCCTAGAAGTATGTAGAGTTGAAAAGTGCTTAATTTAATATTAATATATGAGGTAAAATCCATGTGATAAATAGGAGATGCATGCAATTAGATGATGCAACTTTTACACGATGTTTTTTATTTCAAAGACTATGGGCCAAACCATCCCTCATAATGAAAAAATATGTACACATTATATCAGCAATTGCAAAGTAGACTTGATCATCCCACTGAGAATTGCAATGCAGTCAATATGCAATATGCAAGAAGAGGATGTCAATGGAGTATACTGTTTACTTACATAGATGTGTAGATTAAGTGTATCGGTCCCTTGATTCTTATTTGCCACATGAATTATAAATACTTTACTACAAAGAGTTTGATAGCTTGATAACCTGCCAACAAGAAGTTCTGTTTACTCTTCTGGAAAGATGAAGGTGATAGTTTGTTATCCGTAGAGTTAAAACTATATTTCATTAAAAAATCCATATAATGTTTGTATATGTAAGAAGGCGTTTTATATTTTATTTTAGCTGTACTGAGGGCTATCAAGATTTATTGTCATATAACCAAGAAGTTGAGAGGTAGAGAATAATAATCCATTGTGTGACCTAAATCACAGCACCATTCATGCCACTTGGTTTCCTGCCTAAAAGGAATAAAAGTAGTATGAAGACATATTGTATGATGGTTAACTCTGGATCCTAATGGCAGGGTCAGAAAGCTCTAAAAATGGAATAAGACTTCCTTTTTCAAAGTCTATTGGTAAAAAGAAAAAAGTCTCTTCGGGTAATTTTGTACCCGTATTCCCTCTCTTGTCTTATTGCTGTTATTACATATCATTTCTTTCAGAGATTGCTATGTCATATAGCTATTTCACAAGAGAATTTTTTTTCCTAATGGAAATTAGTCTTTGCTACACATCTTTATTTACTAATCCTAATTACTTATTCCTGTTTGGCGACTGTCAAATTTTCCTAGAGGTCAGACTTCTTTATTAGTATTTTTTAAGTACATAAAGTACATAGTAAATCAGAAGATTTTATTTTTTATAGATGAGTTTTTGTAGCTCTGCTGAGAAACCTTACACCAGGTATGACAATAATTTGTAAAACTTCACCAAAACAAATCAGAAACATTGGTATTATTATTACTGTAGTCATTACCAAGATATTACTGTAGTTTATTGTTATTTTGAAGTAATGAAGACCTCTAGTGGCTAGAAATTTCAGCTGCTCTCTACATAGCAGTCACATGCAACTCCCATCTACAAATATGACATTTCCTGGAGGGAAAAAAAGAAAGTCACTGAGATCAGATTATGAGATGCACTTCTGAAGTGATATATATTGTATGCAATGCTGCTGAGAAGTGCCTCATTCTCCTAAAAAAAAACAGTCCCCGTTTCATTGCAGGACAGAGAGGTCAGAACTGTGTAAGCATGCTCAGAAGCAAAATAAATAATGACTAGCCTGTCCATGTCTGCAGGCCTTTTTAGAATGCCTACCAGCCTCATCACTGCAGTAGCTTTCTTTAGCAGTATAAATTTTCTTAATTCTGCTTTGAAAATGTCCTTCTATATGGTGTGAAAGGAAAGGGGTTCCTACTTTCCAAAGGGGAACCCAAGAAGCAGGACCCCTAGAAATCCTCCTCCTTGCACCTGGGTGAAGTGTGAAAGCCTGGTAAGTGCTGAAGGACTCTCATGCGCCTTCAAAGGGATAGTGGCTGAGTGGCAGGGAAAGCGAGAGCCCTCCTTTGCAAGCTCCTGCTCATTCTGCATTGGAGGATGCCCTGGAGTCGGCCGTATATCCCTCCTTGGGCTCATTGGGCTTCCTCAAATGGGCTAATCGATTTATTTAATGCACGACCGATGAAGTTGATTTAATTGATTTATTTAATGAGTTGCCCTGGAATTAATTGGGCTCATTGGTTTATTTAATGGACAGCTGATACAGGTGATCGGATTGACTTATTTAATGCACCATCTTGGGATTAATTGGGCTAATTGATTTGCTGAAGAACCAATAGATCCTTCTTCCAAGTTTAGAGGTTCGGCATATATTTTTAAGCCATCACTGGAGTGGGAGACCAGGCCAATTGGATTTGGATGCAAATCGATATCATTTTTCCTAGCCTGGAACAACAGCATCCTTCAAGTGCTGCGGTTACACCATTCTATGGGCAGGGATCTATACATCAGGAATATCTGGTTGGCACATGGAAGAGGTGTGTGGGGAGGTGGAGTCCCATACATTGGACTTACAGGAGGCCAACATGAATTATAGTTGATATCCGGGAACCCTCCCATTATTAATCAAGATCAAGGTGTGGCAGGAGAAGAGAGGGTAAACTTTCATGAGTGAAGCACGGTGAAGACCAAACTGTCCAGTCCAAAGGGTTGGCATTGTAAGAATTGGAGTGAATGGGTATCATGGAACAGGTTGTATTGCCAACACCACTCCCAATTAGCATCATATTTTTGTACTAAAAATAAAAATGATTCTTGGGATAATGACTGTTATAAGGTAAAATGAAGGTAAGCACTTCAGTCAGTATGTATTCAGAAAGCCAAGTGAGAGAGAATCTTTTAATAAAAAAATTACTCCATTATTATTTGATGCAGATTATGGTGGCTGTTGCCTTATGCTTTTCATTCTACCCATTTTCATGAGATTCCCTTGCCAGTTAAAGATGCTTATGCCATTTCCAGTCAGGGAAAAATAAACCGTCCTGAAAAGCAAAATTGAAGGTTCTTTTTCTTAAAATGGTGAACCAGCTAAAGAACGGTGATGAAAAGTTGAAAATGAGTTACAGTTTGCTTCAAGTGACTTGTCTGATTCAGATTAACGTTTTGAGTATTAGTTGTGTATTAATTTCCTCCTACTGTGATGTCCTGCTTTCTGTATTTTGTTCTTTGTTCTTTCTCTTTCTTTTGTTTTGCATAATCACATCAAATCTACATTGTTATCCAGGCTTTTATATAAATATGTACATTTCTTAGTATAAAATTTTACAGCAAAGTGATGTGAAAGTTATTTGTACAAAACTTTAATTTCTGATAAAGATGCTTCCAAAGGAGAGTCAGCGTTCATAGGCTTACATAAGCATGAGCAGTAACAAGGAATAACAGTTGAACAATATGCAGCAAAGAGGGGGGAGTTGGAATTAAGTATCTGTGCCCTGCAGCGAAATATAGTGATAGATGACTAGACAAGTTCATTTTCCAGAAGGCTAAAGTTTGGGGTGGTGCTCTTGGAGACATCAGTGGCTGTAAAAACAAAAGCAGGTGCCAAACCCTGAGCTACCCTTCTGACCTCACTTCCACTTTGTTTTTAAACGAGGAAACTAAGCTATTGAACTGACATTCAATGACCCACAAATTGGGCTGGTTGAGCAATGGAGAATAGGCTGTATCATCTTTAAGGCATAACTTGCGTACTCTCACGGGCAAGTGTGGAGCTGCTGTACCTCACCATGGATTTATCTAAATGTCATATGCTAACCCTCAGATTTCCATCTTTTATCTTTTATGTTTTGAAACTACTCTTGTTGCATAGCAACTGTAATTGTATGGAAGAAACCAAAGCTTTTAAATAGGTATTTTACATAAGACTTATTGATTGGAGCTGGTCAGAAACTGGATGTATTTCCTTGGGCAATCCTAACATTAAAATATGTTCAGAATTGTAACAAACAAGCAGAATTTCCTCAACAAAAAAAATCTGAACAGTTTGATTTGAGAATAAAACTGCTTACTTTTGATTAAGCAAAAATAGTTTGGTTTTGAAAGATAAATGTCTTTCATTTCCATAAGGCCAAAAAAAAAAGTTATATAAGAAGGCAAAGCAATAAAAACAAAGTATTTAAGCATATTAATATTATTGTAGTAAAACAAGAAAACTGAAACAGGTGGCTTCTTGACTTATACTTTGCCCACCAAATCTTCATCAGAATAGATAAGTGTTCTACATAATGGGCGCCTATAGACATGCCTGATACCTGCTCCAGTGTGTTCTACTAACAGATCATTGGAGCAAACTCAATCAGGTCTGCCAGAGCGTGCTAATTAGTATGCTCCAGCAGCCTTGGTGTCACATGTATTCAATGTCCCCTTGCTTCAAAATGATGGCAGATGAGTTTTAATTAAAGTACCCCCACCGCCATTTTGAAGCATGGGTCACTGAACTCATGAGATGGTGCAGGCACTTTAAATAAATTGGCTCCTGAGAGCTCTAGTGATTGTAAATGTCCAGCGATTGTAATAAAACTGCATTTTCTGATGGAAAAACTGTCTCATCAAAAATATTTTTACCTGCTCTGCTATTGATATTGTGGGCAAGTGTCTGCTGTATTCGCTATGTCCCCTTGGGATCTCTCCTGCCACGACTTTGAAGATGGGGAAAAATGGTTAGATATTGTCACTTAAGGGGCTAAAGCACCAGGAGTTGGTTAACAAGGTGTGAAGTTTTATTGTGTTTGCCTACAGTTGCTAATCACTGCTCATAAGTGCCTAATTAACTAGGAAGCAGGGAAGACACCGCTCCTAATTGACCAATTAACTAGGGAGCAGGGAAGACACTGCTCCGCCCCGATTACTGTCTCTTCGCCACCGCTTACCACTTGAGGTTACTTGGTTCTTGGGATTTCCTGAGGTGGTACGCTGGTCCCTGAGGGTCCAGCTGGTCCCCTGCCATCTGCTCCCCATCTGGTGGGTATCCCCCAGCTCACCCCATCTCCTTGAATCTGGTATTCATTCACTGGGGTTTCCTTTTGCTGTGCCACCACTCCCTGAGACTCCTTCCTCTCCTTTGGTGCCCTGAGGGCGGGGTTCCAGTTCTCCCGCCCTGCCTTTTGACCACGGTGGCATCCTAATTACCCTAATCTTTCCCTGTGCTAACCCTCCACTGCTGGGGTTCCAGTTCCTCAGGCTGTCTAGGGCTTCAGTCTACTTAGTAATGGGGCTTTGACTTGAGCCCGTTACAGATATATCACAGAAGTAGGCAACCTCTGGCACATGTCCCAGAGTGTGGCGCACACATACATTTTGCTTGGCACTCTAGCCCTCAGGCTGGATGGCGGGAGAGCCAAGAGAGGCATGATCCTTGTGGCAGTGCAACCCCAGCTCTTCTCCGCCATCTGCCTCAAGCCACGTGCGCACACACTGCTGGTACCGAGCCAGGTCGGGGCTTTGTAGGCCCTGGTGCGGCACTTACAGCCTCCCTGCCACCTGCTGTGAACAGCCCGGGCTCTGTGGCAGGCACGTGTGCCTCAGGGAAGACAGTGGGGTAGGGTCCATGACTGCGCTGCCACAACAAGAATTGGGCCCCTCGTGGCTTTCCCACCATCCACCCGAGCATGCCAGTACCTTGCAAGTTGAGGTTGCAGATGTTTTTGGCACTCTGTCCAAAAACATTGCCAACCCCTGATATATCACAACAGGAATTATTTGTAACTAGTATGTTATCTATGAATAGTCTTTCTTGCTTAAAACATAATAAAATATTTTTAATGTAGTCTCAAACTTTTTCTAAAATAGATTTTTCTTAGAAATTTTAAGACTACTAATTTTTGGCCTTATGTTATTTTTATACTACAGTTGTTCTGTGTGTGTAAATAACAATCCTGATTTAATTTGTTGCTAGTGTATTTTAACCTAATTGTCCTTTTTTATATTGCAGCAATTGTTCAACTGTCAAGCTCTACGCAAATTGAGTATACCAGACAATGACCTTTCAAGCCTGCCAACCACTATTGCTAGTTTAGTAAATCTCAGAGAACTTGACATCAGTAAAAATGGTAAGAATATTTTTTTTTTACATTTTATATTTAAAGTAATTAACTGCTGATAACTTTTATTGTCTACTGAATAACAAAATTGCTCTCCGAGAAACTCAAAAAGAAACAGGCAGTTTTTACTCTGTTTACATCCATAGTTGCTATATGTGTGTATATATGTGTGTTTGTGTGCGTATGTAGTGAGGAAGACGAGAATGTTTTCTACCAACACATTGAAGGAGAGATTGAGAGAACTAACAGAAATGAAACCATTATAATACTTGGTGACTTCAGGGCAAGAGTTAAATGTAGTTTTATGAATTGGCTTGGTATTCACTTTGTGCAAATCAAAATCTGTGTGTTACCAACACCTACTTTGCTGGGAAAGTTACAAAAAAACCATTTAAACATCCAAGATAAGGGCACTGGTACCAATTAGGTCTAGTACTGACCAGGCATAACCAGCTAAAAGAAATCCTGCACACAAGGTCATATCACAATGCTGACTGTGACACTGACCATGCCTTAGTTTGCTGCAAAGTCAGAATCAGTGTCAAAAGATCCACTGTAGTAAAACTACCAGTTGTACTCAGCTAGACATCAGCCAAACTAAAGGCATATAAAAATGCAGACTATTCAATGAAGAAGTTGTGAAAGCAGGTTTACCTAACAACTTGATCACTGAGGCTTGGGAAGGCTTAAAAACTAACAGGTACAATGCTGCTACCGGCATTTGGGGGAAAATGCAGCCTGTTTTGAAGAGCACTCTGAAACCATTCTACCACTGGTTGGGAACAAAAGGACAGCGCTAACCAACTGTAAGAAATCTCCCAGTAAAAACAAAGGAGATGGAAGCAGTTATGACCACTAAAGAGGTATCTCCCTGTTGAAATCTCTGAAATATTGAATGTTGTTGGAAAAATTGTCACTCGCATCATGCTCCCTAGGCTTTGATCTCTAGATCAGAAGTTCCCAAGCACTGGGCCATGGTCCGGTACCAGGCCATGAAGGGTTGGCTGCTGGGTCGTGGCACAAGCCCCCCACTCGGACCCCCATCTGTCCACCTGGGTGAGTGACTTCCACCACCATCAGTCATGTGCAGGGTTAAAGCTGGGTGGCAGAGCAGCCTCAGGAGGGAGGCAGCTGGCTCCATGTACCCCATCCTGCTCCCATGTCAGTCCACAGGTTGGGAACCCTGCTGTAGGTGAAATAATCTATCTTAAAAGTCAGTGTGGCTTTCGCTCAGGATACTCCAGCATTGATATATTTTTAGTCACGCAACTGCAAGAGAAGTGTAGAGAAAAAATGAATACCAGTATACATAGCCTTCATCAATCTGATAAAGGCCTTCAGTACAGTCAACAGAAAGTGCCTTTTTACTATTCTGAAGAAGCTGAGCTGTTCCCCCCCCCAAAATGTTGAATATCATTTGTTCATTACATCGTGAATCAAATGCCCTTAACTTCAGCAGCAGGGTGAAACGGGTGTCTCTTAGCCCCCATGTTTTCTAACATCTACTTTTTGTTCCTGCTTCTCCATGTATTCAAAGGGGGCAAGGATGGCATTTATCTCTGAACCAAACTAGATGGAGGCTTGTTTAACATTGCAAGGTTTAGAGTGAAAATCAAGGTGAAAGAACTGGTACTGAGACTTCCTATTTGCAGATAATGTGGTCTTGGTTGCCCACAATAAATCTTCCCTGAAAAATCTCTTGGGCAGATTTTTTGAGTTGTGAAAGAGCCTCAGAATGGCAGTTGTTCTCAAGAAGACTGACTATGTACCAAGCGGTGGAAGAACCAATATCTGACACAACTCTGGAGGATAAATCTATTTGTGTCGTTGACAGTTTTTGCTAGTTGCATTCTACAGTCAGCAGGAATCTTGACCTTCAGACTGAACTGACTAACAGAATCAGAAAAGCAGCTAACAATTTTGGGTTATTACAGAAATGTGCACCGCATAACAGCAGACTATCAGCTAAGGTGAAGGTGCAAATCTACAAGACTTCTGTGCTGTCACCCTGGTCAGACACATGGACTACATATGCTAGGCACATCAAGAAGCAGAGCAGTGTCTGCCTGGGATGTCTGTATAAGTTCCTGAAAACATAGTGGGAAGACAATACCAAACAGAGGTATTGGAGCAATCAGGACTGACATACTTAGAAACCACTATCAAGAATTGGAGATGGTGATGGATCAGCCACGTCAGGAGAATGGGAGGAGACTGTACCTACAAGAATGTCTTGTATAATGAGGTTTGAGACAGCTCTTGAAAGGAGGCTGCCATCTGTGGTGGTACCATGATGTGTGCAAAAATGATATGCAGTCATTCAATGTCAACATAGAAACTTGGGAGGAGCGTGCAGAATCCCGTGTGGAGGGAGCATTTGGCCCTGGGTGCAGTTTAACATGACGTGGCTTTGATCCATAGGATGGAAGGAAAGTGAGTGAGAAAGAAGAAAGTAGTATGCTGGAAACTTGGACTCCAACTCAGGCAACGTATGGATCTGTGAAACTTGAAACAAGTTGTGTCACTCTCAAATTGATCTTGGCAGTCACAATGGATTCATTGGGCACCTGACTAGACCTCTTGTGTCTACACTATGATCCAGAAGATTGATGATTGCCTACATATGTCTACCGAGGCCCAAATGAGAGGCTGAATTTGAGACAAAAGTCCAAAATGAGAAACATGAAAATGTTAATTATGTAGTAAATAATTAATGGGATTCATTTAATTAATGCAAATAAATTCTAGCTACCTTGTTCTCATGTTCTTAAAAATGATAGTGAGGAGACAAAAATTATGAGTGAAATGTAAGGTATTTTGGTGACTAAAATGAAGATTAATTCTAAAAATTCAGTACAAAACAGAGGTATGTTAGTAAAGCAAGAGAGGAAAACAGTAGAGTTCCTCCCTCTTATTCATTCTTTTCATTAACTATGCTTTTTACTATATAGATTATTCTTTATGGAGCTCCTATGGTCAAAATATCATTGTTATTTTCATTTTCTGTTCTTACAATAAATTTAAAATAAGAAAGTATGAACTGATGTAGAAAACAAAAAAAAAATACTTGACCTTTTGGCTAACTTAATGGAACCAAACTATTTTTATGGTTCAGATAAGAATATATCAAATGTTAAATGGCTCTGTCTAGTTTCAGTACCCAGCTCCTATTATTCATCCAAGGCCTGAATTGGCAAGGTACCCATTTATGTGCATATCTGCAGGATTTCAAAGTCTCACTGATGTCAATGTGAATATATATAATTTAAGTTGCACGCATGCTTAAATATCTTTCTGAATCAGTCTCAAAAATTAGTTTCTTCCAACCAATTTATCATCTTCTCCTTACTACCTACATAGAGTATGGGATGAATTGAGGAATAATACTTTCTCACATGATCCTTGCCTCCAGCTGACTGTTCCTTCCCATTCTTAGAACTTGCTGACCATTACAAACCCAGCGGTCCTGCCAACTGCTTCTCTAATTGTTACAAAGAGGTCTTGATCCTATTGCGCATTGCAACCATACATTCAATAGTTTTCTTACCTAAAATACAAAATGCAATTTGATTATTACAATTGATATTATCATATTTGTTTGTGTCTAAAACCTGTCTTATAGGAGCAGGCAGAGCTGTATTTTGGCTAAGTTATCTACAGGTATATTTTGCATTTGAATGTGTCTGTTTCAAACTTTAAGGCAGTGGATCATCTTAGAATTTTGTCTGCTAGCATAAATTCCTCCCAAATTTGTCTTCCATATACAGGCCCTTACAAATTATGATCAGGTATACTTTCTCTTTCATAAGCTAAACATACTGAGTCAGTCACTCTGAGGTATGTTTTCCAGTCCTTTAATCATAATCCTGGCTCTTCTTTTATAGAAAAGAGATTGATGATAGAGCTTTGCGAAACTTCAGCACTCATTTCGTTTTGGAGGTGTTTTAGCCCATTTTGGCACCTGAAATACTGAATCCTAATCAAAATGGAAGGCTTCAAAATATCTCCAAAACTAAACGAAACCATCCAAAATGTTTCGGAAAATTTTTTAGTTTCAGAGCCGGGTTTGCAGGGAAACAGAAACTAAGAGGAGGGAGGGGAAAAAGAGGTGGAAGGACAGCTCTGATATGGACATCTGTAGCTGGCCAGTAAGGCTGTGCAAAACAGTACTGTTTCATTTTGACTTCTGTTTCACCATTTTGAAGGGACCGTATTTTGTTTTGCTGTTTCAAAGCACTGTTCCATTTCGTTTCATCGAAACTGTTTTGCTGTTTCAATGCTGTTTCAATGCATTTCAACATTTTACAAAAATGCCTATAACATTGTAATTTCTTGCTTGGTATGGATTGAAATTACAGAGGTGGTAGCCCCTTCTTGAGGGCATGAAACCTGCCAAATTTCAAGGAGACAGATGCAGGGGTTTTTGTGAAACTGCACCTCAAACTGTTCAAAGTAAATCTCATATCACTTGCCAGCAGCGAAAGGCTGCTATCACCCTGCATGCAAACCTGGGGGCCTACTCCCCTGGGAAGAGTCTTACACAGCTCCACAGCGCCCCCAGGGGGCACGAGCCTCTGGATCTGCATGCAGAATGACAGCATGCAGTTGCCACTGCCTAGGGCCAGCACCAGCACTGGTTCTTCTCGGTGCTTAGTATGCGCTGTGCCAGGTAGATCTGAGTGCTGACGCTGGCCCCAGCCAGCACCAGCAGCCTGCTGTCATCCACATGCTCTGCAGCTGGTGTGAAGAGCTTTGAAAAAAAAAAAGCACTAAACTCACTGGCTCTGGCAGCAGCGATTTGGAGCCTCTGAGGGCTCATGGCAGAATCCCCCCCGCGCAGCATGGGGATCACCCTCCCCTGGCACCTACATGGCAGCTGCACCATGGCATAGGTGCAACATGTCTTGGCAGGGCACCTCACACTGTCCTGGAGCTAGGGTGGCTTCAGCAGTCATCAGGAGCTCCTGGTTCGATTCCTCAGCTCTCTGATCATTCCCCCAGCTCTTCCCGGGCGGTGCAGCCCATGGCTCTGCACACGGGGTGTTCAGCAGGTTGCTGCTGCCAGCTGGGGAAATAGCTTTGATCCTCTACCAGCTCACAGCGGCAACTTGCTGCCATCCTGCGTCATCTGGGGGCCTGCACCCCCTGGGAAGAACTGGGGGAAGCAATCAGAGAGCTGGAGGAAAGATTAGGGAGCTGAGGAATTGAACCAGGAACTGGGGGAATGTTTAGGGACCTGAACATTTCCTCAGTGCCCGTGTTGATTTCCCCAGTGCCTGGGCCAATTCCCCAGCCCCAAGTTTGATTCCCCAGCTCCAGGGTTAAGTCCCCAAGCCCCCGGCTTGACACTTGAGCTCTCTGATAACTTCCCCCAGCTCTCTCATCATTAGCCCAGCTCTTTTTGGGGGGAGTGGGCCCCCAGATCTGTGTGCTGGGTTCCAGCAGGTTGCAGCTGCAGGCTAGGGCCAACATCAACACCACAGTCTTCCTGGCACTAGGCATGCAGTTTGGGGGCCCACACCCCCTGAGAAGAGCTGGGGAAATTATCAGAGAGCTAGGGAATGGAACTGGGAGCTCTAGATGTCAATATCAGAGCAGTCCTTCCCCTCTCTTCTCCCTCCCTCTCTTTAGTTTCTGTTTAGCTGCAAGCAAGCCCAACTCTGAAACTCAAAATGATTTGAAACTTTTGAAATGTTTCAAGTGCCCTCATTTTAAAGCTGTTTCGAAGCCCTTTGTTTAATTTTGATGTCACTGTTTCAAGCTTGAACGAGTCAAAAGAGCTTTGAAAGAAAACACCATTCAAAATTTCACACAGCCCTACTGGCCAGTGTCTGCAATCTGTCCCTGAAGTCCCTTCCAATCCCCGTGGTCTGGGGGAACGGTAGCCTGCCATCATCCTGAGTGCAGATCCAGGGGCCTGCACACTCCAGGAAGAGTCTGGCACAGCCCTGCAGCCCTCCTGGGAGGCGTAGGCCCCTGGATTTGTGTGTAAGATGACAGCATGCTGCTGCTGCTGGCTGGAGCCAGTGGTAGCACTGGGTTCTTTTCCAGCACTTGGTGTGGGCTGCACGAAGCAGACTTGGGTACTGGTGCTGGTCCCAGCCAGCAGCGACAGCATGTTATCATCCTGTACGCAGATCCTGGGACCCTGGAAAGAATCCAGAACAGCCCCGCAGCCCTCCCAGGGTGCGCCGGCCCCTGGATCTATATGCAGGACTGGGGCCAGTGCCAGTACCTGAGTCTGCTTGGCCTACCCTGCACCAAACGCTGGTAAGACTGGTGCTACCACTGGCCCCATCCAGCATTGGCAGCATGCTGTCATCCCGCATGTATATCCCGGGGCCCACATCCCCTGGGAAGATTCTGGCACAGCCCCACAGCCCTCCTCAGGTATGCAGGCCGCTGGATCTATGGGTGGGGCTGGGGCTCAGCAGGGCAATGTGCGCTGTCTGGGAGCTCGGGCCACTGCAGCTGAGCAGTGCCAAGCCTCAGGTGACAGGTAGAACTGCCCCAGCTTCCAGACAGTGACCTGCTGAGCTGCATTGCACCCACATGATGCAACAGCTGCTCTGCAAGTGCCAAGCGGGGGAGGAGGGGGCAATTAAAATAATAATAATTTTAAAAAAAGCTCTGCACTCACTGGCTGCAGCAGCGGTGATCGTAGCCTCTGGACACTCATGGCAAAGTGCCTCCTGTGCAGCGGGGGGCAGAGGGAATTGCATTCTCCACCTGGCACCCGCATGGCAACTGTTGCATCACGTGGGTGCAGTGCAGCTTAGCAGGGTGCCACATGCTGTCTCAGAGCTGAGGTGGCTCTAGCAGTCATCCAGAACCCACCCTCCAAAGCATGCAGAGCATGCAGATGACAGCATGCTGCTACTGCTAGTAGGGGCAGCGACAGTACTAGCCTTCCTGCTGCTTGGCGCAAGGTGTGCCAAGCAGACTCAGGTGCTGGTGCTGGCACTGGCCCCAGCAGGCAGCAGCAGTATGCTATCATCCCACATGCAGATCTGGGGGTGCGCACTCTTCAGCAAGAGTCCAGCACAACACCGCAGCCCTTCCGGGGTGCATGGACCCCCAGATCTGTGCGTGGGGCTGAGACCAGCGCCAGCACCCCAGTCTGCTTGACACACCCCTCGCAGCGCACCAGGAAGACTGGTGCTGCCGCTGGCCCCAGGTGGCAGCAGAAATATTTTGTCATCCCACGTGGGCCTGGACTCTTCCTAGGGGGCTGGGGCCCTGGATCTGCATGCAGGATGACAGCTTGCTGCCATTGCCGGCAAATGATATGAGTTTTGCTGTGAACAGTTTGAAGTGCAGTTTCACAAAAACTGCTGCACCTATCTCTTTGAAACTTGGCAGGCTTCATGCCCTCAGAAGCGGCTACCATCTCTGCAATTTGCATCTGAATCAGGAAGGAAATAAAGTTATAGGCATTTTAGTGATTCCCCATTATAGCCTATGGCCAAAACACCGAAACAGTGTCAAAACTCTGAAACAGATTTGGCCAAATCAAAATGGGACAGTGATCTGAAACGCCAAAAGAAATTACTGTCCCTCTGAAATGCCAAATCCAAAACAGAAACAAAACATAGCCATTTAACACAGCCCTAATTGCTGAGCTGTAACTGAAAGTCAGAGGAGAACTCCATGGACCAGAAATGACCTTTGCATGCTTACTCACAATGATCAGAAATGACCTTTCGGTGAATGCTACTCCTTCCCTTTGCACAAAGAAATTAAGTTGTGTTTATGCACAGTGGACCTGTTCTCATACAAAAAAATTGTGCAGTGTATCTCTCTCAATCTGCAGATATATAAAAACATACTTAATCTTATTGTGCCTGTATTTAAGACATACATGAATCCTGACATGCCTGTATTTAAGACATACATGAATTTATTTTTAGGAACCTAATTTTGCAGCATGTAAGTCTTTTTCTAAGAGAAACGAGAGATTACATTTGTTTTCTGGTACAAAACAGGATGTGCCCTTTAATATCTTAAAAGGGAACATAAGGACCACATCCTGGTTTGTGCTAGGAAAGAGATGTACAATATCCTGTTCCCCAAAATGTGTTTGAGCTAATAAAAAAAAAAAATTTTTTTCTACTACAGAACTAGATTTTGCACTCTGCTGCTTCTCATGTCGTTGTTATTAAACTAGATGTTTTTCCAGAATTATGCACACATGATAGCTCTTTCCATTGCTGCAGGAAGGTCTTTGCATATAGGTCTTACCAAGAAGTCAGCAAATGAGCATGTGCTCCATAATCTGCACTTCACTGCACTTGCATATATTCATGTCGTTACAGTAGTCCCATTTGATCATGTTTGTGTTTGATCTTCCAGTTTGCATGTGCAGGCAATTCAGGCATCACCATGTTGGTCAGTGTAGATCCTCCCCTCTTGGAATGTCCTCCCGGGGTTCCAGATCCATTTCAGAGCCCCTGATTGCATGTCATCTTCTTTCCATAACCTCAATCAGGCCCTGTCAGCTGTTATATCCAGTGGGGCAACACTGGTCACAAAACTCTTTTGCATTTTAAGCCATTTAGTTATTTCTGTGTGACCAAAGAGTTGATACCTGGGATCTTCCATCTTCCATTATCTTTCTTTACAACTCGCTACCCTTCTGATATCAGGTGGTGCAATTCCAGGCAGTAAGTAGAGACTGGAAGTCATTTTGGACTTTTGTGACATATTCAGCCCCCATTGGAGTGTTGTTAAACATATACAGACTCCTTTTATATGTAACTATACATGCTATCACTGGTTTGAGCAATTGGGACTCGTAGTAGAGATATCTTTTATTAGACCAACAAGATTTTTGAAAAAAAAATACTTCAGTTGCAAGCTTTTGGGCACAGACACCCTTCATCAGGCATCGGAGAAAAGATTGTAAAAGTTCTCCTGGGTAGAAATGAAAGCTCATATTTTGTAGGATTTCACAGAGGAGTCAATAGATGGAAAACTCCTCTGGGCAGTCAGTTCAGGGTAATTTGCATCACCACAGATCCTCACAGGATGAAATATCATCTCTACTATGAGTCCTGTTACCTTTTCTTCTAGACTAATACAGCTACAACCTTGATACCTGACATCACTGGTTTGACATGCTCTTTAGGGTACCCCTGGTGTCAGATGCCTCCTCATTTTCCTAGTGCTTGTACTCTGAATATAAACTGCATTTTTCCCCTGGAGTAACACTTCACCCCACGCAAATCTCAGTCTCCTCAGCCTCTGACTAAGCCTTGCAGCTCCCGCTGGTGAAGCTGGGTGAACTCATAGAGTAATCACCTACTTTGCAAAATGATAAGGACCCATTGTTTCCGTGGAAACAGAATGCCTATAGCTGTCAGCTGCTCTGAGATGGTTCTTACCACAAAACAATGACTACGTTATAAAGCCAAATGGTCTTAGCTGTATAAGATTAAGGAAAATAATCTGTTAAGTATGAACACAGAGGGATGAAGAAATAAAATCAGGTATCACCTACAGCTCCCTTCTGACCTGGAGTAGTTTCCTGGATTTTCAGCAGTCCAGCTCATTGTTCAAACAACCCTGATGCTAGTTACAGATGATTTCATCATCCAGGTGAGCATGGTTGTGTGGGGTCATAGACAGGTCTACAGTGCCACACACCGCACATTCACCTGTTGTCTGTGCAGCAAAGTAGCAACATGGGAGATTTTTTGACCCCGGAAGATCCTGGGGTCAAAAAACCTGCTAAAAAAAAAGTGGAGCAGCATGCATGGGGGGCAGCGTGCACCACTGAAAACTGAAGCCTTGCTAGCTGGAGCTGCACTCTGGCTGCTGGCCAGGCTCTGAGCAGCAGAATTGCTGCTGCTGCAGCCCCGGGAGGTCCCCAAGACCCCAGGTGAAGCTGCTGGGACCAGCCAAATGCTGGCCTCATCCTCCCTCACCCCACATGGGGTAACCTGGCATGCACCAGAGGGCACGTGACACAGACATTCCCCTGAGATAAGTAGCAGCGGCACAAGGACTGTTGACTAGTCAAACCAATTGCACTTGTCAGTAAACCAAATGATGACTTACAATGACTTATTAACTATTCGGACTTTCATATTGAACTCATGTCAATTACAGCTTGTTATTAACTGTTGATAGAAACCAAACATAAGGTAGGGGAAATATCTGTGCATGAGAAAAAAGCATCCTCTAAAATTAATCACTGTCCATATGCACACCTGTTTATTTGGATCATATTTGGTGAAATTTCTCCATTGCCAAGTAAATTATTGAATATCGCTTTTTTTTGTGTGTTATTGCACAACAGGTGCAGCTGCACATTCATGAATGTGCCATAATTACTGCAGATTAAATTTAGTACTTGTATCACCAAGTACTAAATCAATGTGCAGAAACTGGCTTTAATGTATGGTAGCACTAGCACATGGCTTGTTTGTGATGCTAACTGCTCAGTGGCCTAATAGTACACTCAGTACTATTAGGCCACTGAGCAGTTAGCATCACAAACAAGCCATAACTGCTCAGTGGCCTAATAGTACTGAGTGTACTATTAGGCCACTGAGCGGGAGTGTATTAGCATGGTTTTTGCCAAGACACGCTCCTGCAGAGTAGTAGTAAGTTACTGTGCAGTTAGTCTTTTGTAGACTCGTTCAAGATAACTGTAACATTGATACTCTGTTGTACCTATTAGCAAATTACAGCATTCTACTGGAGTAAAGGACATGTAGAAGCCTGAAATTGTTCAGACTTATGTGAAATATTTACTATATGCTGATGCGTTCTGCTTTTTCATTTGGCTTGCTAATTCATGACCGCTAGGACTGCTTGTAACAATCCAAACCTAAACCTCTGAGCATCTTCTAATTTCTTCCAAATTCTGTTCACCTTATGTGATGGAACAATAATCATTTCTTGAGCAGAAATTAGGATTTGACCTGAGAATTAAAACTATGCACATTGTATTTTAACTGTCTCCTCACAGTTGTATAAGTAATACTGATTTTTATGCACCAGGGGAATTCACACTGTGAGTAAATCAAAACCAAGAGTGAGATTCTGGCTTCCACTGATTTCAGTGGAGCCAGTTGGGAGGTATGTTATTAAGGAAATCCATATGTATCCCAGGATCACTGATAGGTTACATAATATAAAGTATGTAATATTAAGACAAGGATATATTATGTACAATTCTTCTTCCAGGTTTGCTGGTACCTCTTTTAAACCTCCTTCATAACTACAGTGCATGGATATTTTTAGACTCTAATGTGCTAGGGAATCTGTCAAACATGCCACTTCTTCAGTGTTCTTCTTTGCCGTTTAGAAACATGGACTCATAGGACTGGAAGGGATCTATGGGTCATTCGGGGTCAGTCCCCTGCTCTAAGAATGCTATATCCCTTTAATAAATGTATCAAATTCCATATTAAAACTAGTTGGGCTTCTTGTCTTCTACTCCTATAAAGCAGCTGTTCCAGATCCTCACCGTTTGGTGGTTAGAATCCTTCTTCTAGCATCCAGTCTAAATTTATTTGTGACATTTATTATAGGAGATGGAAAACTCTTGGAATATTATTGTAATTATTTTTGTGCTGTGTCATTTCACTCAAATTACTCTTTTCTCTTGCTGGTATTTACTTTGATAATTAATTTATAAAAAATAATTGTATCTCCGTTCTTCCCTTTTATAGACTAACAATGACAAATTCTATTACCCCCTTCTTATAAGATAGACTTTCAGATCCCCTGATCATCCTACTAGCCCTTTTTCTCAGCTGCTCCATTTTGAATTCCTATTTCTTGAACGTGGGGAACCAGAATTATAAGCAGACTTATCAGTGGTTATAAATAAAATAAATATATATAAATAAAAATGCAGTTATAAATAAAAATGCTTCCTGTTTCTGTTGGAAGTACCTTCTCTGTTTGCATTTAACTTTTTCATGGCTGTATCACGTTGGTTGCTTATTCATCCTGACATCAACTAGTATGCCAAGAATTTGCCATCTCCTGTAATTCAAATTGATGAATCCCAGGTTATAATAGAAATTCCTGTTAGTAGTTCTTAAGAGTATGACCTTGCACTTTTATACTTTAATTTCATTTCTCTAACTGCAATCCTTTAGGTCATATGGTAGTTACTCTTCCAGCGCAGCTTATTGTTTCCTTTTAGACAGATCCTTGCCCACCTCAATTTCTGTACTAATCCTCATATTCTTCAGTTTAGCCAATCATTTCTATATAACCCTATATTGAGGGCTTTACTAAAGTCCAGTCAGTTTAAAGAATTTCTCTTGCATGGAAAATTAGTTACTATATAGAAAAGACTACTTGGTTTGTCTGGCACAATTTCCTTTTTGTATCCATTTTGCATTTTAGCCCCTTTTACAGTTAACTATAAAGACTAAAATACTTTCAGGCCCAAACCTCACTGTAAAAATAAAGAAAATATGGTTATATGCCTGATAAACTTAAATAAAATAAATAAATACAGAATTGTGACCAGGACATTTTTACATGTAAAATTTAGATATTAAGTTAAAAACAATGGCAAGTCAGAAAGAGTGGACCATTAAAATAGTGATTAGGAGTAAAAATTTCAAAGGTACTGAAAAGATTTAGGCGGACAAGGTTCCTTGGGTGATCTTTTATTAGACCAACCCAAATAGTTGGAGAATAGTTATTAAGCAAGTTTATTAGACCAACTATTTGGGTTAGTCTAATAAAAGATATCAAATTCACCCAAGGAACCTTGTCTGCTTAGACCAACACAGCTATAACCTACACCCCTGCAACTCAAAAGATTTAGGAATTTGGCCCATTTTCAAGTGACTTAAACGCTTAGGACACATCCACACGAGCATGCACGTGCTTATTGCAGTGCTTCAAGCCCCATTGAGATGCTGCAGGACCCACATGTGGGAACGAAAAACCATTTCCTGCACTGCATATTTACAGCGTGGACTCAAAATTTGGTACTTGGATGTCCAGAGTGTCTCTATGGCTGGCCCTTGCCCAGGTGCTGAAGCAGACTGCCTGCTCATGTTGGCTTCAGGGACCCACATGCAATGGCTTTGTGCCAGGTAAGTGGGGTGGGGGCTAGAGGAGGGGACCATGTGGGCCCCCCTGCACAACCCCAGACTGCTTTGAGATGCAGCAAGAGGCACATGTGGGCTCATCTGGATGCACCCTTAGGAGCCTACACTAGGAGACTAAAATCAATGGGCTAAACTGACAGAAATATTTAAGCACTTTAGGCCTGTAGGGCTTACCCTGCTATTGGCTATAATGGGAGTTTGGTGCTTCCTTGGGAGACTTTCTAAAACCCACTAGGCATTTATCTACATTGCTAGGCACCTTTTAAAATCTATAATGAAGTGCCAGTCTTTTGAAAATAAGACTTAGGACAGGTCTGTATGACACAACATTTTGTTCCTCAGATGTACCCAAGATTATTTTCAATATTAGAAGCTTTAAGACTAACATACTCTGCTTTGCATTAACAGAGCTTATTTAGAACTAGCTTGGCTACATCTGCATGGCAGTGCATTGTGGCTTGTAGACATACCCTTAGATGCTTTCGAAAACTATCCAAGGACAAGGCTAGGGACTATCAGGATAATAAGCAGGGAATAGAGTGAACAAATAGAAAAAGACAAGAAATTCAAAAATAAATTAACAGCAGCAGTAGTAGTCAATCAAAAATAAATCTCTCTAATTCTGTAAGCAAATAGAAATCCACTAAATGCTATATTTTAACATATGTCAGATACAAACATCTTATTTTCTCATCCTGAAGATAAAGTTTATAATTAGTTTGCAAATAGGTTATGCTATTCTTTTAAAAAGGAAATGAGCTAGAAAATCTACTTGTTTTCATTAACAGTATAGAATTGTGTGCAGATGACATGGCTACTAGGCATGGTATTTATTTTTTGTGTTAATATCCTTTAAGAGACTTTACATCTGAGCTTCAGTCATGGATCAGGTTATTTCATGCCATTTACAGATTAAACAACCAGCCACTATTATCATGTCATTTCTAATAAAAAAAAAAAAAGGGGGTAATTTAAAGTAATGTCTTACAAGTCTTAGAATACAGACAGTTTTCATACTGATACAGACAGATAATGAATTTAGCATATGTTAGCATCTTAACTAGTCAAATCCTTAGAAGAAGCTTACTTCTAAAATCTGTTTCTTTAGGGAGAATACTCTTAGCAGCTAGTAAATCGTGTGCTTTTCTGCTTGCACATGTAGGCATACCTGAAAATCTTCTGACCTTGCCATGATTGTGATTTTTATGGGACATCATCTTCTCTCAGTATTTATAGAAAGCCAGGTTGCAACTGTCTTCGGTGAGAATCGTGAACAAGGAATGATGGCAGGGTGTGATGCTGCAAATGTTTTTCATAGTTCTGCCATTTCAGAAGAAGCTGTGTTGACCTTAGACTAGCTTTTTCTAATGCTACTTCTGAGTTTTTACTCAGAGATTAAACTAAGCATGTTTTTGACACTTTCATGGCTAAAGAGCAAATTTCACTCTTGTATCACATACCAGTATTTAAATGTGTAAGTAACCTATGTTGTTTCCACAGTACAATTGTGGGTTTGAAGGAAAAGGGTTAAAAATGTTGTCTGTCCCATTTTTATGAAGAAACCCTGTAAAAGGAGACAGCATTTATGTTGTTTTTGCCTTGACTTGTATACAGGGAAAATTCAACCGTTGTATTTTGACACAGGTATCAAAACCTAGGTTTGTTATGTCACCTTTTCATATTCCAGAACAATATCTATCAGTTTTATGGATCCATAATCTGGTTGTATAATTAATGTATCTTTACATTATTATTTTTATGGTCATTCAGCCCTTGTTGAGAAATAAGTTTTCTTGCTTAAAAAGTCGAATTGTAGTTAGTTCAGTCATGTTCTCTAAGTATATAGTCATTGTCATGAATTCCAAAAAAGGAATTGCTTACTATTTAGAATTAAGTGGTTCAGTTCAATTTGACTAAAACTATATCAATTGATTTCATTGGCCATCTTAACACACATATGTATTACCACACTGTAAGCATGAGCAGTTCATTTCTTGATGACTATGGTTGATATTTACATTAGTACAGATCATTGGAAACCACTTATTTCTCTTGGTTTTCCCTAAGATTTGTGCATATATCAACTTTGGTAGTAAGAATTTATTTGAACTGATAGCAGTAAAATTAGGCAGGTGATCTTTTATGGTAGGCTGATGTCTGTGCTATAGGTAGCCTCGATCATTGATTAGACTTTATTCAAACTTGCTTATTGAACTGACCTTGCACATTTTTCTGTGCGCCATGTGCCTTCTGGTAGTTCAGTCTAAAAATAATCATCTTGTCATTGATTTAATGGACATGACACTAATCTTGCAAATCAGTTGTGGTTTTCCTTGAATGAAAAATATTTAGCTGAAACTTCAGGATGCAAAATACTTATTTTATATATTCATAACCAAGAATTTCAATTTGAATATAGCCTCAAATCTCATATTTTAATCAGATTGCTACAGTCACAACATAAAGACAAAACACTTTTGATAAGACTACATACATTACACTCATCACTGGGTTCAGTGGGAGCTTTGTTAGTTGTTGTCAACTTTGTAGTTGTCAACTTGGATGCTACGTTTTTCAGATGGATTTCTCAAAAAAACTTTGTTCAAAGAATGGAATAGAGAATATGTCTTTTAGTGCCTGATTAGTGCTGCAAAATAAGTTCAGCAACTTTTCCCAAAATGTCTTCATAATACCTTTTCATTTTTGTTTTTAATTTTAGGAGTTCAAGATTTTCCAGAAAATATAAAGTGTTGTAAGTGTTTAACAATTATTGAAGCCAGTGTCAATCCAGTTTCTAAGTGAGTATCAATAACTAGTACTGCATTTTATATTTTATCACTGAAGAAAGTTTGTAAAGTGAAAGTGAAGTGAAAAGTAAAAGTGCAATGCAAAGTTAATGTGCAAAATGTATATTTATATATGTGTCTATATTTGTAAAGTGTAGGACCCCAAATGATTAAGATTGAAAATCACAAGTATTTAAGAATTTGTGCAAAGCCTTCTGCATCATTCAGAACTTGCACGGCCTTTATGCACACAGCTGGTGGCAGGGCAGGTCAAGGTTAGGATCTGCTTGATCTCTGTTTCTGGCAAGAAGTTAGAATAACAATTGCAGAGAGACTGCCACAACTCCATGACTCTTCTCTCAGAGCTGGGAGGAGGGCTAATTCTCTTCCACGAACCTCCATTTAATTTCCTTTACAAATTCTATTTACTCTGGATTTTTGGTGAAAAGGGTAAATTTTACCTTAATGTAGTGCTGTGTGAATTCCAAAAATATAAATAGTTACATCCAAAAATATTTGAAAGAAAATCTTTTTAACTACCTTTTCATATCCCCAGTACTATGGAGAGTTACATTTTAAACTTCTGCATTAATCTTTAGATGGTTAGGACCCAAGTTCTGATTTAAATATTTTTTTTAGTTATTTGCTCTGGTAGGTAGTAACATAAACCTCTTAGAAAGTTAGTGTGCTAAACTATCATGATGCATGTGTGGCAGCCTGAGTAAAGTGAAAACTGATTTTTCAAATGTTATATTATACCTAAATAATTCAAAGATCATATTTAAACATTTTAAAACACATCCTATAAAACGAGTTTCTATTTAGTATGTAGTAGAGCCAACAGATGATAGCTAATGCAAAGGGTTTTTTAATAATATTGGACATTCAGATCAATAGGCGTTTCTCACACAGTGCAATTGCAGAATCAAGTGCCAGTGCTAAAGCATAGTTTCTCTCTGCACCACAACAAAAGGTGATAGGCACGTTAGAAACAGTTTTGTTTGCATGTGGCCATTGCATGTAATTTGTTAAAGTTTTTTAAGGTATAATTATTTTGGTTTCCTTGCTGTTTACAGGGTTACTGAAGTTGATTTTTTCTCCCTTATGTTCTAAAATGATATTGCGATTTATAGGTGTGTGAGAGAGAGGGAGGGGAGAAGGAAGAGAGAGGGGGAGAGATCATACAGGGGTTAGCATCAACTTCTGAAGGAAAAATTATGGCTCATTTTGGGTTATTGATCTAAGTTTTAGTGCTTGCCCTAATTTACTTTATGAATGCATTGAACTAAACATGGAAAAAAAAGTAAAAGCTTCTCTTAATTAATTTTTGAAAAATTACTCAACATTCATTCCTGTATTCATTTGCAAGCTTAAACCTGGTAATAAATTAAAGGCACAGGGTGTGGTGGGGAAAGGACTGCAGCCACCCCAAAAGTTGCTTTAGCAGCTCCACCTCCACCCACCCTGAGCGCAGCCCTGACCCAACTCTCCCACTGGGTAGAGCCCAGCTCCAGCTCGCAGCAGCATCCCACTTTCACGTCACATGCAGATCTAGGAGCACAAGCACCCCATGCCCTCCGAGGATGTGTGCGGTGGTGGGGACCCCCTCCCCATGTCTCCTGGACGAGGTGCTCATGGCTCCGTCCTGTGCCCCGCTCTGGCTATGCAGCTCCTGCCCCCTTCCCCAGCCCTAGTGCCACTCCTTCCCTCGCTACTGGGGCCTCGATCTGCCCCCTCGCACCCTTTCCTTCACAACACGCTTACCAGCTGGACCCAGCTGCTCTCCACACTGCCTGGCTGTGCTCTTTGCCGCCTGTGTGCTGCACTGCGGCTTCATGCATGCACAGGGCATTTATCAGCGACATCAGCCAAAAAAAAGCCAATTGTTGATACCGTCAATTTTCCTTATATCAGTGCCAATCTGATATGGGACCAATGTATTGGTGCACCTCCATAATTTGTGGAATTAAATGTCTACTTCATGTAGCATAGATTGTACGATATAAAACTTCATGATATTGGTATTTTTTAAAACATATTTATAGTCTATATTTTTAATTTGATGATTGCAAGATAACAAAAAATAATAGAAAGTTATTTGAAAGAAAATATTACTTTTGACTCTGTCATTGTTTCACCTGACATCTACAACATCTTTCCCAAACATTATTGGGCTGTGTTTTACAAGGTGCTGAGCACTGTGGCCCAATCCAGAAAAACACTTCAGCCTGTCAAGCACAAGAGTAATCCTACCACAAACGCTTTTAGATACTTAATTATATAGTATCTATATCACTTAAACACTGTACTATTTGTATAGCATTTCCTTTGTTTGTGCAAATAACTTATCTAGATCCTCCAGTCTGCCCAAAGAGTATGATTGGGTTTCCATGCCATCACATCAAAAGAATAGGTTGTGCGCACATAGCAACCTTAAATCTGTAGAGGTAGCTGAGGAGACTTCAAACAGATGGGTGGTCCCAGGTCAGCATAGTTGTGCAAGGGAGTGTTTGGAGATGGCAGGTGCTATTGGCCAAGCGAAAAGTCCCTAGGCAAACATTCTCCTCAGTACAACTTTGAACATTTCATAAATGAGTCAGTTATAGCCCCTCAGTAGAGGGATATAGGATATACCTCTGCACCATTGTACCCAGCTTGATACAGCTCAGTATTTATCCAAGAGTTCTGAGCAGTGGCAGGATCTTACTGATTAATGTGGACTGCAGAGGTCCTCAGGAACTCCAGCCTGTTGCCTTTGATGTCATGGGAAGTTTTTCCTGCAATGTCACTGGCTCAGAATCAGAAAGAGTGATTATCCTTTCTAACCCTACTTGAGGATGCAACATGCTCACTCCTTTTGCCTTCTGGAGCCCTAAACTAGACACCTAGATGCCAGGAGGAAGCTGTTCAACTACTGGCTGGGCAGCTGCCAGATGTGTTTGGATTGTATTTCTGGGTACAGGTACCTCAAGGAACTGTGGAGGATACTGAGGTTGCTCCTGAATGCAAGGAAGCTGTACCTGCCCTGGATAGTCTTTTCGGCCTGCATGCTACACAGTATTTGTTAGATCTGGGGCAAGACATCCCAGAGATCTAGGCAGTGAACTTTAACCTCACCAGTCATGAATAGGTCCCAAAGACTGAGCCTTTAGAGGCACCTGGCCTGATGGCACATGATTCCCTGCAGCTTCTGGTCCACACACCATCAGGTTAGGTGGGTTCCATGCAGCCACGTGTAGTCCCTGGGACATGGCCGGAGTTGTGTGTCGCTGGGGGACTCTGCTTGCCATGGGCTTTTAGTGCACCGAGGCAGGCAGCAGAGGCTGTGCAACATGGGAAGAGGTTGGTGTGTATGTTGGGGGCCCTGTCCTCCCCACAAACCCCATCCCCATACCCCCCACACAAACCCAAAGTCCCCACACATAATCCCACACCCATACCCCCCACAAACCTCACACATGCCCACCCCCCACAAACCCCATGCAGCTCCTAGGACTAAGCTGAAGCCCCACATCACCAGGGGCTCTGCTTGCCATGGCCCATGAGCACCCTAAGGTGTCGCAAGCCATGCCCCACTTTTATTTTTTCCAGTATGCTGGAGCAGCAGGGGGACACAGCAGCCATAGAGATGCTCTGTCCAACTTCCAGTTGCTTCTGGGCACACCCTGCATGCCACTGTTTTTCAGCATGGTTTTTTTTCTTATATCTGGTTTTTTTCTTATATTCATGACTGGTGAGGTTAAACTAGGATTCCCCGGTATCACAGTTAGAGTCCATACCGCAAATATGCAATGTGGGGAACATATTCTCATGTGTGAGGTACCTTCTCTGGCAACTCAAACTCCTTTGAGACACTGCAACACACATGCATGTGGACATGGCATAAGAGTGCACCACTTGATACTATGTTCTGATCTCCCAGATAAGTTCTGGTATTCTGTTTCAGGAGCCTTTTCATATTTGGTCTAAACTTTAGAGATAGTAAGTATACTTGACCTGATCATCTAGGATGGGAGTCTTTGTTCATCTGTCACCCCTAAGCATTTAGAGAACCTTTGGTAACCCTGAGGTATGAGATTACCCTACAGATTACCCTACCCCTTACTTGGGTTACTGTGGACCTCTCCCTGAATTTTAAGGGAACATGGTGGAAAGGGAATGGAGCTTTGTTGGCTGCTAAACTCCAGTGCTCCTGACAATTTCCCATTTTGCATTGTCCCATTATTTTTAGTGACATGTTCCTTCTGTGTGTGCTATCAACGAGGTGCAGAGGAGTGTGTGCTGTGTCTGGGGAAGGCATTCAGCCTGCACACTCCGATTGCTGAAAGAGAGTGATTTTCCTCATGATCTTGCAAACCAGAAGATCCAAACAACTGTGGTTTGTGACAGTAATGCTATGGTTTGGATTTCTGGGAGGAATTAAATCTGCTCATTGCTATGGGTATGACTGGAACACTGGGGATGAGAAGGTGTAATTTGTATTGCAAGCAAGCCCAGAGATGTTTTAAATGCCTTCTCCATTTAGAATCCAGGTGCATCACTTGGAATTTTTGCCTTTGGAAATAGAATACTTTTTTGGCTAAAAGGTCCATTTTTTTCCCAGTGTGCTTGGTCACAAGTAGGCAGACCCAGGGTGAAGGTGTAGTAGGAGTGGCCATGTTCTTCCAGGCAGCAGGAAAGGGAATGATGTGGGGAAAGCAGATGATCAGAGTGGGGGAAGCATTAGGAGTCAGGGGACCAATAGGACCAGGGGAGGAGCAGCTTTGGACCAATTTCCAATTCTGGACCAAAGGATTTCTAGAAGTTTGGAGGAGCCCAATAGCAGCAGACAGCTAAGCTTTGGGCATTGAGGAGGTCTGGCCAGCAATATAATCAGAGGAAAAAGGAACAGCACTCCTCTAGAAGCAGGTTTTAACTTCTCAGCTAAAGTAGTTGGTACCCAATTGTGAATGGTGGGATGGTTGGCCATGGGAGAGCCATAATTTCTCAAGGTCTGTTAGCTCTTCAGCTTCCTATAGGGTAACTACCCGTTGTGCATAGGGTATTGGTGGGGCAGAGGAATACTGCTGGGCTGGCCAAATCCCTGTTGTGTTCTGGTGGAGAGGACAAATATAACTTGAAGCACTTCATAATTATTCCAATTTCCTCCAGTTTCATTTTTATATGGTTCTGGTCCTTCACTTTTTATAGCATTTTCAAGACACTCAAAGCACAATAAATGTTATGTTTGTCCATGCCTTTGAAGTGCAGTGAAAAGTGTAGCATGGTTAAATAGTAACTGATTAGCTTCCCTCATAGTACAGTAACTATAATGTGCAGTAAAAAAAAAATGTAGTAGCCAATTAGTTCTATTTCTTTCACTGAATAATCACTTTGTGATGTAATAAAGGGCATCATGCCATCTCAGAGAACTCTCACTATAATCAAATCCAGATCCAAGTAATACTTAAGAGACTTTTGGGGGTTCAGTTCCATTAGTTCTTAAGTCAGTAGAAGTTTTGTAATGATATAGCATGAGTTATACACACACAAAGGTATTTTGACTTACACACCTTTTTCTTTAGCAGTACAGAATGTTGCTCTAGGGCTTTAATACATATACATGCATTGCTCTGTGAAGATGCCTGAGCTGGACAAGCTAGGCTGGGTGCTTAAAGCAGTCTAGTCACATTAGCAGACTGCTCTGCCTGGGCTAATGCTTCTCACCGCTCTGTGCTGTATAGACATACTCTATGGTGCCATTAGTCTTCTAATTTATGAAAACAGCTTTGTGGTACAATCTGTTCTGTTCTATTTCATGACAATGTCAAAGACTGGTTCCATGGATAATACATGCTGAAATAAGACTGACATATTAATAATATATCATGGAAATGCATTTGATAAAGCTTCCTACAGAAATTGTGATACAATGAATTTAAAATAAAGGACCAATCAAGAGCACTTAAGTACTTACTATTTTCAGCAAAAATATAATGGACTACTTTATCCAGTCTCACACAGCATATGTTTTAACATACAACAATATCTATAATCAAACATTAGAAATCACACGTTGTTAGTTACCAAAGTACTGAATACATTTTAATGGATTAGTGGTTATGTGACTGACTGCTTTTTCATTTGAAACTGTCCTCACTATCTACATTTGTTGGGCATCTGCACCATATGTGGTTATTTATACCAGTGTAATCTGTGGGCAAATTGCTGTCAAATCAAGATGAGAATATATGAGGCTCACTTACCAAGTGTAAATGACTACCCCAAGTTCGTGACAATAGTAAAATAAACTTTTAATCTATGTAAAAGTTTATGATTGCATCTATAATGAAAGCACAGGCTGTTATAAAAAAGAACTGGAACCCTATTCAAGAAGTTATGAAATGTGAGGCACTTAGCATATGCTTATCATTTCAGTTAAGATATCCTCTTCTAAAAAGCGTAAAGTGGGACAAGAGAAAAGGGTGATGTAGTTTGAATGTGTCATGCATATAAATCTCATCCTGTGATAATAGCCTGAAAATGATGGTTTAAAAGCAGGTAAAAATGCTGGCTATAACAAGTTACTCAAGACATTCTTCTTCACTGTTCGTGTTGCAAAGTGAGATGAGAGTGGAGAATGTGTCATGCTTCTCCTTAGAGACTTATATTTTGATTGTCTCTATAGCAACATTGATGCAAAGACTTTAACTCCTCTAACTCTTTTTTTAGGCTACCAGATGGCTTTACACAGCTTTTAAACTTGACTCAGCTCTACCTAAATGATGCCTTTCTGGAGTTTCTTCCTGCTAACTTTGGAAGGTAAGGATTGTTAAACCTCGTGTGAAAGCATGATTTAGCTTCACAGAATCATCTAGGAGCTGCAGAGATAAGAAGTAGAAATGTATGGAGGATTTTTAGTCCTTACAGCCCTTTTTCTGATGAATGATTGTAACTGGTAGTGAAATTGGTATCAACTGGGAACCTTGATGGGGGGCCATTATTTATAAATATTTATTTATTGATTTGATTTATATTTTGCCCTCCCCAAAAAGGCTCCAAGCTGTTCACAGTAAAGATAGGATAAATCATAAAAAATTATAAAATACTAGAATACAATAGGAAATAATAAAACGATATCCACAAACATAACTCAACCTGCTGAAAGCCTGCCCATATAAGGTCTTATGTGGGTGTGGATTCTTATGAACCTCAAGGAGGTGGTTAGAGGAAGAAGTTGTGAAGAGCAGAGAGAAGTTAGGGTATTTAGGAAGAGGTAGGTGTAAAAAAAATGACTAGTGCTAAACAAATAGGTACCAGATTAAAAATAATATGCATGAGGTTGGGTCCTTGGACCTGCTACTCAGACCGTTACATTTATGTAAGCGAATTGGTTTCACTGAGCACATTTATCCAGCCTGTAAGTACCTGGTGTGTGCATTTCTGGTCCCCTATCTTTGAATGAAGGGGACCTAGATTATGGCAAAACAGAGTCTGTTCCTCTTGATTGTGGGGAGAAGAGGATGAACAGGAATAAAGGGTTATGAGTTAACAAGGAAGTGGAGGATTGAATGAATATGGTTGAATGACCAAAGGGGATATGCAGAAGAGCCAGGGAGAAAAGGGACTGTGCTTTGATGGTTGTGGGAGAGACAAGCAATCATCACAGCCAATAATGGGGAAAGAGAGAGAGGAGCTGAAAAAAAAGAACAGAAAATCAGGAGGAAACATCCCAAAAGCCCAAGAATAAAATCAAAGTTATAACATGGAATACTAAAAAATGTGGAAGACCTCATCAACCCTGCAGCAGCTGCAAAATTCTTGGGCATGCCATTGGAGGTCCTGTGGCAGATGGAAAACATTAGCACAGCCATAATTGGGCACAGTAATCAGAATGGTGCTTCAAGTGCATTACTCTTGGCTGTTTGCTGGTTTTGTTTTTTCTGCCTGCTGTCTGGGCGTGCTGCCTGGCAATTCTGGTGACAGTTTTAAGACAAGGACTAACATTACAGTCTAAGTGGCTTAAATTTCACTCAAATAAATCTCCTAAGAAATCATAAGATTTTCTTGAGTAAGTATTGCCGAATTTGGTCCAGGATATACACTATTTAAAGTAAATATGTGAAACATTTTACATATAAATGCACTGTCCGTGCAGATGATATGTATAAAATAAGGAAGAAATAGGTGATGTGGTGTGACTAGATTGTGGAATCGCCACCTCTGTTTTTTTTAGAACAGGGTAGATTAATATGTGTTATAGATGGTATAGATATACCTGATCCTGTCTCAGTGAAGTGGAGCAGAGAAGGTAGCTCTCAATGTCCACGTCCTTCCTACATTTCTGTGATAACAATTGTCAGGTACTGGAAGTCATTCTGTATAAATGCTGATAAAATGAATATCACACACAATGGTACCACTATGTCTCATACATAACTCATGGGCATGCTTTAGGGAATTTTAAAAAAAGTATTGGTAATGTCTTGTAATATTTTTTTTCTGCAAAGCCAGTTGTATCAAATTGTATAAGTCTCAGTGGCAGCCATTTAAAAAAAACCCAACTATGATAATGATTTAAAATCTTTTTTTCATTATATTTTAAAAGTCATGATTTTGAAGTCTGCTAACTCAAGGAGCACTTGCTGTGTTTCACTGGGAATCTGGGAATCTCCCTTTCAAACAGCCCTTTTCTGAACTTAAAACATTTTACACCTTTCTTTCAACATTCTGTCACTGACCAAGAACCGAAGCTTACGAGTTTTGGGCCTGAGGCAGGAGAAATTTTTGAGAGTATTTCCATTTGAACAGAGAAACAGGGAAAAAATTGGTAATTTGAATTTTGCTTAAGCATTTTGAATATTCAAATGAGCCCCAAGGGAGATATTTTAGCACAACAGTCAGCAACTTTTTTAAGATCCTATGCCACCCTGTTCAGGTCAGAGATGGGCAGAGAGTGGATGCTAGGACCCAGAAGCTGCTGTGCTTTTTCCTGCAGTGGTACAAAGAAAATGCCTGCCACCACCACTTCTCCTGATGACAGAGGGGGAGGTCCTACAGTCAGCCAAGTACCTCCTGAATCCCCCAAAGCTCCACATTTGTGGGCTGCATCAGATGGCTCTTCAGGCTGGATCCAGTCCATGGGCTATAGGCTTTCAACCCCAGTTCTAGTGGGTAGATAATAGGTAATATACTAAGGACAGTGAAAAATAAATATATGACATGGATTCAGTCCCTCCATTAAACGCATCATAGAATCCTAGACAAGTAGGGCTGGAAGGGACATCTAGACATCATCTAGTCCAGTCTCCTGCCTGAGGTGGTATCATCCCTATCAAAATCATCTCAAATAAATCTCAACATAACCCATTACTAAACCATGCAATTAACCTTATTGTGCAGTTACAAAGCATAACAGCCTAACCTGCCATAGGTAAAGCGTAGGCGTAATGGTAGTCAGTGTTCTGCTACTGCAAGGGTTATTAAAATGCACTTGAGAGATCCAAGGATAGGGCCATGCACCCTGCTACAAAAGGAAGCAAACCTCCCCACAGCCCATTCCAGTCTGACCGCAGAGTAAAATTCCTTCCTGATCCCAAGTACAGCAATCAATCTGACCGATCCTCTCTCCAGAAACCTTCCCATTTAGTCCCAGCAGCAGCACTGTCCCACTCCAATCAAAACGCACAGCCTTGGCCACAGCCAACATCCAGTGCTTCTGATGAAGGCAGAAAACGCCCAAAAGAAGTGTCTAACACCTGTAGAAACAGGAGAAAAAAAAATCCTTCCCATCCCTCATGTGACCATCAGCAAAGCCTAGGAGAATGGGGAAGACATTCTGCTCTGCAACTTGGGGACAGCAAACATAGCTCTACACATCACACACTCTCTCACTTGACAGTCTTTCTGTATCCCCACCGTAAATCCTATATCAGTTTGTTTCATCTTCATTCATTACCAAACCAGCCGCGGAGCTCTGCTTCACCCCGCTGCTGCTGAGCACAGTCATTTCACAACATCCACCTGCTTAGGCTACAGAACTCCTCTCATTATCTCCCAGCAGTGTGTGTTTGGGGAGGCTCCTGGGCTTCCAACTGTCATCCTCCACAGAGTGCTCCAGACATAGCTACTCCTAGATCATCCCTAACTAATGCTTATTCAACCTCTTAAAAACCTCCAGTGAAGACAATTCCATGACTTAGGCAATCTATTACACTGCCTCACTGTTCTTGCAACAAAGTTTTCCCTGATGCCTAATCTAATCCTGCTTTCCTACAGATTCAAGCCATTGTCTGTGCTCTGCTCTCTGCAGCAAGAGAGAAAAAGTGTTCTCTCTTTTCTTTACGGCAGTCTTGCAGATATTTGAAGATAGCTATCATGTCCCATTTTTTTGGCAAAATGAACATGACTATATTTTTATCCTCTCCTCCTATGGCTTGCCTTCAAGTCCTTTTGTCACATAACTCTAGACTCTCTCTGACTTCTCCACATCCTTCCTAAAATGTGGAACCTAAAATTACACATAATACTTTAGATGAGGCCTAGCCAGCGTCAAATAAGGAGGCACTATCAGTTCCCATGTCTTGCACATAATGCTGCTATTGTTGCAGCTTAAAAATGTATATAACTTTCATGCAGCAGCATTACACTGCAGACTTAATTGATTTTAGTTAAACCAGTTTATTGAACTTCTGTCCCTGATCCCCTCCAGATTCAAGTTAACTCACAGTTCTCCAGCATCCCAGAATGCTTTGCACCTCCTCCAGAAATCCCCCTCTCAGGCTGGGCGGGCTAGCTTTGGCCCAAGTTGTCTGCTTCAGCCAAGCAGGGAGGTATGCTCTAGTGCCCCCCGACTTCTGGCCTGGGTGGCTGCAGGCATGTGGTTGCATTTCCAGAATCAAAAGTGAATGTCTGTTCATTTGCTTAGCAGCAGGGATCCTGGTTTTCTCTGTTTAAAAATTGCAAATTATATAGATGTCAGTTGAACACAATATTTTATTGATATATTTACAATGTTAAAGTAATTTGAAGCCTACCAGTGCTTCAATCACTATGATAAAATACATTTTATTTACTTATAAATTTTGGTATTTGATTTTGGGATTTTATCATGGAAAATCAAGGTTTCCCCTGCCCCCTTTGCTCACCAGGACATAGCTCCTGGCCCCTCACTCCCAAGCCACATCCCTCCAGCCCTGCTGGTGCCCTTTATTCCCCATCCACAGTCCTCCCATCCCTGCTGGTGCCCCTCAGTCCCCACTCACAGCCCTCTGCCAGGGCCATGGGGCCAGGGACCTGGGTCCAGAATCCCCTGCTCCCTGCAGCAGCGCCTGTGGCTGTGGGAGGTGGTGGCTGCTGCGATGCAGCAGAACACAGAGCATGCACCCTCCCCCTCCCCATGCAAAAATCCCCACTTGCACTCACCCCCACCCCATAGGCTCCCATACCCTCCCCAGGAGAGCATGCAGTGGTGGGGAATCAGCCCTTTCTGTGCCCCCTGGACAAGCCACTTGCAACCCCACCCTGTTTCCTGCCCAGCCCCAGCTCCAGCCCTGCACAATTCCCTCCTTATGGGGACATCAATTCCCCCCTCCCCCGGGAGCTGCTCTCCAGGCTGCCTGGCAGTCATATGCATATGCACACATGCACATAGCATCCCCTGTCTCACCACCCTCCTCCCACTTCCCCCAGTCCCTTGCAGGCTGGAACTCTGCAATATCTCTTTCCAAAAGTGGAAAATCTATGTTTCTCCATTAAAATGTAATAGTCACATTTTTCTCAGTTGAAAGGGAAAATCCACAGTTTTTTCCATGGGAAATGGAAAACCTGGATCCCTACTAATCAGTTCAATCTACGCATCTGACCTGCAAAGATTGAATCCATTGTCTGGGGCTTTTTGACTGTGTATACTAAGTCATTGACTATATGATCTACCAAGACTCCTAGATCCTGCTCCGTTGTGCTGCCATGCAGCCAGTTTTTGATTATTCTTCCCAAGGTGTAGCACCTGACACTTTCACGGATTCACAGAAGTTTAGGGCTGGCAGGGACCTTGTTAGATCATCAGGTTCAGCTCTCCTACTCTGGTCAGGAAAGATTGGTGGGGTCAAATAACCTCAGCAAGGTGTGCATCTAGTCTCCTTCTGAAGATCTCCAGGGTAGATGCCTGCTGGGAGTCTATTCCAGAGTGTGGTCACATGAACTGTAAAGAAGTTTTTCCGTATATCCAGTCTGAAATCTCCCAGTCTACTAGGTGTTTGTAACTATTGCTCCTGGTTTTCCCCTGGGGCACTTTGGTGAATAGTTGTTTGTGTATCCCCTGATGCTCACCCCTGAGATATTAGTAAGCTGCCACCAAATTCCCCCAAAGTCTTCTCTCTTCTAGGCAGCAAAGTCCCATATCTGTCAGCCTTTCCTCATATGGCTTGCTCTTCAGGCCTCTAATCATATTCACTCTTCTCTGGACTCTCTCAAGCTTCTCCACATCCTTCTTGAAATGTGGCACCCAAACTTGACACTACTCCAGCTGCAGCCTCCCTAATACTGAGTAGAGTGGAAAAATAACTTCCTTAGTTTTGTCTGAGATGCATGCCAGCATATTGTTTGCTCGGCTAACTGTAGCATCACACTGGTGGCTCATATTCATTTTATAGTCAATTATGTCCCCCAGGTCTTTTTTGGGCATGGTGCTAGGTAGCATAGCACCAGTGAACCTGTAAGTGTGTTGTGGATTTTTCCTTCCCAGATGGAGTACTTCATGCTTCTCTGTGTTGAACAGCATCTAGTTATGGTCCGTCTGTCCAACTAATCTGTGCAGGAAGAATAACTATTCTCCAGCTTGTCAGAGCTGGATCTAGCCCAGCTTTCCAATCAATCAAAATGCTTCTGAATTGAACTCCTACTCTCTGATGTATTCACAATCCTTCTAAGTTTTGTGTTGTCTACGAATTTGCTCAAGAAATGCTCTATTCCAGCATCCAAATCATTAATAAACACATTGACTAGCATCAGGCTCAGGACAGAACCTGTGGGACTCCACTTGAAACCTCCTACTGTTTTGACAAGGATCCATTTATAACCATTCTTTGCTTGTGGCTGTTGAGCCAGTTGTCTATCCACATTTATAGTAGTTTTGTCTAGTCCACATTTCTCCAATTTATTTAGGAGACAATCTTGTGGGACCTTGTCAAAAGCCTCACTGAATACCAGATACACTAAATCCACTGCATTCCCTTCATCCCCCCCACAAACCGGTTATGTTGTTAAAGAAAGAGATTAAATTTGTTTGACATTTGTTCTTAGTTAATCTTCTGCTAAGAGCTCACCTTGGCTATTTAACAGTGGGTCCACAGTTTATTTGATCTTTCTTTTCTATTTAGAGATCCTCTTCTTGTCTTTAACTTCTCTCACTCATTGGATTTCATTTTGTATCTTTACCTTCCTGATTTTGTATGGGAATAGTTATGCTTTCTCAGTTATCTGCCCTTCTTTCCATCTCCTCTATGCTTTCCTTTTGGTACATACAGCATTTTTTTTTCTAGCTTTTTCTGTACCCTGCCCATCCATCTCTTGTGAAACAATTTCAGATATTACCAGTTCCTGAGCATTCTCAAAGAGCACTCAAATATAAAAATATCATCCAGAGATTTTTTCCTTTCTTCTTTTCTCCACAAATATATAATTCCCTTCATAAAATTGCACTGGTTTCAGAAAATATATTGATTTAGGATCATAGAGCGGACATGGACTTTTAGATGTACTGTCCCTAGTTTCTTGAAGTTGGAGGCAAACACATTGCATAGTTCCTTTTATAAACATACCATGCTCCATCTTAATAGTAGGTCAGTGCTTTGCTCCTGCTATTCCTATTGGAAGGCTGTTCCAGAACCTTACTGTCCCAATGGCTATAAACCTTATCACTTCTATCCCAGATTTATTCAAGGGTGGCTTATACCCATTTGTTCTTTTGCCAACATTGTCCTTGATCTTAAACACTTCTTTTCATGACCTTGATGTTTATTTCTTGGAGGTATTTATAGACTGCAATCATATCTCCTTTGTATTTTTGTTTTACTGTACTAAACAAGCCAAGCTCTTTCAATTTATTCTTAGAGGGTGTGGACAGAGGTTAAAACTGAAATGTTTCAAATGCCAAAAGTAGCTGGAGCACTCCAAAATAGTACCTCTTGACATATGGTGCTTTTTGAAGTTGTTCACTTTTTTTATTATTTGTGTACAGTGACAGGGTTTGTCTGGTATAACATGCCTTTGATAAACCCACGTTGCATTTTATTTGCTGTTTATCAAAGTGTATTTAATTGTCTTTTTCTTCAAAATTTTGTTCAAAAGTCTTGGTAGACATATTAGAAATATTTGCTACAAGACCTGCTATTTCAGTTTCCTGATCTTTCAGAATACTGAGATAACCATTATTAATTCCCCTGACTTGACTGTATTAAACTCTTTGAGTTTGATACCGTCGTATTTGTGGTCATTTCAATTTCCATAATTTCATTGCTGTCAGCCGTCCTGCCTATGTCCCAGGGTCAACTTCATTATTGTTGCTAAGAATTGAAACAAAGTATTCCTTTAGTTTTGTGACCATAATTTAAGTATCCTTAAACTCTACCCCAGGGTTGGGCAAAATGGTGGATCTAGCTGGCAGCTGGACTTCATTTCTCAGCAGCCCCTACGTGCACCACTCCCAGCTGGCCTCCATAGAGACCTCAGGAGTGGTGGGATTATGACAGGGCTCTCCATGGGGACCGGCTCAGAGTGGCGTAGGCAGGGCACGTGCCTGAGTGGGGAGCTGCTCCAGGGCCGGGATCTTGCAGTGGTAACAACATGGGGCCAGAGCTGGGACAGATCTGTAATCACCTGTCCATGGAACATGCCCTTGTCACAGGAGTGTGTGGGCAGTAGAACGTGTCTGTGCCCTGCAACTCCCCACTCCCCTGCCCCAAGATCCTGGGGTCTCCCTGGCCCTGCCCATCCATCTTGCTCCTGGTTGCAGCCCCATCCCAGTCACCCAGCCACATGGGTCCCACTCCCAGTGGTGGGTGTGGAGCGGACAGGTTAGGGTGCTCGGGCAGCAGCAGCCAAAAGGAACTGCTGCTATTGGGGCTGCTGGGAAATGGAGTCAGCTGTGCACCAGACTTTGCCCACCTCTGCTCTGCATCATCCTCATTATAAATAGCACCCCTAGTTCTTGTTTCTTTGTTCTCTTTTTATTCATTATGGTTGAAGAGTCTCTTGCTGCTCATTTCCATCTAATTTGCAAGGTCTAACTCTGTTTGACTTCTGGCAATTCTCACTTTATCCCTACTTTGATCTTCCAGAAACAGGGATTTTTTCTGATTTTTTTTTTCCTTCTGTTTCTTGAAGGCTCTCCATTTACTCTTAATATTCTTTTTGACATGGTTATGCTTCTAGGGCTGGAAAGTTTACTAGAATTTTTTCCCTCTTATTTAAAATTTGGATTTCTGAGAGTATCAGCTCCAGATTTCATACTCCAGATATTCTTCAAGCAGTGCTGTAGGAATTGTCTGGAGGAGAGGACTATGGTAATCTCATTGCTCCTACAAAATCATGATTTGGGATTAAAGTACATAGGAATAATGTGATTGAAAGTTTGCTGAAATTAGTTGAAAGTTTCTGTTGCTATATGCTGCAACAACCCCATAAAGATGAGCATTCTTGAGTTCTTCACCTCATGTTTTGTGTCCTTTCATTATACCTGTTTCCTGTATCTAAAATTTACTTTTCTACCTCAAAGGATTCTATGAGAATTCCTTAGTTAATCTTTGTGCAATGGATTGCAGTCTCTGCATCATATATACCTCTAATTCAGCAAAAATCTGTAAAAACATGTGTCAATATAAATAAGTGAGTAATCTGTGTGTCCATCTAATGAGTCTATTTGTCCACAGAAGCAAAATAAATTGAGTTGTCCAAGAATGTGTGAAGTGTCACATGCTTATTAAGTACTTTAATATATTTTAAAATATCTTAACCCCCATATATGGTAATCAAGATTTTCCAGAACAAAATCTCTGGTTGCCAAGAGTCAGGGCTGGTGCAGCTTGAGCTGAAGTTGTTTACTATTATAGAACTGGAAATATTAAAGGTAAATTAAGCTTAATTTTGTTTGCTTTTTTGAATAACCAGCAAAATTATTCCCAGCAACTAACACATAACAGTGCTCTGTGCTAGAAACTGACCGGATACATAAACCATAATTCAATGCAAATATAAAGCTATTATTTTATATAAAGTTTCTTGTAACATACTCACCCCTTAGTGTCTGAGCATTAAATGGCATTTTTGTGTTGAAATAAGCCATTATCCAATAACATTTATTGGCTTAAGAATAATTTTCTGATGTGAATGTATTAATTATGTTGTTTTATATCAATATTTCTAGACTTGTCAAATTACGTATCTTGGAGTTAAGAGAAAATCACTTGAAAACTCTACCAAAGTAAGTGACAACATATTTTTAACTAAACTCTGACCTGAAGTTTCCAAAGCATGTAAAATATTTCCATTGAAAATTAAGATACGTGGTGGTATACAAGTTAATTATTCTGTTGTTGAAAGTAACTCTATTTACACAAGAAATTGGGCATGCAAAATGTAAGCAAGTTAGATATGGAGGGAGACAGGTAAAGTATTATACCACAAATAAATGTAAAAAATCTATTATAGTTAAATTTAAGGTAAAAAATCCCCCAACTAGTGAAATGGGCAGGTGAAAGTTGCAAAAGTTGGGGCAAACAATTAATAAACTTAAAAAAAGTACTAAGTACTAAATAACCCTTTGTTCAGAACAGAACTAACTATTCAGTGATTTGTTGAAAACCCAGCATTAAGGAAACCTTAACTAATGTTCCATTGCATGTTACTTAATTTATTTTACTGAAAGCACCTTTAAAAATAAATAAGTATCAAAATATCTTGTGCACATTAGGTACTGTGCTGTCAGATGTCTGAATTCAGGTCCCATTGTTTTAGCGCACATGCACCTGAGGAATGAATCTGTCCCTGATGTTCATAAAATTTTGCTTTTTCTTAGAGAAAGATTAAATAAATTTTTAATATTAGTTGAGAGGGGTAATTTTCTGATACAAACCTTGTATTTCTACTGTTCTCAATATTAGTGAAATTATATGAAAGAAAGTTGTTACATATCCACTGAGAAAGCTTTACAATATGGGTCCTGTCCAGCAGAACATGTGTACTGTAATCTCCTATGTCCTAAAAAGCTATTTTCATATATAAAATATATTGCTCACATACCCTAACAACTTGGCAAAAGTCAGTGCTTGTACTGGAGAATAAAAGAGAACCTAAGCTCTTAACAGTTGGGAGTGGCCTATGAGCAAGTCCTTGTAAACATGCTACATAATCAGTGAGCATTTTATCCTTTCAATTACTAATGACAAAGTAATGCGATATCCAGAGAATTTGCACTATACTATATCTAGTTTTTTAGATTTCATATCCATTACCATAGCTCCTTTATGTCTTGCACATCTGAATTAGTTGCAAATCATAGGCTTCCTTAGGCAATACTTTCACAGCCAAAATACCCATTGAGGTCACTGAGTGTTTTGGATGTGCTAAAAATGGAGGATCAGAGTTGCACAATAGACCTGTTGCTATAAAATGTATATTTATATGTTTGGCCCCATCATAATCCCTATGATGTCAATGAGAGTTTTGCCATGGACTTCAGTGGCAGCAGGATTTGGCATGGGTGTGTTTGTTTATTTGTATTTTATGGTGCTCAGCAAACAAATGTATATTTTGACAACTGATCTGTTTAGAAGATTCATAGCAATGTAGTAGTTTGTGTTTGCAATAACTAACATTAAAGTTTCAAAACAATGTAGCAAGAACATTCTTCAGGGTGTGTGTGATTTTTTCCCCCCCCACTATTGTGTATTTTGTCACTAAGCCAATTGCTTTGTAAACAGAGTGCACTTTTCTATGAATACTGCATTGCTTTCCACAACCAATAAAGAAATTCTTTGCAATGCCTGTATGCCTTCTGCCTTTTGCTACAGCAGAAAGCTTTGATATACACTGGTAAGCCGTAATAGATATAAAATATTTCTTCATGTGAATTATTTTCTTACAAATTGATAGCTATATCTAATAAGAGAGCACCATTATGGCATGAAATTCATTTTTGATAAAGCGGCTGACAGAAGGCTGTTTATATTGAGGCAGTATGTAGGATGGCCGTGCAAGTGTTCCTGTACCTGCCCTTTGTGCCATAGAAGAGTTCTGTATGCAAGCAAAGGAGATTCTCGAGTGCAGTTGATGGGCTATAGCAAACACACAGGGTTAGAGTAGCAGCTTGGAGAGCAGCAGAGCAACATCTTACTTTGCTGCCAGGTTGGACAATGAACTTTGCCACATGATTCCAATAACACTTTTCTCCAATTGCTTAAATGGGTTGTTTTAAATTTGTATGAGCATAGAGCAGGGGTGGCCAACCTGTGGCACACATGCTACAAGTGGCATAGGTAGCCTGTGTGTGGGATGCAGAAGATCAGGGAGGGGTAGAGCGGCACAGTTGGAAATGGGGTTGGAAATAGAAAGCAGAGCAGTAGGTCAAGCAGGGGAAGGGGATTGGCAATAAGGAAGGGTGCAGCGCTAATTTGTGGTGCACACACCAAAAAGATTGACTTTCACTGTTATATGGACTAACCGTTAAAGCAGTGAGCCTTGGCATGATGAGTTGGATATAGAATTGTATGTGGGGAGCTTGGGTAGTTTTGGGGTGAGGGAGCAGTGGCTTTTCTGATGTTCCCATTTAAATGAAGGTCAGTGTCATTACAGATCTATATTAAAAATATGTAAAAATGCCATCCAGTTGAATATTAAATCTCACTTTATTTGGCCAATAAAAACAATATTATTCTCACAAGTATACAGAGTGTAAAATAAGTTCATTTCTGTTAGTTATTCTGCATACTTTATACCTTTTAATATATTTTTGATAAACTGTACAAAGGTGGTCTAGATCTGACAAATACAAACTCAAAATGCATACAACTCTCATTTTGAAATTTGGGGACATCATCAAGTAAGAGAATCTGTTTGTAAATGGAAATTATTCTAAATGTTCCAATATAAAGAAATGAAGGCTAGGGACAGAAGTTACACATAAACCACTTTAAGTGATCAGAAACTGGTTTAAACTTGAACAGAACATAAGTTCAGTGATCATAAACAAGTTTCAAAATGGCTGAAACTGTTTTAAGATAAACCTCGTTGAATGTTGCATCAGACTTAAATGATTTGGGTCAAACCGGTTTATGGAACTTCTGTCTCAGACCCCTTCCTGGTTTAAGTTAAATCAGAGCCCTCCAGCATTTCAGCATGTTTTTCAGCCCTGGGCTGTCTGCTCTAAAGAGCAGGGCTTGGCCCTCTCCTCCCTAGCTGGAGCTCCAGCTGCCTGAGAAGGGCGATGGGAAACTGCAGCTGGGAGACAGCAGTGTCTGCTTGGCTTCCCCCTGCCCCACCCTCCCTTTGCTCACTACTCAAGCAGGAATCCCGCCTCTTGCACAGAAGGGACCCCAGCAGCAGAGACCCTAGCCAACATCTGGCCATACCACCCCCATGCTAGCTAATGCTGAGAGGTGTCTGGTTGTGTGTTTCTAATTTTACTGGAACAAAGGCAGACAGGATAGTGTCCACTTAGGGCTTTTTTGAACTAATCAGCAGGTCAACTGGTAGTGTCCCTCAATTTGTTCCTTGGAAAAGGCTGTTTAAGAAATGCTTGAACTAATGAGAGAGGCTTTGTTTTCTTGATGGGCTGATAAGCTGCCTGCTGGCTTGCTTGCTTCAAAGGCTGCAATCTGTCAGTGTTCAAGAGGGGACAGAGAGAAGTGTGAGAAATGACTTGGCTTGCAATGCATAGAATCTGTGAGTGTCTGTTAGTTTGCTGCAGACAATATGAAGAATCAGGGAAAGGGAGATTGAAAAGCTCAGTATCATCAACAGATGCATGCACTCCACACAAGCAGTCTTCCCTGCTCCACTTTGCCTCAGAATGCTAGCAGCACTCCTTGCCCCTTGAGCAGTGAGCCGAAAAAAGTCTGGTGGGGGATGCTTCCCCCTTCCCCTCAAGGGACACCCTGGCTGGGGGACTGTGTAGGCCAGGGTGGGTTTTAAAATGCTCCCTATTCAGAGCATCCTGCTAGAGCCTGGCCATGCCCCCACTCAGCTCAGCATTGTGGAAGGGAATGGAGGGCTGCTTTAATGCCCCCTGGCTTCTAGCCTGAGCCACAGCAGGCATGTGCCAGCATTTCCTGAATCAAAAGTGAATGTCTATCCACTTGCAAATCAGTTCAAGCTTTGCAGGTTAGACTAAACTGCAAAGATTGAATCAGTTCAGGCTCAGGCTTTTTGAATGTCTGTCCCTAGCTGAAAAGGAGGGAGACCAAATAGTTCAACTTTAAAAATACAAGTTTTAATATATTCTTTACCTTTTCTACTTGACCATTCTGCCTTTAAATCAGTTTCTATTGTTTCCATTACTTCATTTTTTTCTATTTTCATATTGAATATAATTAGAAAAATGAGCAGTGTATAAATTATTTTCAGATTTTTGTATTCATTCTGCCAATCTTTCTTGATATTTTAAAGGAAATACTTTACTTCTTGGCATAAACTAGTATTAAACATTTAAATATTTTTTACATTTATCATGCTAGTTCAGTGTTCAAAATTAAATATTATATATCCATGGTAACTGCTTAAAGATGTACTGATTTATTTGCAAATACTCTTGTTAAGTAGACTGTAATTTGCTGAATGGTAACTTTCTATATAAGTAATACATCTCCATCTTATCTATATAATGCCTTTTACCTAAGAAAAAAAAATCAAAGCTTTCATTTTCTCTGTTACCTCCTTATCTGAAAAGGACAAAAGGTACCCAAAAGCTCATTCAGTCATTCCATTTTGTTGCCAGACAGTTTTATGACACAGATATTAGTGATGCATTGTTCAGTAATGGTTTTAAAGATTTTCGTGAATCTTTTTTGATAAGCATATGGAATGGTCAGAAAAATATATTGGTGCTCTATTGTATGCAGACAAGGACTTAGCTAGCTTTTAAAGTGATAGTGTTTGGTTGCTCTTCCTTCCACTTACAATAGTTTCTCTGCCTGAAAGCATTAAAAAATTAAATTTTTAAAATTGAAAATTTAAGAAGCTAAATTTAAAAACTATAACCTTTTTCTTGATTTAATTAGTTCGACCTGTGCTGTTATACAAACATATTGAATGAATTTGTACTGATTGTCCATATTTTTTAGCATTACTTTTACTGTAAATTAGTTGCTTATTTTCTTACTTTTCAATGTATTCAGTTATTAATGTTTCTGTTTCCTATCATGACCATTCTAGTATTTGACAATAATTAGAGATTGGAAACCTTATAGAATTCTTTGACGAGTGCTGAAGATTACTCCTAATTTGTTGTTAACAACTTAACCTGATATGTGCTGAAACTACAAAAGTTTATTTTTCCTCTTCTGTCTGTTGAATGTTTTACAAGGTTCTGATCTATAGTTATGAAAGCACCTCGCTAGGTATGAGCAATATTACATGCAAGATCACAGGACAATTTTTGGCTTAACCTCTCCTGCCCTCCCTCAAAAGATAGTGGCATTTTATTTCTATCAGTACAAGATCATAATTTATTGTAATTGTTGTGAAAATATTGTAGTGACCCTAAAAGAATGCTAGGCAGTGGCAAACAGTGTCCTGAGCAGCAACTCATGTTGTACATTCAAGGTAGTGGCTAACAAAAACATGGCTCCTGGATTCCCTCATTTTGCCGAATCTGCTTAGAATATTTGGTTAGTGATTTGGTCTTAGCCTTTATTTATTTAATTAAGTTACCCCTGCTTTGTCAACTCCACACTCAACTATACCAGTAAGAATTTGATCCTATCACTGAAAACCTTCAGAAGCTTAGCTAAAGAAAATGTGTCCATCATGAACTGCGTTGGTTTCCCATGTTATAATCAATACAATACAAGGTATTTGTTATATAAAGGTTGATATAATTTGGAATCCCGCTGTCCAAGCACTGCCTGTCTTCATACATATCATCATACCAGTTAAGGTCAATGAAGATGCATTTATTCTTGATGACAGTAGACACTGCTATAATTTTAATGTGGTTCCTTATTATGAAACTCGTTCCTTTTAGTGGTTTTCCAGAAACTAAGTTTGCTCTCAGTTTAAAAGCAGTGCAGAATTACTCTTTTTTGATCAAATGTTTACCTATTGATTTTTTTCCTGTATAGAATACCAGCATGTGGTTGGCAGTGGTGCTGTTTGTGCTTTTTGTTGTAGAAAGCCAATTGTAATTTGATTTTAGATTTTGTTTATTTGAATCAAGCTGTTAGAGACTTATTCATTGATATTGTTAAATTGCATAACCAATGTACTTGTACAGCAATCTGAGAGCTTTCACCTTTTTCAAGCCTCCAGCTTCTAGTGAACATGGTCTGACTAACTTGGGAGAACTGATGGGAGATTAGTGGAACAGAATGTCTTGGCAAAAGAACACGGATATCCACAAATGTGATATATCCTCATATAGAAATAATGACTGGTAAAAGAAAGCAAAACAAAGCAAAAAATACACTTCCCTCCAGCTCTTTTACTTCGAATGATATGTAAACAAAGATGACATCCTGATTTTAGTAGGAGTGCTCCCATACCAAGTAACTGCTAGCTCTGGAATAAATTATTTGAAGTTTTTACTAAAGAGGTTATCTGTCTCTTGAAAATGTCAGGAGATAATAGTAGAGTAGTTAAATAAGCTCACAGTTTTATTGACTCAATGAGTAAATACAACACGGCATGACCAAAGGTTGCAGAATTGTCCCAGTGTTGTAGTAGTAATTTCATATTGTTTTGCATTGCTCTATGACATCATTGTAGGAAATTATTTCATTACTATAACAAATCCACTGTGTTTCTTAAAAAAAAGAGAGAGAAGTCTGTCTGTCTTTTCTTTTGCTAGATATATCTCTAATAGATCACATTATTCATTGTAAATACCTCTAGTTTTATATAAACACATTACATATTTTGAACTGGATGGTCTGGAATGAACTGATAATTTTCCATTGTTCCCTATAGTATAGTATTTTGCATTGTTTTGTGAATGAAATATATCTAAAAATGAAATGATAGCATTATAATTAAAGAAGATATGTAAATGCCATTTTAGAATTCTCCCTTACTCCTGCTCTTTAAACATGTATAAATGAGAATTTTAAGAAGTATATAGTCAGAATGTATATAATAATATACTGTATTTAAAAAAGATATTTAAAAATATAAATTCTAGGTTCATGATATGTATATGAATCTGTGTGTGTGTATATATATCTATATCTATATATAGCTATATATATAAATTAAATTAGATTTTATATTATTAGCAATTAAGTATTATAAAATGTCATACTTATTCCCTTTTCAAGTACTTATACCCTTTTCAAGTACTACTAAAATCCTATAATTTGCAGTCTTTTCTTCAAGGTTTCTAAGACAAATGGGTCTGTAGCTTTATTATTTTATATATAGATATATGTAGTCTAACTATATGCTTCTTAGGATTTCAATTGTATTGGAATACAATTTAATTTCTGGTTGTAGATACATGTGTAACTTTGCATGAATGGCTACTACTGGCGGATAATATATGCTATATACTATATTTTACTTCCTCACTCTTTATTAACTTATTATTTAGATATTTGGTGCAACTAAAACTTTTTTTCCATTGGCCCTGTAACAGGGCTCACATGCAAGTAATTTCATAACCAAAAGAAATACATTTTTTATTTCAGTACATTTTTTCAATAAAATCTTAGAAAATCTTTAAAAAACGTGACTTTTAAAAAATTAGTAGTTTTATTTTTTTCTAGGCTATGATTAGCATAAAAAGTCTTGCTGATCACTGTTAATATTTTTCTGTCCTCTCTAATAGATACACAATGATTTTGTTTTTCAAATTTATCATGAAAATAATATATTTAAATTTGCGGCACATATTCTAGTATAGCTAAGCAATTTGCTAGATGTTGACATTTTAGATTAATTACTTCTTAATTTTTTCAAATTACATGTAAATTAAAGCTGGTTTTAACTATTGTAAATTGTTAATCATTGCAAAGAGGGATTTAGAAGACTAGAACATAAGTGATTACAAAATTTTAACCTCAACTCTAGGTTTAAGGCACTGGCCCTCACTCAGTAGTTAACGCATACAAACTGAGTAATGAGTTACTAGAGGTATTTGCCTGTATTAGCACACACTGTTCATAGTATTGTGGAATACAACATGCACTCTTTTATATCATGACCTTTCCCTCACTGCTGAATTTGGAGATGCTACCAACATTGTGGGCTCCAGCCTTGAAAGTTGTGTGTACAAGATGGCTGTTTATGCCCAGCAACTGTTTGGGGATGCAAAGTAAATGTGTTTTTTTCTCTCTATTCCCCTACTGATGCCACCTGTATGTATCTGGATGTTGCATTTTTTACTTGACTATTTGCTAAAATTATAGAAGTATATGAAATCTAAGAGTATAATAGAGGAAGGACAGTATTAGTAAAGTACTTTGTCTTATTCAAAGAAATCTATTTGATCCGATTCCTGCCATATCTAGCTAGAGAAGCAGGATGTTGGCTTTTTTATTTAAACATGTGCATGTGTCTGCCTGTGTAGGTGTGTAAAACTTGAAGGTTCTGAGACATATTTATACATAATTATCAGGGTTTTTTCACATTTTTAACCTGTGTAAATACCTATTCCTGGTTTATCCTCCTTTTTCATTTCCCCATTCCTGTAGTAGCTGCTTGGAGTGCTTCTCATTTTAGATTGTAAGCACACTGGAGCTGTATAATTGTATAGTGAGGGGATTGTCAACCCAGGGTACGTGGCAAGACCCTAGGTGGGTACATGCAGAGCGCTGTCACCCTTCACCCAGCACTGCCATCTCCCAGGAGATGGGGGCTGGGGAGGTGAGGGCAAGGGCAGTGGTGCCCCTCTGCATGCCATGCAGGCACCACCTGGCTGGCTGGATGCAGGGGGGAGAAGTTTGCATGCAGCAGCTGCCACTGCCACCTACTACCCTGCACAGCTGCTGCTCTGCATCCAGCTGTGTGCCACCCCCTTCCCCCCACTCCATGTCTAGCCACCAGGGGTACACTTATTAAAAAAGGCTGAAAACTAGGGGTTTGTGAAATGGGCCGTATTGGATTCAGATTCAGCTGGAATCAAGGACAGTGATTTGATTTGTTAATTTGGATCATTGTCCCTGATTTGATTCGTCCAAATCTGAAGATTCAGTGCTGATTTGGAAAATCAGTGATTTGGCCACAGACACAGCTTTAAATGTTTTTTCTATATACCTTGAGGTACCAGGTACAGCTCATGGATGCTGCTATGCTGGGGCAGGTGGAGCACCCCACAGGAGCATGGTGGGGTTCCCTGCGTGCTCAGTGGCAAACTCAGAAGTGGACCGGAAGTACTTCTGGTCCACTTCCAGGTCCACTGACGAGCACGCAGGCCCTCCCCCCACACCTCTTGGCTCAGCAATTGGCTGTGGGGGGACCCCAGGTGCCCCCTAGAACCAGGAGGCACCAGTCACCAAGCCAGTGCAGGCATGGGGGAGCCCCCAGTGCAGTCTGTGGCAGATCCGGAAATGGACTGGAAGTGCTTCTTGTCCATTTCCGGGTCTACTGCTGAGCATGCTGGGGAGGACTCCCCCCGTACTCCTGTGGGACGCTCCATCCGCCCCACCATCTCAGCATTCATGAGCCACTTGGTACCTAGAGGTAGGTAGAAAAAACACTTAAAGCTGTGTCTATATCTGAATCATCCAATCTTTTCAAATTGATTCGGAGGGTTCCAATTCAATTCAGAGAGATTAAAGCATCTCCTGATTAGATTTGGATTCGAAGATTCGCCCACTGAAATGAACCAAATCTCCATCAAATTGAATCAGTGAGTGAAGCTTCACACAGCCCTCCTGAAAACCCCTGGTCTAGTGCAAGGAACAGTAGGGCCTGCTTCTTACAGAAATAGTATTTAAGAATAATTTTGAAAAGGGTACAGTACCTGTATGTGCTCATATTTTTAGAAGCCGTTTACTGAATAGCAGAATTTGAAAAAATAAAAACTTAAAAATAGGACTGAGCCTACACTGCTAATTCAGGTAAAACTCTAACTTCATCCTAAGTTTCAGCCCTTTTATGACTGAGTGCAAACATAGGGCACATTGCTATCAAAACGCCAGTTGTGGAATTCCTGACTAGAGTGGGACTTCCATGGGCATGTGGATCTTACCATGACTCTGAAATGTGGGTGATTAGTTCAATATCTGTGGTGCGCAGGACATTTAATAAATTGAATTTGAGAATCTTTTATATAATATGCATCTCTAATGTTTTCCACAGTTTGGGGAGTAGAATTACTTGATGCAATCTTGTCTAAGGTTTTAGATTTTAAATGTATATGTAAATTGATGTTTGCCTCTTTGTGTGACTATATACTAATATATAAGATGCAATATTTTTACAAAATTGTCAGAGTGTGTCTGCATAATTATTTCAGTATATGCCCTGTAATGTTAATTATAGGTACAAATATTTAAATAATGTTTGTATTATTGATCAACTTATACACTATGTGGTGTTAACCTTTATTGTATATCGCCATAACTGCAGTTATCCTAGAGTGCAGCTTAAGGATAGGTACCTGCAAAAAAAAGACCTGTTTTCTGGACATTTGGTGTTAATAAGACAATTAGAGGGTGGGACAGTTTCCAAATTTGGATCGGTTTGCTTCTGAAGGAAAACAAAAGGATTTGAATATAAACTAGGTATAAGCTCACAGTATAGAAAAGAGAGTCTTGTGGAAAATACCATAGCAAAATAGAAATGTAATGTTATTAGCCCAGTGATCAGCAACCCCTGGCATGTGTACCAGAGCATGGCACCTGGGGCCATTTTACACAGCACACCACTGCCAACCCAGGCTCTGGGCAGCTGCTGTCAGGAGCCTGGGCTGCTCCCAGCAGCAGCTAAGAGGCTGCAAGCCCTGCTGCAAGCAGCCTGTGCTCCGTGGCTAGCAGCAGCTACTGAGAGCCTGAGCTGACTGCAGGGGTGGTGCCAGCCTCTTCCCAGTGGAGGTCCTGAGGCAGAGCAGGGCAGGCTCAGCTCCATAGGGTGGGTGGCAGCAGCCTGGGCAGTGCTGGGAGGGGTGGGTTCAGCTGCACAGGGCAGGTGGCAGTGACCTAGGTGGCACTGGAAGGGACAGACTCAGCTGTGTGGGGCAGGAGGTGGCAGCCTGGGTGGTGTTTTAGGGGTGGCTATTGCGGGGAAGGGAGTGCTAAGGCAAATTTTGTTAAGCATCCTGTGATGCATCTGTAAGAGGTGCCCTGTGCACCGGGCTCCAGAGCCCCAGCCGGGCTTTGTGCTAGCGGCAGCTGCACACCCCCCTCTGCTTGGATGGTGGGGGAGGGGCTGAAGTAGTGCAACCCCAGGCCCAGAGCCTCGACATCAGCTCCATGCCGGCAGCGACTGCATATGCACCTCAGGCGGGGAAGGGGGCCTGAAGCAGTGCACACCTGCATGTCTCCAGGTGGATGCAGAGGAGGGGCCAGGATTGCATTGCCCCAGCCCCCCCTCCGTTCCCTGCGCCTCAGAGTGGGGGGTGGGGGGAGGGGCTGCGATTGTGCTGCCTCAGGCATCTTCCTCGCTGTCCTCCCTGAGGGGTGTGTGCGGCTACCACTGGCACAAAGCCCAGCTAGGCTCTGGCGCCTGTTGCACAGGGGTGGTGCTGGGGGGGCAGCTTGGGGCAACTATACCCACCCCAAAATTTGCCTTCGCTCCTCCATAGCTACTCCCCAAGCACCGCCCAGGCTGCTACCACCCGGCCCATGCAGCTGAGCCCTCCCCACTCTCACCCCAGTGGTTAGTGCTTTTCTCTTTTCTCCTCTTTTTTCTCCCTCCTTTTCTTCTATTTCTTCTTGTTTTTCTTTCTCTTTTTTCTTTCCCCTTTTTCTCCTTTTTTCTTTCTCTCCTCTTTCCTTTCCCTTGTTCTCTCTGTTTTTCCTTTTCCTTCTCTCGCATCTCTCCTTTTTTCTGTCCTCTCTCTCTCTTTCCTCTGTCTTTTTCTCTTCTGTCTCTCTTTCTCTTTTTTTTTCTCTCCCTCATCACAGCATGCTTAACAAAACCCTCCACAACAACAAAGGTAATATATGAAATGTTATTTATTGTCACCAGGTTTAAAATTTTTAGAAACCTGGTATTTGGCATTGAAAATAAGCAATGTTTATGATTGTTAACTATATTAATATGTAGTGCACCCTGCCATGTAACCACTGGCCCAGTTTTTCTACCTTATGAAGTAAACATTGCAATTTTTTCAGCAGTGGCCAAAAACGTAGCTTGCCCCTGAGTTAGCCACTTCCAGAACTACTAGTCAATATTCTTTTATAGCCATTTTCCCAAAGCCTTTATCATACCCTGCCTTGTGCATTGATGTAAGAGGCTACTGTGATGTAAGGGATCCTCTGACTTCCCTGGCTAGTGAGCTTTAACATTTTTGTTTCTCTAACAGAAGGTGCAGGAAGTAGATGGCTCCTTTAGGGACTTCTTACATGTTACACTTAGCACATGCTAACTGCACTTAAGCACTGCTAGCATCCTAATATTCAAGCAGTAAAGTACACTCTAAGTGCTAGTGTAGTGTAGTAAGTTAGGCTTTTTCCAGCAAGAAGTATCTTGGTGCTGTATTACCTAGCAGAACATTATGGTACAGTGGGGGATGGAAGCCTGACAAAGCTGCTTATGGTCTTTCCAGCCTCTATTGCACCAAAGGCTTGAACTGGCAAGGCTCCAATGCCATCAGGAGGTTGGGAGCCTGACAGCTGTTTGTGAGGCTCCCCTTTCCCTGTACTGGCTGGAGCCTTGCCAGTTCAAGTCTCTAGTGCAGAGGCTAGGAGCTACATTCATTAATGTGCAACTGCTCAGAAAACGTTCTACATTGTATTAATACTTACTACAATCTAAATATAATGTACTAATTGTAGCGTGTAAATGGCCCTTATCCTGCCTTCCCAATATACCTGATGATATATTTATACCAGCATATTAAGGCGGGTAGGCGGTGGCAAGTATGGTTGTTACTTCTTGGAGTAGCAGGGTGTCGCTGAGAGAAAATGACACATGGGGTCAAAAAGTACTTCTTGGGATGCTTCATGAGCAGTCAAGCGATGTGCTGGGCCTTGCTAGAGTCCAGAGCACAAACTGATGTAAACCTAAATCTAAATTAGTAGATTTCCCCATCTTCCTTTGTAACTTTTCAATCATAAAAATACAAAAATTAGAGATTCAAAGATCTACATTGGTATACTATATTTTTTTCACCCCAAACCTTGTAAAACTTTGAGATACTTGTGTCCAGAGACTGCAGTTGCCATGCCTTCCCACTAAGTCTCCCCTAGTTCTCCAAATGGAAGTGGGAGAGATTTTTTACAGCTTAATTAAAAATGAAACTTCAGAGCCCACGGGTACTTTTACACATGCTCCGAACGTGGGAAAACGGTGCTTTAATTAGAGCAGCTCCAAGAGCCACTCTAATAAAAGTGATGCTGAATCTCCTTTATCAGCATCCCCATGCTTGAAGATGGTGGTGGGGGTGCTTCAGCTAAAGCTCGTTCAATGAGCTTTAGTTCAAGCGCCACCCCCCCACCATTTTCAAGCATGGGGATGCGGATGCAGGAGGCTGCTGGAGCACGGCAATTGTTGTGCTCCAACTCCAGCAGACTCAGTTAATCCAGTCTGCTCCAATGCACTGGCATTCCAGGGTGTCAGAGCAGCCTCCACGCTCATGCATCACGCCCATAGTGTTCAGTTTATTGGTCTGGATTCTTTTCTTGTAGAAACTCATTGAATTGTCTGTTTCCTGAGAAATCTTGTCCTGAATATTCATTATTTATTGTAATATCATTGTGAACAGACCTACCAATCCTAAGTTGAGAGTTGCGGGGGGGATGTCATTAATATCCTGGATAATTTCTGATCATTTCTGAGTGGAATTTTGAGGGTTTCCCATCTCATGAAATAATCCGCAAGATTATACCCTTGAGTTTGTCAAAGCTGAATAGCCACAATATTCACTGTTTACTATTATAGAAATCTTAAAGATTTCTGAGCAAGAAAAAAATACCTTTCCAAGGTTTCAAGGGAATCATTCAGATAGACAAATAATATTTAGTTTTGAAGAGCAGTGGATTAAATGAGTAGAAAATGCAACTGTAAACAAATAAGGAGTCCTTAATAATGATGTCTGGAAATAGACGTTAGTATTAACGTACAAGGAAGTACTCTTATTTCTCTTACTCATCATAGTCTCACTGCATCACATTTAAAGTCTACCACTGCTTTCATAGTCCTGGCTCTGGGAATTACCATTGATGGGGTTTCCTGTTTTTTATGCTTTTAGGAACAGTGTTGAATCGAGACGTTATGAAAGAGGCGAGTTAGAAACACAAAGCCATTAGAAAATCACAGTGAGAGGAGCTAAATTATGCTGAGGAATGGAATAGTAAGAATGGGATGAAATTTAATATAACAGTATGCAAAGGAATATGCCAAAGGAATAACAAGCCTTTCTGCTCTCAGAAGAGGATTAATCTGTTAGAAATGACAAAGTAGGATAGAGACTAAGGATGGTCAGTCAGTTTGCTAATGAGCCACCTTTATCATGTGTCCTTGAGAAAAGAAAACCATGATCCTAGAGAGTGTCAGGTGAGGTATTTGCAATAGATTTAAGGAACTATTAATACCACAGCACACTGATAAGACGTGCGAATACTATGTTCTGGGAACTTATGTTCAAGAGAGATGAACTCAGACTGGAACAGGTGCAAAAAAGTAGCATAATCAGGAAAATAGTGAGACTTCTCTTCAAGAGAAGAATGAAGGAACTTGGATTGTTTAGCAAAATGAAGGCTTAAACAGTTGTATCCCATTTAAGCCTTCATTTAAATAACCCAATGGATTGAGGAGTAAAACACCAGGGAGTGCACAAGAAGAAATGCGTAAAAAATAGCCATGAATAAATTTAGGATTGAAATGAGGTTTCTAATGATCAGGCCAGTGAGAACAATAATGGTGGTTCATACTTCCAACAGGAGTAATAAGGGCTGAAAAGTCTTACTAATTTTAAAATGAATCTTGATCAGTTTAAGGAAGAGATTAAATAATGTGGCTGACTCTGATAGTGAAAGACTAAACTAAAAAACCTGGATGATTAATTTGAAGTTTGTGCTTAAATTTTGCATGTAGCAAAATTTATATATGTTAAAGATTTTGTCCAAGTGTTTCAGCATTCAGATTGTGCCATCTGCCATTCAGAAGTCTTCTGCACAAAATTTGGATGGGCAAATTTTGGGTGGTAAATTTAAGGTCTGTTACATTTTTAAGGTGTAAGAAACTCTCACAAATTTGGCCAGGTCCTGAGTGCCTGAGTGGTGGCAAAGAAACCTCAAGCTTGCCCAATCATGATTCTAGGGCTAGCATCTTTCTGTTATTGACACATTTTTTTCTCCAAATATACCTTAAAATTTCAGTTTTGCATGCACAGCTAAATTCCCGTTGCCATAAATTGTGGAAAACTAAACTCGGACTTCTCAGAGAAACACGTCAGAATGATGAAGGTTTGAGCTGGTGTTGGAACAGCATCAGACATCTATTCACCATGCATGGCAAGCCCTGTTTGTAGTCAAACAAACTGAAACAAAACCCAAAATGTTAAGTCACGACTTAGAAAAGTAAGATTACCAGACTGCTCTTCAGGTGCTGGTAGTCACCTCAGTATTTTTTTGAAAAAAGAACACATTGTTTGTTTTATTGTACTAACTTTGGCCACATTGAATTAAAACTTTTCCACAGGTTGTTTTTTGTATCCTAGATCAGGGGTGGCCAACCTGCAGCATGCATGCTACAAGTTATGTGGGTGGCCTCTGCATGTGGCACATAGCAGATAGAGGAGGGAGCAAGCAGCATAGTTGTAGATATGACAGGGAGGAGAAAGCAAAGCAGCAGAACAAACAGGGAGCAGAAAGCAGAGCAGTAGATTGGAAAGGGAACTAAATGCAGAGCAGCAGGATGAGTAGGGGAAGGGGATTGGGATGGGGGGGGCATGCCTGTCAATAAAGTTTAGCCTTAATTTGTGACACACCTGTCAACAAATGTTGGCCCCCGCTATCTTAGATTCTCTCTCTCCTTTTGCTTTGTGATGCCTTTTCACACACTAGTTGTGGGTTAGGGAAAATATTTCACAGGTCATGATTACTTTAATTCTCTTTTCTTATATCCCTTCACCCCAAAACCAAACAAAACAACAGATGTCTATATGCTTTGAATCTTCTGATGTGACTTCATGCATCCAGGTACATTACAAAGAAATCAGGGCTTGTTTTTATGATTGTACTATATTTATTTTCAATTGTAATACATTATTACCATGTAAAAGCACGTTATTTTTTGACCCTCAAGCTGTTATTTCTAAGTAATAGTGTTAATACAGAAATATTGTCATACATCATAGCATCATAGATCATCTGACAAATCATTGTTTAGATTTGCTGCATTTTTGTGCTTAATAGTGGAAAAATTATGTATACAAACTATATTGTGCTTTGTTTGCTGTCTGCCTCTGAATATCTCAAGCTGCAGCAAATCTGTGTTTTACCTTGTACTTAACTTTTTTATTTTTACATAATAGAAAATACGTTTTGAATATATACTCTAAATTTGCGGAATACTTTTTCATAAGTCTCTATACAATAAAATTCTGCTTTGGACAGTTTTTTGGGGGTTTTTTTGGTAAAGCAGAGCAATGGATATTTTAATGGTCAAGCACGTGAAAACATGAAAAGCTACTACCTTGCCAAATGTTATGCACAAAGAATTTCAGAAGAAAATGAAAACAAGAAAGTTGCCTTTTTTGCCATGTGGGTGGCAAGCAGTAGTGAAAAACTAATTTATACATATTACACAGATACCATTTGTGGCTCCACTGTTAAAATTGTGTTTTAACACAGGGTTAAAATCCATCTAACAGTAGTTTTTCATTGTGAAATTATATATGCAGTTAGTTTTTATATCCTCTGATTTCTGCTGTACTTAGATATTTTTCCATCAGTTTTCAAGGCAAAAATTAAATTGCCTGGTACATTTGACCTTTCACTGTTTACAGATGTTTTAAAAGATAACATTCATAGTACCATAGTATCATAGTACCTAGGGTCAGAAGGGTCCTAGAGCAGGCCATCTAGTCTGACCCCCCGCCAATTGGCAGGAAACGAGTGCCAGGGTCACAGGACCCCAG